>CM060957.1:134073115-134673115 GCA_030765055.1 Mantis religiosa
ACATTTACAAATTTTGGCTCATACATTCTTTATATATGAAAATATAAATAGCTTTCTTGAAATACAATCGAATGATGAATAGAAGATGCCAGATGTCGGAAGGAAGCACAGAAGTCACCGAAAGGAGAATAAGACCAGAGAACCCAAGGAGAGCCAGAGGAGATATATAGAGAGAATCAGATCGGACAGATACAAATGATCATGTAGAGGAGGAAAGATGATAATCCAAACATCTGGAACTGACGAACCAGCTCCATCTATTGATGCCAGCCCCTTTAGGAGATAAGATGCCAGTAGGAAGAAGCTTTGGATACCAGTTACAGAAAAGGAAATTTAAAATTGTAGAAAACAGTCTTCCATAGTTTGTTATAGTAATTAAAGCTGTAGTAGAAATGTAGATTGGAATTATATTGTTGGAGTAGAAGTAAAGTAGAACAAAGACTGCTTTTAGATAGATTAGATGAGTAGATTTGGTATCCAGTAACCTGTAGGCTTAAAATTTGTAAACTACTTTATGTGATTTGATTTGAAGGTTGAATAAAGATAAAAATAAAGTTTGCATAATAAGGCTTGGCATAGATATTAGACATACAGATTTTATTTTTTTTTTTTTTTATTTATTTTAAACACAATCTAATCTTCCCACTATAAAATTGATCATGGGTGGAAAAATATGAGGCATCCTGCTACAAGAGGCATTCTACCAATACAATAGAACTTGATCCAAATAAATTACGCGACGGAAAAAAGGGGGGGGGGACTGAACCAGTATAAACATCGCCAAGGTTAATTTCGAATAAGATTTTAAAATTTGGAGTCACGACCGGAATTCCAAACAAGGATCTTGGCCTTCCCCTTCCAGATCTTATCAGCAGAACTAACGTGTCTATAAATGCAACTCCAGTTCTATCTGGCTACAGTCTCATATCGAAATATATATATATATATATATATATATATATATATATATATATATATATATATATACTGTAGGCATGCATCTATTTTTTTTTAATAGTAGATGCAGACACTCTGTATATCCTTGGTCGGTTGATAAAACCTAAAATTCTGTAGTATCTGACATTAATTCGAGACACTCTGTATATCCTTGGTCGGTTGATAAAACCTAAAATTGTGTAGTAGCTGACATTAATTCGAGACACTCTGTATATCCTTGGTCGGTTGATAAAACCTAAAAATGTGTAGTAGCTGACATTAATTTGACAATCCGACATGATCGCCACCTCCAGAATAAAGTGTGAAGACATCCTTGGTTTTATTCAAGTGCAACAGAAGAGACTGAACGCCTTTCCGATTTCCTAGAACTCTGAACGTCAAGAGGGAATTACGCTTACGCTAGAGTCCGAGAAGCAAGTAGTTCGAGCTAAATCTTTCATTTGTAAGAAAGCGTTAGCTTAGATCAGCATTTTATCGTATTGTGCCATGGAGGAAAATATGGCGCATGGAAAAATCCCAAACTCGCGCATTTCTAAAAGACAGAAGTACCAAACATCTTATTTGTGCACTAATGGACTATTTTCGTATTCAAATAGGCATGGATTCTGCGGTATAAATCTCTTCGGAACTATCTTCCCTGACAGTTTTTTCCATCTTTATTCTAAGCCCTAAATTTTGACCTGAAACGTTTCCTTTTCAGGAAAAGAGTGTATTTTTCCTAATTTATCATTTCATGTATTACCAGCATCCACCGCTTGTGGGTCTGTAAACAAAAAGAATGAGATTTTACCCTTTAATGTAAACAAAACGCATATTAGGCTATTTTTAGAATTGTCTTTTTCATATTACGTTGGTCTTAATCAAATTCAAGTATTTTTAGCCAATTTAAAGCATGGACATACTGCAGTCTTTTCTTAAACAAAGGCTGCTTAAGAGACACAAAGTATTAAGTCTACATCCGGAAAAAAATTCTGATGTTACATTCATAAGGCATTCTCTGTCATGACGAAATAAAAACTTGGGAAGTACTGAAGAAACTGTTAGGGGCTCGGGTGAAACAGAAGGTATTTCCAGTACCTAATCTCTATGAGACAAACAAAGACGGGAAGATTAGAGGTACGTAGAATAGGGAAGGATATAAAACAGGAGTGCTCCGTATGCTCCATTTCAAACACATACATGGAAAGTTTGGCAAAAATGTATCTACAGCAGCAATATGAGGAAGAAAACAGTAGTATGCTAAGATATAGTACTGCTAAAAAATGAACAATTCTCTAAGATACATGCATGGATCTAAATGAGAATAACGAGGGATATGCGCCAAAAACAAAACACTGGCTACTGGAAGAAAGGCAAACGATTTACTCGTGAGTTCGAAGTACTGGAGAAATATATATCATTAGAGGCAACGAATAGTACAAAAGTATTTTTGAAAAAAGAAGTATCTTCGGTAGACCTTAGTATGAAGAAGTAAAGAAAATATTAACGGAACGATTCATACGTACTGCAGCTAAGACAGAGAAAGCGATTGGAATTTGGATGTGGAAAAGTATGTATGAATATCGTAAGCTTTCAATGGAGCTGTTTTGGAAAACGTGAATGAACATAAAACAGGTGAAACTCAACAACCGTTGAGAAGAAACTGCCTACTAAGATATTTAATAGAAGGAATGATGAATGGACATACGCCTCAGGACACAAGAAGATACCAACTGTGCATGAAGAGAAGAAAGCACAAATGAGGGAAGAATGGAATAGAATTGTGAGAGCAGAAAACAGGGATCGCAGTGATGGGTGTTACACATGCGGTCTCAATTTTTATTATTAACTATAATACTAATTTATATGGAACCTTTTTTTAAAATTAACGTGCCCTAACGTAAGTCGGAATGAATGGAAGGATGCATGAAATAATAGTCGAATGAGTTCAGGGTCCATAGAGTTTGTTACCCAATATTCACCTTTCAGTGGGAACTAATTATTTTCCACTAGCCATGTGCACGCTAAGGTTTGGATGGGTGGAGTCAGGCTGAAAAATTCAATGCCATAGCCGGGATTTGAACCACGGATCGGACGGACCAAGAGAACTGTGGTTCAAATCCCGACTATTTTTTTCAGTCTGACTCTACGTATCTAAATACATCTTTCAGGATACCGGAAATCCCCGGAAAAACCGTTATCCACATAACTCACCCTAACCGAGATTCGAACTCTGGCCCTCTTGAACGTGAGGCAGGACGCTACCACATACGCTACAGAGGCGGGCTATGATACATACCTTTAACGTCCAAGGTAAAATACTTTTTTTCACTTGAGAAACAATGACGCTGTTTTCCTTCGCGAATTACAGATTTTTTTTAACGTTGCTCTTTCTTTACGTTTTGTTATCCACACATTTACTCCCACATGCCTATTCATACATATTTCCAGTCTCTACAGAGGGTTGCAAATGACTGGCTAAAGAAGCCCAAACGCTGAGCACTCGATTGATATTCATTCAACCTGTTGGTATAGATGTGCTAATGGCGTCGGTTGGTGATAGTTCGGATTCCTGTTGTTTCGTGTTGCACCGGTTGAGATAGGGTAGATCCCAACCTTGATATCAGAAACAAGCAACATTAAATTTCGCGATTTGCAATCCGAGGGTCAAATGTGCGCTCGTCGTTTGGAATACGTTCAAAATCGATGTGTCAAAACCAGAAGAGCAGTTTCAGTGCCAGATGACCAGCGAACCACTCTTTTATTCATTTCTACGAGATACTTTCAGCTGTTTTTTTTTTTTTTTTTTTTTTTTTTTTTTTTTTTAGAAATTACGCAGAAGAGAAGTTCGCTGTCGCATTCAACGGACTGCATGCAACAACTGTAGCTAGACCAGACCCATCCCTGCTCACCTCAGTAGCGTAGATGGTAGCATGTCTGCCTCACGTTCAAGAGGTCCCGAGTTCGAATCTCGGTCAGGGTGAGTTACCCGGATAAGGGTTTTTCCGGGGTTTTCCCTTATCCTTACAGACGAATGTCGGGTAGCTCTAAGCTCCATGGACCATTTCACCCATTTCATTCACCGTCCGATATGACTTAACGCTGGAGGACGTAAAATTACAAAAAAGACCCGTCCCTAAGTTACATCTGGATCAGTTTGTTGTTGATGTATACCATGTACATGCTGCAGCGTGCCCAAAGACTAGATAATAAGATTTCCCCACCTCCCACAAAAATAAAGCTTTGGTTCCTCATGCAGTCTTATTAATTAGAATTTCCTTTTTCATTCAATAAATATATTTTATATAATAACTGAAACACATATTAGTGAAGAGCAATACGGATTTAGGATAGGCAGAGCATGTATGTTTTTAGAATAAAGCAAACATAGAAAAGCCAAGAGAATTCAAAGTTTAGAATTTCTTCTATATATACGAGTGTGGTCTGAAAAGTTCTTGACCTGAGAGTGAAAAATAATAATAAATAATTATGGCCCGCCTCGGTAGAGTACGTGAGGTGGTACAAGAAAGATAGATTTGCTGAAGGCAATATACCAATTAAACCAAATGTGTAAGAAGTATGACCTGGTGATATCAAAGACAAAAACAAAAATAACTGCATTCTAGGGAAGAAATTCGATAAGAACGTTAAGTCATATCGGACGATGAATGAAATGGGTGAAATGCTGCTCAAATGAGTCCGGGGTCCATGGAGCTTAGAGCTATCCGACATTCGTCTTTCAGGATAAGGGAAAACCCCGGAAAAACCTTATCCAGACAGTTCACCCTAACCGAGATTCCATCTCGGGACCTCTTGAACGTGAGCCCCTAACAGTTTCTTCAGCACTTCCCAAGTTCTCGGTAGAGTAGATGGTAGCGTGTCTGCCTCACGTATATATAGAATCGAACAAAACTTATATCAGAGGATAATATAATAGTACACGTATCACATTTTCAATATTTTGGTTGCAATGTAACATGTAGCCGTTGTTTTAATTCAGAACCCCTAAAACGTTGTCAATATTTTAATTTTGTCATTTTAAATTTATTGAGAAAAGAATTCACTGGAAATTATTAAAAATTGTAGTACAAAAGTGAAAAAAAAATTAAAAAAGAGCAATTGAAGGTAAAATAGTGATCGAAGAGGTGGAAACAAAGGCATTGTTAATGTGTTTAATGATTTATTTTAATTTTTTAAGAAATGGTCTTGGAATGATAAATCATGTCAATGGAATTTAAAAGAAAAGATCATAAATACCAAATACGTAATGAAAACTAGGTAACTAAAGATGACGTAAAATCAGTGAGAAATTACTGAATTGTAAAACCCTTAAATAAGAAAAATGAAACATTTCACATATCACACAATCACTAATCACATTAAAAATTACGTTTTTACACAGGATGCAAACTGATGATAAACAGCAGCACATGACACGCAGGGCTTGCTTCAAGCGGTTTACCACTTCCATCAACAAATTTCTTTTCACATAAACCAAAAAAATATATGAAGTAAGTCCTGTTTTGTGTCGGAAACACGAGTTGGTGCGGAATATACGGCTTCTATGAATCGAATCCGTAGCCATGGTAACCAGCAATGCATTCTGCCTCACCATCCGCTCCTCACCCACCGCATCTGTTACGGTCACCTTGGCCTTTAATAATGTATCACTAACCGGGAAGTAAGCTAGCTACAATATCGACGCGCGGGCGCCAAGAGGCTTCATTACAAAATATAATTTGGAGAACTTTTATAAATAAAAATTAAACGCTAGAACATAAAACATAATAATTTAAGTTATTAGAAAACAAGTAGGTGACTCGGCGATTCAAACGCATCAAGGGAGAACCGCCCCTGGTAACCATGCACTCAGCTCTGTCAATTTTACTCCTATAAGAAAACGATTTACATAAAACATTCCTAAAGAATCGGACAGAATAATAAATAAAATAAGTCGTAATTGTGGATCACTGTCTAATTTTTGACGATCGTTCCCCGTAAGGCAAGTTATGGAAGAGAAGTGTACGATATACTGCAATCTTTCTTTTTCTAGTATTCACACATTAACATGCAAACAAAGGACAGCAGTCGCTACTGCATGGGACGAACGCGGTAATACGGGACAGGTGGTAGAAAAACTGCTGCAGCCGGCTCTGTTCACGCACTACGCGCAACACCGTATTTTCTACAACTAAGGTAACTTTGTTTTCATTGACAATACATTCACAGTGGGACAAAAAATACTAATGTGTAACCTTCACATAATTTTCTCTATTCACTCTTCTACAAATTTATTATTCCATCTATTTTTTGTTAATCGAGATACAAAGTTTCATTAAACATTTTATATTTGTTTGCAAGTATAGACTTTTTAATTCAAGTCACTAAGCGACTCTCTAAAATGCTTTGTTCATTACATAATCACGAGAAAAAACGAACTGCTACTTACTACTTAAGAAAAGATACTAATTCAAACCAATAATAAAGAATACCTAAGAAATAACGCAAAAATAAAAAAGGCAAATTTTGCGTTTTAACTAGACCTACATTTTCTGTGCAGTAACACGCTTGTCTATCTCTCATGATTTACCAATTTTGGCAACTCATTCAGCATGAAGAGACCTTCGTAGGCTATTCCTAGAAAATTCAAGATGACATAATTTTAATAAAACTCCTTCATATTTTTGTGGGGAAAAAAAAACGAAATAATTTGCATTTCAATAGTAAGTTAGGGTCTTGGGGAGAGGAATTTTCGTGAAAATCCTGTCGCATTTTTGGAAGACACTGCACACTTAAATAACTTATCGGACTTCTCCTTTTTGAGTTATACTGTTCTCACAAAAAGACACACTATCTTTTTCTAAAAATGGATTTTTTTATTCAGGGTACTCGAAACATGTATTTCTGGAGAAATCTATAAATTTTGGGTGGAATACTCGGTACACATTAGAGAAAGCTAAAATCTGGTATGAAACAATCATGACCTTACCATTACGCATTGTGTGTTTATTTTCTAAATCCCTCATACAAAACTTTCTCTATTCCATGTCCCGTTGATTATGATAAGTACTATCCAGAAGTGGCTTCAAAACCAGCACAAAGAGAATGAAATAAGAGTACAGATGTATATGCTAGCTATCTAATTACATAATATTTACATTAACTCTCAAAAAGCAAACGAACGATGGCTGCACATTTAGGTTTCCAAACCGCACTGATGAAATGCTATATTTAAACGAACAATTGCGAGTATTTCGGAAATGTTTATTGATACAACAAATTGGTATTTGTTATAAACTGCACGAGTTCATCGATCTTGATGCAACGACTTCTTAATGTAGGTATATACCACGTATCTAGTAGAGAAAGTATTTAGTTCACTTTAAAAGTGGATACCGATACTTCAACGTAAATATGTCTGGGATAACCCAAATTTAAAAAGTATTAATTTTAGAATGTCCTTATATTTGTGTATGTCTTTATTAAAAAAACGAAAGGGATAAGTAAACGATATTTTCCACGATACCCGATAGGTCGATACTCGATAGCGTCATTTCTAATTCTAGTTGCAATACAAAATAGAATGTTGGGAGACCTGTGTAATGCCAATAAAATTAAACAGATGCATAAGTTTAATGAGAAAAAACTTAAAACCATTTATTTAAAAGCAAAGTAGTCCACTTTTATAAGTTTCTGTTCAAAATTACTACCACTTTCACTCTTTCGGGGTCAAGTCTACTTTTTCTGTAGCATATCAATTCTGTTATGTTAAATAGTAGTGCTGCGTGAATTAATCGATTAACTGAAACGATTAATCGATTAATTCTTTATTTTAGATTAAAGATTAAAAATTTTAATCGAGTCGATTAAAATTAATCGTTTACAATAAATTCAATCAAAACTGTTTTAGCCAAATTTGCTCCTCTTTGTTTTGATGCATTGGTTCCAACCTAAACAGCCTTTTCAACGCATCAAGCTTTCACTAGACACGTAATGTTCGTTGATCTTTCAGATAATATAACTCCTGATATCTAAAAGAAATCACCCTGAACCCGAGGGAGTCTAAATAGCACTTCTGTTGTGAAATATTCTAAGAGGTACATAACTACATACAGATGCTGACAGAGAGGTTTCTTTCCTTTCAGCTTGTGTGTGACAACATATCGTATACAACTGATTATTTATCGCTTGCTGGCATAAACTGCACTGTACAACCTTGAACCGAACACTTCGATTACGCAGCTATGGAAACAATAGCTGATCCCTCTTCTCAGGGCTGGTAGTGGTGTAACTGTGCTATCAACTGCAGTAAGCCAGTAACGTTTCTGAGTTCGTGACAGTGAGTGAAAGTTTTGTGTTAAAAAAGTTAAAATAAGGAAAAACGTTATAAAAAAGCAACTGCATGTCAGTCTCACAAATCTTAGTAGATATTGATATAATACGTTATTAAATAATTACTTACAAAAGTATTGTAGATTTAATTCAATACATATATAAAGCATGTGCTTTTGATGCAAACACAAATTTTGAATTTAAATATTTAAAAGTTTCATAAATATTGAAATGTACAGAGTATTAAAGTACTTTATATAATCCTTACACCTAATTTTTGAATAGATAATATCTCGATTAATCGGTAGGTTAATCGATTAAAACTTTTGAATTATCTACAGCACTAATAGTCTTTCAGAGAAACAATTATTTAGCGGCTTGCCTTTTTTTTTTCTTCTTAAAAGCTCATAAAATTTTTGTTTTCCAGAAATCCAGTGCACTGAAAACAGGAGGTGGCAAATCGTCGTTGAGATGCAGTCATTTCTTCTTGGGAACTGGTAACTGGCACTGAATTTGACACAGAATTATTTTCTTGCACCAGGTGCAAGTACCACATTCCTGGCAATTTCTTGGGCTTTGCGTTATGCCACTTGCAGCAATAATATTTTGTGATTTTAAAATAAAATAAAAATTGCAAATTCACAACCGAAGTATCGAAAAAAGTATAGAGCGAATTTTCTGAATTATCGTTTGATGTCGATGCCTTGCAAGTATCATGAGTACTGAGGTAACGCAATATCGAGGACCCATACCTAATAAATACCAAACTCGATATTTAAGTATAGTATCTTCCAAAGATACACCATGTTAAAAAAAGGAATTAAAAAAAACGAATCCAATTTACCCCTTACTTTCAATACTCTTTTTTTCTCTCGAGCTTTTCCAATTTTTATCAAAATACCATACGATTAAGATATATACGTATCTTGAATTTCCTAAAAAAAAAAAAAAAAAAAAAAAAAAAAAAAAAAAAAAAAAAAAAAAAAAAAAAAAAGACCTCTGAAGTTTACTTTATTTGAAAGGAATATTATATAAGGTTGTATAATGATAAAAGAAATTCATATACTACGCAAAACATTATTAAATCACACAATTTATTTGGAACAACTTGCTATGGCATCATCCATTTCTGAGATATCCGTTATTATACGTTTGAATTGTCCAATGCTTTCTAGTTTTTTGAAGTGCGTCGTTATGCAGTTGTTTCTCCCGATGTCCTGTGAAAAAATGGGATTTTATAGTCACAGCGAGTCGCCTTCAAACTCCTTGATTCAGTTTCCTGTAATCCACTTGTACCACGAGGAATTTGTAATGAAACTATTTCGGCAAAAGTTTATCTCTAATATGGGACTGCTTTTGTAAGTTTATAGAAGCTATATAAAATAAATGACAGTGACTAGGAAAAGTCATGTGTGCAACGCATAATATTTTTGTCTAGGAACTGCCAATGAAAATTAATTTAGTTTTCAATGCTGATAGGAAGAGCATTCATATTCTTTCTTACAGCTTGATTATTCTTTGGCGTATCAATTCTTTAAATATCATCTATAGACTCCAATTAAAGTCTCGAAGAGGACCATTCACGAATAGCTTCTTACTACTATGGAGGCGATGCCAAGACTCGTGCACCATAAAGCATTGTTTTACGCTACGTCACCTGATAAGACAATATTCAATTTTCGTCACACGTCTCCTAGGACAAGCAAGCGTTGACAGTCTACGGCGTTGCAATTGTACCGATAACAAAAGCCTGTCACGAGCTCATGATTAGATTGTTTCATGTTTTCAGACTGCATTTCACCGCCTCTAAGAGAGCACATTCCACCTAGCCTAGCTTTCAGTTTGTAAGCAACAGCAAAAGCAAGAAATAAAGAGAATTGTTTTATTTAAAAATATGGTAGCGCCGCCAAGACTCTGATGAAGGGTTAAAAGTGTTGTTCACTTAACATTATAGTTGACTACGTTCAAGAATCAAGAACAATTTAATGGAGACTAGTAAGATTACCCAACATGAAATTTACCTCCGCGAAGATAATACGTGTTTTTAGTCCATTTCCACGCGTAGATTCTGAAAATGGTGCTTAAAAGGCACATCACGTCATAATTTTTAGATATTTTGGATACACATAATTGAAAACAAGTTTACGTAACAGCCGATAAAACGCGTGTCATAGGTTGCCCACCCTTGTCCTACACGATTACTTACGCAGATACAAAATGTACAGTTTAAAGCATGCTGTACAATTTAACCAGATCTCTCCTTTAAAATATCCTAACTTTCAACCAGAAAATTGTAAACGTGAAAAACATTTTGTAAGCAAGTAGACTTGAATGATCTGGCATGCAACTTAAATCTGTCAAAAGAAGAATTGAACTTCTAGGTTCCAAGCAGCAACAATGGAAATTACTTGCACCTGGTACAAAGATGACAAGAGTTTCTAAATATACATAAGAAATTTGGAAAACTTTTTCAATAGAAGAGGATATACAGAGGCCGACATAAGTCTTCGAACATAAACATATTTATTACTTATATTATTTTAAAGCTATGCAGGGTAAGCATACGTGAATACAACTGGTACAAAATAAACTTGAGTCTTCCATTAAACATATAAATTTATAAACAGTAACTGAAACTAATTTGTACTACAAGGAGAAATAAAACGATTACTTTACATCTGGACATAAGTATTCGAACAGAGAACAGCTAGTATTTAGTTATCATCCCCTTTCTTTGAATTACTGCTGATAATAGTGTGAGCATTGTCTGTATATGTTGTTTAGTGACTGCAGAGTCCATATTTCTCCACTCTATTTGAAGTTCTTTCACATGGTCCTTGCTTCTGATGTGATGCTTCCTCACACGCTGCTCGAGTTCCTTCCAGATGTTCTCTATAGGATTTAAATCTGGAAATTGGGGCGATGTCTTCAAAGAGAGAGGAGTGTTGTACACGATCCAAAGCCTTACAATTTCAGCAGTATGCTTCGGATCATTGTTCTGCTGGAAGTAATAATCATGCCCTAATCCCAGCTTCTCTGCTTTCGTTTTAAGATTGTTTTCAAGAATCCTCTTGTATTCAAATTTGTCCATGATCCCATCTATGAACACCAATTTCCCAAAGCCAGATGAAGCTATACAGCCCCATACCATGCTACTGTCACCATGTTTCTCTGTAGCTGCCATGTTCTTAGGTTCCCATTCTGTACTTGGCTGTCTCCACACTTTAAGACGTCCATCACTCTTGTATAAACAGAATTTGCTCTCGTCCGACCAGAGAACCGTATCCCAGAATACTGATGGTTTCACCACATACTGTTTAGCAAATTCTATACGCTTTATCTTATTCACCTTATTAAAATATGGTTTCTTACTAGGCACACGTGCATTGTACCCAGTACCATTTAAAACCCGTTCAACTGTTTTGGTGTGAACCACAGTGCCAGAATATTGCTCAATGCATCCTCTTATCTCAGATGCAGTGACTCTTGGATTCTGCTTCGCCATTTTTATTATTTGCCCCCTGTCTCTGGTGGTGAGTTTAGAAGAAGCGCCATTTCTAGGTTTATTTAAAACAGTATTTGTCTGTTTGAAGCGTTGAATTATGTAGAACACTGTAGTTTTGCTTCTGTTAATGGTTTTGGTAATTTCAGAGGGAGATTTGTTTTCTTTGTACATATTTATCACGATATTCCTCTCTCCCGCCGTTGTCTCCTTACCTTTACATCGCATATTACCTGTGAGTTTACAATCGGCTGAATAACTTCGAGCACACTGTCTCAAGGCATAGCATAAACACAACTGATATGTGGTAGGGGCGTGTAGGGTACGTCCAACCACCTTTCTCTCTGTTCAATTGGGTAAGTTCGAATACTTATGTCCTCCAATAAGAGGAACAATAGAAAAAATACAGCACAGATTGTGTAATAAATGCATGCAAAGGGATATTTTAAATATTGTTTCCGAGACACAAAACGTTAATGTTTACGTGTTTAACAATTCAACGCTGCCAAATAAATATTACAATATTTATAGTACGTGCAATGTTACATGTTATATTATTCGAATACTTCTGTCGGCCTCTGTATGTTTTCGTACAGACATGGTTTAATGAGTCAGCTAGGAATTGTATAATCCGAATGACTGTCAATTGTTTATAGATTCATCAAAGTTCAGCTTAAAGCTTAAAGCATTATTTCATAGTGGTAACGTTCCAGTTTTCCATTCTGTAAGTCTTAAAGAAGGTTATAAAAGTATGGCCATAACTGTACTGTTTTAAAATATGAGGTTCACGTTGTAAAATATGTGGAGACAACATAATTGGTTCGAGGCTTGGATTACAAGGGGAATACACAAAATGTTATTTTTTGTATTTGTGGGGCAGCCGTGATACGCAAAAACATTATGTGGTACAACAGGAGCAAGCGGCAGGAAGTATGTCCCAGGGGAGAGTAATGTAAACCAAACAACATTTGTTCAGCCTGATAGGATTCTTCTCCCTCCCTTACACATAAAACTTGGACTGATGAAGAATTTTGTTAAGGTACTCAACAAGGATGGTAGTGAATTTGCATATTTGCAAGTTTCCAAAGTTAAATTGAGCTAAATTAAAAAAAGGAATTTTTATTAGAACTCAAATCCGAAAACTTGTGAGGAGAAAATGTTTGAATATATATGTTTGAAAAAATATATAAATGTTATATTCATTATGGATTTCTCTACTTACTATGGTTTATTTTTAAAACGATTTTACAGCTAATTCTTACCACAACTTGTTTTTATATAAATCTCATATCAATCTAAATACACAGAAATAGTTGAATTTCCTTATACATAAACGAGGGATGAAAAAAAAAACTGAATAGATGTTTAAAAACTAGTTGGATTATATCAGCCTTTAAATTCCATACTCTTTCCACGACATTCCAGAAACAACTCAACAGGACATTTTAAGAAAATTCCAGAGTTGAAAAATTCAAATCAATTAGATTATATCGGAAATGTATAATGAAACCATACCAACACACACTCGGAGCTTTACTTCTTTGGGGGGGGGGGGTGGCCATCGACATGGAAGGGTACTTCAGAAAATTCGCTTGATACTTTTTCGACACTTCGGTGGCGATTCTGCAAGTTTTATTTTATTTTAAAACAAAAATATTATTGTCGCAAGCAGAAGACTGCAAAGTCCGAGAAACTGCCAGGAATGTGATACCTACACAGTAATATTATGCAAGAAAATTGTATGTCAAATTCAGTGCCAGTTACCAGTTCCCAAGAAGAAATCACTGCATATCTCAACGACAATTTCTTACCTCCTCTTTCTAGTGCACTGGAATCCGGGGGGGGGGGGGTAGTCGTTAAATATTTCTGTATTCCACCTGAAACAGTTTTCTCTGAAAGACTACTTAGCACAACAGAACTCTTATATGGCAGAAAAAGAAGTATAGCTGACCTCCAAAGAGTGAAAAGCTGGTATTTTTTAACAAAAACTTATAAAAAATAAATGTGCAATGCAGAGTTTAAAATTAAGAACATTTATGGTTTTAAGTTTTGTCTCATTAAATATGTACACCTATTTAATTTTACTGGCATTACACACTTCTCCCAACATTCTATTTTGTATTGAAACTAGAAGTGACGGCATCGAGTACTGAAGCTCTGGATATCGTGGAAAACATTGCGTATGGTATCGATAATCGAGTCTCGAGAAAAACTGGTATTGACCCATTCCTAGGTGAAATACAATACTTCGTTTACTTACCGTAAATACGTGGCAGAGAAAGTCAAAACGATGATTAAGACCTTTAAAGAGTGTAAGCTCCAATCTTGGTGACAAGACAGGATGGGTGCAGTCATGTCCAATACTTTAGAAAACCACATTTCCGGCGGATAACAACAGATAAGAAAATGCTCGTCTACATTTGTACATAGAAGTTAGCGTTAAAAGCGAGAAGTTGTAAACACACTCTCTTTACAGGTCAGCATGATTTCTCTCTCATTAATTAACGTTAAGTTCCCCCGCTTTTTAGCTCAGCGTGAAAAAGCATGCATAAACGAATTGACACTGAATTGAAATTCAAAACAGTGCATTCAGGTTTGTTTTTTTTCCTTTCACTTTTCATTTTATAAACATTAAACATAAAGAGTATCTTTGCTTTTGCAGAAACGTGTATGGAAGCAGCTTATTCTACATTTTCTACGATCTAACCATAATAATGAGGTACTGCATTCCACCCAAAATTCTATACTCAGATTTCATTGAAAATACAAAAAAGGTTAATATTTACAGTTTTAGAAAAAGGACAATGGGTGTTAATAGCATAATTCAAAACTTGATATTTACGCAAGTTCAGCGTCTTCCGAAAAGACGCAATGCGTAGGTTTTCAGAAAATCTCCAACCCAAACTACCATTTGCATGAAAAATGCAGGTTACTTTTTACTTTCTCAAAAATGGCTACATCGATGTAATTAAAATACCGTATGTTTAAGATGATTTGCAATTTAAATAAAATGTAGAACTGGTATTTTCTGGGAATGTCTTCTGAAGTTCCTTTCATTCTTAATGGCTTGTAGAATTGACAAACTATAAGAGCTAGTCTCATTATATAAGAAATGTATAGAGGACAGTATTGTGGAATGGTCGGGGAATATGGAATACCAAGATTTCGACTGTTTGCTCTATCATATGGGAGAGCCATGAAGTACTCAAGAAAGACTACTGCACTGCAGTGAGAGTTGACAGCTTGTCATTTCACTCGCTACAGAAAAAACTGTTTTGTGATATTCAAAAGCTTTCGCAGGCACAAAATTTGTACAAAAATGATATCACAAAGCGTGGAATTACACATTTAATGCATTTAAAGGCCAAAATGCTTTTATTAGAAATTTGGTTTTAGTTTTGGATACTGTACAGATTTTGTACCGATATCTTCAATTCTTTTGTACATTCTGAAAAAAATGAGAAAGTAAATGCAGGAATGTGTTTATCTGGGATTTTATAAATCAATCATTTGCACATTTCCATTGTCATTGAGATGCCCTTGTCAAGAAGATCAAGGCAATGTTCGAAAGTGCAGCTAAGTAACTCGACCGTATCGATGTGGTATCTTGTGGACAAAAAGTTAATTTTCAGAAATAGCAAACCGCAGCTTTATTTTATATAACCACGTGCCAGTATTTCTCATAAAACTGCATAACCGCTTTAGTTGGTATCACGGCCAATGCCACCACGGGCTTTCTCATTAGTTTCAGTCCGGAGACGGTTTAAAATGGCGTTTGGAGAAATAAATCTGATTTATGTGTTTATAAATCAATTAATAAAGTAAAGTATTTCAAAACGGAAAAGAAATCAAAGAGCAGAAAATAAAAAACGAGAATGGTATTTTATACTTGATAAAAGAAATTGTCTTACACAAATATAAACGACTGCTTGCATCTCATCAGCAAGAAATTTTAGCAACCAAAAATACGAAATGATTTAGTTTAGTTAGTATTATTAACAATAATGCAATTATTTTGAAGTCATTATATGACTTTATTGTTAAAACTACAATAACAAATTGAATAAAAAACAAAATAAACTGTTTATATTTATAGGTGATACAAGTATCAAGTTCTACTGTGAGGGTTTACAAAGCGAAAATATTTTAAACAAAGTAAAAGGCTCATTTGAAACAAATGAAACATCAATTAATGTGGAATGTGTTAATAGGAAGAACAAAATTACATAGTATATAAATTGAGAAACAGAAGAGAAAAAAAACTTAAATAGAAGAATGTGCGGAATAAAATACTGATGTGTTTAGAGCAAAAGGGATCGTGTATCCATGATGTCATTAAATAAGAAAAGAAGAACTCTAGCACAGAAAATACCTGTCTTCATTTATAATACTCTAGCAGCCGAATTAGGATGGAAATTTTCATTTTTAATATTCATAAAGAACAAACAAAATTATAATTTACTGTTCTGGTGTTTCTAAGATTTTTCGTTTTGTTAGTTTTATAATATTTTGAAATTTGTACTGATTTTGTAGCTTTTTCATGTGTACCACTCAAAAGCAATTTTACTTTCTACACTACTTACTTGAGGTACAGAATGTATTGTTTCGATATGAGATTTTCATAAAGATAGGTATTTGAGGCGCACTGTATAACAACTTCACTCATTTACAAAGACCCGCGTATGCGTGTATGTATGGTCCGCGCAACTCAAAAACAAAATGCTAGATAACTCCAAATTTGGTATTTAAGCTTAGATACTCCACAGATGCGATAAAACGTTTTTCAAGATAATCCTCTCTTCCCCTTTTAATTTTCTGAAAACCGACTTTTAACGGTTCTAATTAAAATTTCATGTGCTTAAATTGTTTACTTCACTTAAAATGTATACATTGAATTTTATATGAATAGTCAAGAGGTCCTCTTGGTCCCGAAAGAATTTTATGTAACTGGTAAACCTAAGAGCTGTATACCAAACAGAGTAAAGCTAGCAAATGTGGGTTCTAGCTTCAAATCCATTGAATATTAGTCCTTCTAGAGAAAATGTCACCTGTACTTTGTTTATATGTAACTAAAAACTGGCTACTGCCTCAATAAGATCAGCAAAAACTAAACGAGCAGAAAAATTCGACAGAAATTAATAACGCGAACAAGCTACTGAAATACCTACAGCATTCACAAAAGAATAAGGTTTGGTAGTTTATTTTTATTAACGTCCACCATCGTTAAGTCATATTGAACGATGAATGAAATGGGTCAAATGATGCTCAAATGAGCCCAGGGTCCATAGAGCTTAGACTTAGATTCATCTTTTAGGATAACGGAAAACCCCGGAAAAACCTTACCCAGATAACTCACCCTGACCGAGATTCTAACTCGGAACCTCTTGAACATGAGGCAGACACCCTGAAGAGGCGGGCAAAATTTGATACGACTGGAAGGATACAGAGATTTCAATTTACTCTTGAATTTGACATCGGCTAATCTGCATTATGTTATGAATTGGAAGCAGGTAAGTTCGAAACAAATTAAATTAATTCCAATGAACAAAATCGATTTGCGCTTTGTTATCGATAATGTCATCGATAAATATCCCCATTTTGATTACCGAGTTATCGTAAAACAAAATGCTGCAAGCTATTTTACTTCCGTTCTCGTTTCCGTTTTGGGGTTATTGTAAACCAGCCTTTACGAAAACAAGAATTTCCGGTAACTGTTTATAATATTTGGTACCATGCTCACATTTGTTATGTATCTTTTTTTACAATTTTTACTTACTCCAATATTCAACTAAAGTAGAGGATTATTGCATTGCACTCAAAAAGTTGATATTGAGATTTCATCGAAAATACACGTTTTGAACCTCCTTGAGTCCTAAAAATATTTTTAAAAAAAGACCTGAGTGAGGGAGAGAGAGAAAGAGAGAGAGAGAGAACAGCATGACTCCAAAATGAAAAGTCTATTAAATACAAACTCAGCATTTAAGTTCGGCACTCTTTTTGTTACAGTTTTTAAAATAATGTTTAAGATACTTCCACAACAATAAAATGTATTCTTGAATCTTTTGGGAAGAGCTTGTGAAATCTTCATTCTAAAATATTTTTGCATAATTGATATAGCGTAAAAGATAGACAAAACCTAACTCCACAAAATATGTAGATCACAATTTAAATTATTGCTTTTTTTGTGGTGTTAATTATTTCCGAGATATTATTAGTTATTCGTTTGGATTTTTAAATAGGTTCTTTTTTTCATGCTGTATATCGCTATTGCTTTCTTCCTTAGGTAATATCACCCCCTCCCCCCGCCTGCTAGGAATATAAATTTCAAAGCAAAAACACGCGAAAAAAATTATAGTTTTAAGTTGTAAAGGTTAACTTAGGCTATTTTCTACTCAACAGCTGGACAATCAACTTTGCTCTGCACCAAGGCCACAATTACTTGCGCGTAAGACCACACTAAAGCTGACGTACAACCAAGATGTCGCGTAGCGAAGAGAAAATCGGCATGTTACTTTTTCCCTAAGTGATGAGTGCCTCTCCACCCAAAAAGAGATAAATATTGCACATTTTATTAGTTTATATTGTTTAAATACCAATAGGAATATACAAGGAACTATATTATTAGTAAATCATAGTACTCCTTTTCTTGTCAAACTTGGAGCTATGGTAGAGAAAACTGAGATCTTTATCTTTACTTTCGATCTACTTTAACAAAGAAGTTGTAATTCTTATTTTAAAATTAACATTAATTTCAAAACCAATAACGTTCATTTGATTTTGCTGTATAACCACGGATGCTGTTAGTCCCAGCTAGACCAGGGTGGTCCGAAAAGTTCTCGGCCTGATAGTGCTTTATTTTTTAGCAAAATCTCCTCTAATATCAATACATTTTGTCCAGCAGTATTCCAATGCCATTATCCCCCCTCTGTAATGTTTCTCTGGAAGTGCTGCAAAGTACCCATTTACAGCCGCAATTGCTTCTTCATTGGACGAAAAGAGCCGCCAGCGAGGAATTTCTTCAGTTTTGGAAACAGATGGAAATCCGAGGGAGGCAAATCTGGGGAATAAGGTGGATGTTCCAGCACTTCATAATGCAGATCTATCAATTTCTCCATTGCCAAAAGACTTGTGGGCAGGTGCATTGTCTTGATGGAAAACAATTTTTTAACGCGGGTCTATTTTCACGAATGCTTGCATTCAGTTTGGTTAGAAGTTGAGAATAGTTTTACCTTTTTCGTGATAGTCAATCAACAAAATTGTTTGCCATACCAAAACACTGACGCCATTATCTTTCCCGCCGATGGCATCATTTTTGGAGCTGAAGAACCAGCTTTGTCCACTGCCTCGACTGCTGCTTGGATTCGAATATGTAGTGGTGAATCCATGTTTCACCCATTGTGACGTATCGGCGCAAAAGATCACTACTGTTGTTCTAAACACGCGCCAAGCACTTTTCAGAAAGTGTCGCACGAATGCGTTTGTTAACCATGGTGATGATACGCGGCACCCATCTTGCGCAAACTTTTTCATGTTTAATTTTTGATGCAAGATGTGACCAGCACGTTCCTTTGAAATTCCAAGAGTATTAGCAGTTTCAAGCACCTGAACGCTGACCTTCCAAAATCATTTCATGCACGTTTTCAATGATTTTCCGTGGTTAGTTTTTAGACATCCTTCGCGTGGATTGTCTTGGACGCTTTCGTGGCCACGTTTAAAATCGGCCGCCCATTTCTTTACAGTGGAAACTGAAGGGGAAGAGTTACTATACACATTTACAACCCGCAAATGAATTTCTGTAGGTGTTAAACCTTATTTTACGAAGAATTTTATTACAGCACGATACTCGAATCCCTCCATTTTCAAAGCAATGAGCACTTCCACTGCCTCAAACAACTGCCTACAGTCAACTATTGCCTGGAATGATTTGTAATTTTACATAGGGTCAATTAATGTGTGTACCAACGCCAGGAAAAAAATCATGCAAGTAATACCGCGATATCTAGGTGAGGCAGAGAACTTTTCAGACCACCCTCGTATAACATCAATGTAACTATTACTCCTTATAAAATGCATTGCAAGAGTGCAGTGTTTCATACACTCTCTAAATGAAAATGCAAGCATAAGAAATCCATGTTTTCGTATAATACTCGCTGATACATGGGTCGACTAATTTCAAGATTACCTTACAGTAGTGCCGTACTTGAGACGCCACCAGTTTGAATAAGAAATAAATGACCTTATCATTTACAGTCATATAGTAAAGAAAGTAGAACAGTGGTTACTTTGTTTAATTGCAACCGTAAAATTAGATTAACATCCAGCGAAAAAGGAACTTACAGAGATATGAAAGGTAGGCAACAAAGGCTACTATTTATTAATGTTACCCCTATGTGGATCAATATCCGCCAAAGACGTCAAATATTTAATACAGTTGAAACGCTAGGGCTGAAAGCTTCGAAGTCTGGCGGTTGAGACTAAATGCCACTAAATCCAAAGCCGTCACTTTTACCTGGACGTACCCAACCTACCTTGGTATTCTTCTGCGACATGCACATTACCTGGAAGGAACACATAACTGTGGCTAATAAAGTCAGCAGAAGGATGGCTATGTTGTATTCTTTACACAACCGGAAATCACCTATGGCGCTCAGAAATAAGCTATTACTGTACAAGCAGGTACTAAGACCTGTATTCACCTATGCCTGCCAAGTCAGGGGTACTGCAGCTAAATCTCACCTCTCCAAACTACACATCCTTCAAAACCGTTACCTTCGGACCGCAGTTGCAGCCGACATCCATTTAGACCTATCCTTACCGAAAATATCTGACTACATCCTACACCTATCCCATAGCTTCGTGCATCACAGCAGTTTGATTACTAGGGCTAGGAAGTTGAGGAAAAATTCTCTTTTTTTCCTTTGTGTTTGAATATATGTTAATTATGGGTAACTATAGGCCAGAAGATAGAGGACTTTGTTTCTCCTTTTTGTCTTTTCAGCTACTGTTTGATTTAAAGGTTCTGTTTAATAGCATATCTGTTTGGTTTAAAACTTCTTTTAACAATAACTTGTTCCTGTTCAACAGAGTCTGGTGTAAATTATGATTTCTTTTAACTAATATACACTCCTAAGACTGGCTACAGCCGGCAACACGTGAACGGGCCCTTTCTATTGTATTCAAGTCATTAGCAACAGCACAGAAACTAGTAAACCCTCTCTAAACATCCCGTTTATTTTTTTCTACAAGATTTCATTCGTTTCAAGTATGCACCAATGACATTTAATGTGGAGAGAAGTTTTTCAATGTTTTTGTAACGTGCCGTTAGAAAACGGACGATCCTTTACATATAAGAATTTAGAGATGACGTACTGTGATGTACTGCAACGCCAGCTTTCTGAAGCTGAATTTCAGTAACCAGAGGATGGTTAAGTCAAATATAATTTAATTATATCTATTTCAATTTATTTCCCCAGAATGTCCTGTTGAATCAGAAGAAGCATTTCTTACATGTTTTTCTCACTATGTGTTGCATTAACACTTAAATGTTCTACAGATGGCAGCACTGTACAGTGCATAGAGCTCTAGTGGCAGAGCGCTAGGATTGTTTTTTATACTTAAAATAGCGACATTTTCACTGCAAAGGCAGCGTGTAATCATTCGTTTTGAAATTCATCGTCAGTTGTGTGAGGCATGTGGTGATTGTACCATGAATGTGTCTAATGTGCGTTCCTGGGTGCGATAGTTCAATGAAGGCAGAACATCGTGCGACAACAAACCAAGAAAGTCACGGCCTCGCACCAGTCGGTCTGACGACATGCCAATTTTGGAGACGATGTCTGCAACGCTCAATAGGCCAACAAACCAAGACAGTCACGGCCTCGCACCAGTCGGTCTGACGACATGCCAATTTTGGAGACGATGTCTGCAACGCTCAATAGGCCAACAAACCAAGACAGTCACGGCCTCGCACCAGTCGGTCTGACGACATGCCAATTTTGGAGACGATGTCTGCAACGCTCAATCGGCCAACAAACCAAGATAGTCACGGCCTCGCACCAGTCGGTCTGACGACATGCCAATTTTGGAGACCATGTCTGCAACGCTCAATCGGCGATCCTCCAAAACATCTCCACTCGCTGGATCATGTCGTCAGGTGCCGGCTGTCACATTTCTTTCCTGCCCCCTACCCAAAATGTCTAACAATTTAGATTAAAATGTCATATGTATAAGATATTTGTATGGCAAATGTAATGTTTAAATATTTAATTGTCTGTGAAGAGTCTATTCATTTGAATCATGTTGCATTAACTTATAACAGTAAACTGCACAAAAATGTAGACGTCATTACCAAGCGCGCAATAAAGCATTTCATGTTTATATCGATTAACAAAAGCGAAAAGAAGAATAATTATAGGTATAGTCCGTGGAAAAGTGGGCGGAGAAATGTATGTAAATGTCGCACAATTTTAGTTTTCATTGAAAACACAATACTTTCTATGGTTGTATTCATGACAGAGATATTAAAAGATTGCAACGCGTGTAATATTTCCATAGAAAAATGCTAGAAAAAGAAAATATTGCACGAGAAATGAGTTGAAATTTTGGCTTGGTGTTCATTTTAAAGTTGTATGACTCGGGTTTTACTTACGCATAGCACATTCAATAAAAACTCGTTAACCCGGAGCAGTTTTGAAACAATAATATTAATAATAATAACACTAATAAAACATGTTTAGCGTAGTAAATGAAAACTTGTTTTACAGACAAATTGCTATTCTCAGTAGGTACATCACTCGAATTCACTTGCCAGTAGGCGATTTCATTGCACTCACCCCCCCCCCCCCCCCTGCTTGGGACCAGGTTGAAAAAGAAACTAATAAAGTAATGGTAAAAGTTGTGGCCTGATGTGTGTGACTTGGTAGAAAACAAGATTGAAGAAGAAGAAAAAGAATGCGTCGTAAAAGATTTTATAGATTTTTTTTTTTTTTAATATCAATGACTGCTCCGATGTTGATGAATACATTGACAACGACGGATGTTATAAATCAATAAAATGTGTAGTGTTTAACGCCCGCTTTTACTACATACGGCACCGCAGGCGGTGACACTGATGATGCATGAGATGAAGATGGAGCACCGGTGGAATGAGATGGCGGGGGAAACCGGAGGTCCCGGAGAAAACCCGCCCCAACGCCGTGTTGTCCACTACAAATCTCACTTTGCGGTCGCCTGGGATCGAACCCGGGCCGCCTTGGTGAGAGCCAAGCGGTCTAACCACTGAGCCACGGCGTGGCCTGTTATAAATCGATTACAGAGCAAGACATTATTGCATCATGCAGGTTACTGAAAATGAAAATTAAGTGTATTCAGATTCAGACAGTGTTGATGAACCAGCTTGTGTTATGACCCACGCACAAGCAGTAGCAAGCAGAGAAATTGATGCTGTATTTCGAGAGTCAAGCCGAAACATTGCCAAATGAACTTCTAATGTTAAAGCGGATGCGAGATCGCGCTGTTTGTAAGCGATACACTTAACTGAGACAGGAAATGGTCATTGCCCTTTTTTACTCCTGACTAGTTTGTAGATATACTTACAGTGCAAATACTCGTACACAGGCTATTGTAGCACATACAGTGTGTGCTGTTAGGTGAAAGTGTGCCAATAGTAAATCCTAAACTCCATTATATATATATATATATATATATATATATATATATATATATATATATATACATATATATTAATTTTACGTCCTCCAACGTTGTCATATCGGACGGTGAATGAGATGGTTGAAATTATGCTCAAATGTGTCCATGGAGCTTAGAGCTAACCGACATTTGTCTTTCAGGATAAGCGAAAATCCCGGTAAAATACTTATCCAGGTAGCTCACCCTGACCGAGATTCGAACTCGGGACCTCTTGAACGTGAGACAGACACGCTACCATCTACGCTACCGAGGCGGGCATTTCGTGATGTGCATGTTTTTTAATCATTTTCTGGATAACCCGGATTTTCGTTAACCCGGATCGGCCCTGGTCCCAGCTGATTCGGCTAAACGAGGTTCTACTGTATATATTTTCCTGCAGCTTAAAATGCATGCTGTTTAGCACTGCTAAGGAATTCCAAATTACGACACGAGGATCTCGGGTGAAGGCATTCTCCAGAGACTCCCGATGACAAAGTAATAAGCTGTTATTGCATAACGGATACAAAATGATAAATATCCGTTAGAATGCATAGAGATACAAGAAATTGCTCGTTATTGGTGGAAGTCGTTAACTAAACGTCATTATGAAGTATTGAACTGCTTCTAAATATAGCATGACACTTACCAGCTATCATATTTTGCCACATCAACCAGTTGTCTTGCACCGCATAATGAGTTGTTCATTTCAATATTAATCTATATGTAAATGTATGCATATTAAGATTTCTAGAAGGTATCTTGATAAGAAAGTTGGTCTGAAGCAGAAGCTTGATATTGACACTTCGTTGACGTATGATTACTTTTATATGCTGGAGAAAGCTAAATCAGCATGAGCTGAATAATGTATAAAGATAAAAATAAATACAATATCATTATAATTACACTGAGAGGTTTGATTATACATAGGTCGTTTGATAAGTCTGGTAAAAAAAAATTCTTTTTCGTGAACTCTCACCGTATTTCTCGACATAGTCTCGTTGATGGCTATACACTTGGTCCAGCGATGCTCCAGCTATTTCATTTCGTCGGAAGAATAAATTCCGTCAAGTACTGCAGAATAGTCGCTGACGGTGACTATCACTTCATTTGATAAAAATGTCTTACCGCCAAGCCAAATTTTCAAATTTGGAACAGAAAGAAGTCACTTGGGGCCAAGTTTGGTGAATAAGATGGATGAAGAACCAATTCTAAACTCATCTCATGCACCTTTGTCATTGTAATTGCTGATGTATGCGATGGTGCAGTACCCTGGTGAAAGAGCAAATTTTTGCGTTTCAATCTCGGTCTCTTTTCAGTCAACTCATGTTGCAGACGTTCCAACAATGAAGCATAATAGGCTCCAGTCATGGTTCTGCCTTTTACAAAGTAGTCTATGAGGATTATTCCTTGAAAAACCTAAAAAGGCAGTGGCCATCACCTTACCAGCTGATGGAATGACCCTTGCCTTCTTTAGTGTACTTTCACCAGTCTTTGGCCATTGTTTTGACTGTTATTTTGACTCTGGTGTGTAATGATGGATCCAGTTTCATCCACAGTCATAAATCGGCGCAAAAAGTCTTGCGGATTGCGATTTGACATCGCCAGCTACTCGACAGAAGTGTTCTTCCGGATGCGCTTTTGGTCGACTGTGTGCAAGCGCGGCACCCATCTTGCACACAGCTTTTTCATTGCCAATTTTTCATGCAGGATGTTGTGCACTCGCTCAGTTGAGATGCCTACAGCCTCAGCAATCTCAAGAATTTTGATTAGGGGTCTTGCATAACCAGATCATTGAATTTTTCAATGTTGTGTGTGGGGACCTCAATAGGGCGATCAGAGCGCGATTCATCTTCGGCGCTTCTACGACCACGTTTAAATTCATTGATACAAAACTAAAATGTCTTCAATGTTGGTGCAGAGTCCACATGAACTTCATCCAATTTAGTTTTGACTTGTGTGGCAGTCCAGTCCTTCAAATGAGTAACAGCACAAGACTCTGATCTTTTTATTTTCAATCGCAGCTATCACACTGACCAGTTCGGATGGCTGTCAACTATGAACTGTATATTGTAACAATTCACATTTTCCGTAAAATCTTTTGAATAATCAAGCTTACCTCCCACAATGTTGCAACAAAAAAATTTCCACCCCTTCATGGAAATTTACCGGACTTATCAAACGACCCTCGTAAAGGTTGAACCACGGGAACCGACGATTTTAATGTCTTGCATAACCAAGACCAATGTTTCCGTTGTAAAAACGGCGCAACGGAATGCTGAACATTGTTCTTTTGTGCTGGAAACTTTAAAAAAAAATGGTGAGCTATTTTTCATGATGATATGATCATGTTTATGGGTGCTTAGACTCATTTTCAATTAAATGTGTGTAGAAGAAGCAAAATTTTCGCTATTGAAATGACAAATCCACAACAGCTATATATGTGCCCTCTTCATAGTCCACATGTAACGTATGGTGTGGCGTTGGGAGTTTTAGTTTTGGAATCACAGGTCCTTTTTTTTCTTTCTTATTTTTAAGAAAGAAAAACTGTAACAGTAACCTCAGATCGACACGTTGAGATGTTAGGAGACTTCCTTACTCCTGAATTGCATTATCATTGGATCTATCTCAGTACCATATGGTTTCAACAAATGGGGTCAGAGTTCATACCGTCAGCGTGTCCATTGCAATGGTAAAAGAAAGGGTTCTAAACAAAGTGATATCAATGAAAGGAGACATTCCATGGTCCGCACGTACTCCAGATCTGTCAACATGCGTCTACTTCTTTTGGGGCTACCTCCAATCTCAAGTGTACATTAAGAAGCCAAGAAACATTAATGAGCTCAACGAGGCCATACAGGAGGAAATTACAGCCATACCAAACAACATGTTGCAATTAGCAATACAGAATCTGCATCACAAACAAGAATGTGTACTAAGTAATGGAGGCCATTTAAAAGAGGTCCTATTTAGATAATAAGGTCACGTCCTCAAATGGCATTCAGTACCCTATTGCAATGTTACATAATTAAAATCTGAATTTGAATCTTGTACTATTTATTTTATTTTTAAAATCATCAGGTTCCAGTTCCGTACAGTAAAAACTAATAGAAGTAAGGTTTAACTGTAAGCTATTTTTTATTCCTTCATATACTGAGCGGGATGGGTCAGGCGGTTTTGTCTGTGGCCCACATTCGGGAAACCCAGGTTCGTTTACCGTGGCCGACCTACCTGGCCCATGGGGTTTTCCAGGGGTTTTCCCGTGTCACTAGGCGAATGCTGGGTAGGTTAATTAGATCATACATACATTACGACTCGTACATCCCCCGAATTTCCTGTCCCTCCCTTTCATCTCCATTATCATTTCACATCATTTCTCATCTGGTGGTCTCTTTGAAGGTAGAAGTGTCGGCGGGTGTCTCGGCAGTGCATGGCAGGATGATATGCTCTGAGTAGTACTACTTCCTCCTCCGGTAGGTTAGTTGCCGTCTTCGAACCCGCTGCTGGAATTGTTTCGGGCTCGGCTGGTAGGGATGTATGTCCATGGTCCTGGCCTAGTAATAATGTAGGGGCCCTACCCTCTGCACTGTCGTGGCTCCTTTGAACGGCCGCCCTCTGTCTCCTCTCGCCTCATCCTTGCTCCCTGGGCTGCTCCACTTGGGGACATAGGTACAATGGTTCATGACTGGTCTCCGTGTCGAATCACCTCCGTAGTATATCCTAATCCTACTCTTTCATATGAGCTTTTATTAAAATTTAGGTAGCACATTATTAGCTGTTAAATTATTAGCATGAGCCTTAAGAATTATAGTAGCAATACTAGAATTCATTTAATTCTCATAAATTTAGAATTCTGGAGCTGATCTTCGAGAAGAAATTAACATAAAAATATTAAGTATTTACAATTTCTTGTTCCCAAACTGTGCCTCCCTTCTGATTCAATTTATTGGATTTATTCACGAGTTCTGGCTAAATATATGTAAATATATGAATTCTGTAGAGCTTTTAACACATACGTATATAATAACCATGCAGGATGTTATTTATGCGAAGTGAAAATATGTAACATTACGTCAATATAACCCCGTGGCGCGACAGCCCTAAGCAGAGCCTTGGCCTACCAACCCGACTGCCGGCCTCACGCCCACATACGCAAGGCAGAGGTGGGCGATCATCCAACCGATACGGGGAGGAGATGTGGTCAGCATCTGGGCATCCCCCAGTCGGAATGTTGGTTTTCATGACCAGGGTCGCTTACCTAGCGTAAGCTCCTCACTTTCCTCACGATGAGCTCCTCACTTTCCTCACGATGCTGAGTGGGCACCGGTCCTATACCCGGGATCTAAAATCCGCACCACATGGGTGGGATCGAACTCGGGCCGCTTTCCGTGGCTACGGACCAAGGCATGCTGCCTTAGCCCGCTACACCACGGCGCAGGACATTACGTCAAAATATCATTATAAAAAAATTGTTGAATTGAAATGTCCTACGACTTGGCGTAGCGGACTAGTGCTTTGCGGTTCATCCTCCCCTTGGAGGGTGCGGATCTTAAATCCTGGTGATAAGATCGGTTCCAACCCAACATCGTGAAGACTTTGGGGAGCTACGATAAGCAGCGAATCTCGATCAAGAAAGCAAACTTTTTGACTGGTTGTGCTGACTACATCTCCTCCCCGTATCGGTTGGATGATAGCCCATCTCTGCCTTGCGTATGTGGGTGTGAGGCTGGCAGTCGGGTTGGCAGGCTGTTACGTCGTGTATTATTAATTATTATAATTATTATTATTATTATTATTATTATTATTGAATTTATATTCATTATATTTTTTCTGTCACTAATCTATAGTAACTACATACTGCATTTCCCCCAAAAATTCTATGCAGGGATTTCTCTGAGACACACGTTTTGAGGTGGGCATGTTGAATCCAAAAAGTTATTGCTAGAAAAAGTAAAATATTAGTTTTGGGGTTCAACATCTTCCAAGGATAACTGAAGATAAAGTTCAGGCAATCTTATTTTCTCAAAATAACTTCAGCTATTTTGATTAAAATACATGTGTTATCCAAATTTGCATGGCAAATAAAATGCTATTCTGAATTATTTGCGAAATCTTTTAAATGCATCTGCATAATTTTCTATAACTGCAAAAGATGCATAAACATTTATTACAAAAAAAAAGCAAAAATGAAATGCATAGCTCAGGAAATTCCAGTTGGTAAGTTTTTTGGACTTAACCATTACCAAGGTATTTTGTGTTACTGCTATTTCAAATATTTTCCATTTCGACGTGTCAAGTCGTTTTCGTTCAGTTCTATTGATAATAAAATAATATCGAACTTCAAATCCAGCCCTTATATATCGAAAACGTGTCTTAATTTTGCTTCTCTTTAATGGTAATTGTGTGCCTCTAACCATTTGTATGCCATCTCTAACATCTACAAACCTTTGGGACAATCCCTCATTTGCAATGATAATCACTTGTTTATTAACGTGTAGTTTGAGAATCTTTACGTTGTTTTAGCATTAAATTCACAGAAACATCTGCACTCTCATACTTAAAAACTCTAGAGAAGACAAATTCCCACCCTTCAGTCAGGAATCGAACCCAGTACCTCTGAATTTGGAGCCTACCATGCTAACCACTAGATTACACAGGCAGCCACTTGCGTTGTTGATGTAAGTTAACTTAGCTATAAACGTTTCATGAAGATAACATTGTTATTGACTGAATACTGTAAGACAATTTGAAGTGAAAGAATGAGTTTAGCCCTTAGTTTTTTAAACCACGTTGTTTGAACAAATTCACAAGAACAACTCTTAACACTGTATCTTTATTTTGTGTTGTGCTTCCTTCTATAATCCCATAACTCTAATGCATGCATTCTTTGTTTACTTGCAGGAATATATTCTGAAGCACGGGGACACAGGAACCGCAAAGCCACAAACCATTGGCCCTTGGTTTTACTTTTCTATACGCTTCCTCTGCCCAACAGTCCGAGTTAAGAGGCTTTACATTAGCTTCGTAGGAATCCATCCAAATGCTCGCCTTTATATGCAGTACAATCAAGCTGTTCATATCCTCCCCGAGTTTTAACTTATTGAAAATGATATCAGCTGCCAATTATAAACGCAAATACCTGCATCCCTTGAGCACAAGTTCAGAAACTACCTTTAATGCGGATTTCGTTTCATTGCTCATGTTTCGAGAATCTGGACTGCACTTTGGGAAAACGCATCCAAACAACGCTGTTCTTTTTGCTTCTCTCATACAAGAGTTTTGGTAGGCTGGAATTCACACACAATGGCATGCTTAAACACTAAGGAATGAAAATAAATACCAAGTGAATTTTTATATTATTTGAAAATGTATCACAAATTATTGTTTAAAATAATGCATTATATTTACGAGTAAGTGTAATTTCAAACAACACAACAAAATTCGAAAATACGAAAGAGAAAAATGCGGTAATACGGGACTCCTTTTCCCAATAATTTGAATTTTAAAATACTTTGTCTCCCCTTTGGATTGACGGTGATTACAATTTCTCCATGTTCGCAATTAAGAGCCCAAAATATTTCCGGAGAAGTAATTGGGCGACATAAATATAAAATTAGGGATGGGTCGTTCCCGATACTCGATACCGATATTTTCCACGATACTTCGATACTCAATACCGTCATTTCTACTTCTAATTTCAATACAAAATAGAATGTTGGGAGAACTGTGTAATGCCAATGAAACTAATTAAGTGCACATATTTAATTAGACGCAATTTAAAACCGTTACTGTACTTATTTTTAAACTCTACATTAGACATTTAAACGCAAAATGCGATTTTGAAACAGTCTACTTTTATAAGCTTTTGTTCAAAAATACTATCATTCTTACTCTTTCGGATCAAGTCTACTTCTTTTTCTGTCAGCTGAGTCATGCTGTGCTAAACAATCTTTTAGAGAAAATTGTAATTTGTGCCTAATTGAAAGCATTTTTACTTCATGTGATCATTTCTGAACAGGGTAAGCCAACACAATACCGAAGGCCACGTAATGGCCAGCCAAGCTATTTTGAATATTGTTACAAACTCATTCTATTTCAAATTCGAATGGAATATTTATTATTAACGACGCTTCTGATTGCCAGAATAATATCAGCGACGCCGGTGTGCTGCAGTTTAGTCCGCGGGAGTAAATCTGACATGGGCTGTCTTTTTAAGCACATTTAAAAACCAACAGTTTCGGCTGGAACCGAACCCGCTACCTTGAAGCCGAAGACAGCAGGCAACATAGTTACAGTTTGGCCGCCCGTTTTCCGGCTCTGACATTTATCGAGAGGGGGAAGCGGGCTGTTGCCAGTGCTTTAGCGGGAATTTCAATCACAACACATTATTTCAAATATTTCACGCATTTGCATATTTCACGAACCTGTATATTATTATAGCGACAATAATAGGACTTACCGACACTAAAAATCGGATTTCACGCGGGCACAAAATAGCAAAGAAACTTCACCAGCGCAAGCAACTAAAGCCACGTGGTCCAAACAAAATTAAACTGGCAACACGGTGTTGGATTCGGAAGCCATGCCTAGCAAAGACAATGATGATTGGCGCTAGCAGAAAGTTTTAACTTCTTGACCATGACTCCGGATATAGAGACCCCCAGTACTACCAACAGAAGCAGTTAGTGTGCGTGAAAGGTGTGAACGAAATATTCGAATAGAGAGGTGTTGTTATGAATATCTTGCATGATAATGAAATTGCAAGTTGGATTTCAATATTTTAAAGCTAATATAGTTCTATATTTTCATTTTAAAGATACTTTTGAGGATATGTTTTCAAATGCTCATTATTGTATGTTGGTCCTATTAACCTTTCCCCTCCACCTCCTGCAACCGCAAAACGTCAGGGCCGGAGATACAACGACCGTACTGTAGTTACTAACACACCCCACATGGCAAGCTTGGCCTTCGGGGTAACCTCGCCCCACCACGTAATGACCGGACCCATTTCTCAGGTGGAGGCACCCAGAGGGTGTGTCCATTACCTCCAATAATAGGGTGATAGTGAAGATGACGGTGAGGCGAGAGGACCTACAGCTTATACCGTGGACTCCGAACCACGTTGGCCATAGGGGACACTTCACATGTGCTAGACAGAGGTGAAGGTGTGGATAGGGCCGACTTAAAATAGCCAAACGCAGAGCCGGGAATCGAACGGGAGCAGCAAACCAAACCACTGCGCTACCCCGGCCTCCTTAAGAGTAAGAAAAATTGATTTATGCATAAATCCATCTTGCATTTCACTCTCAGATTCATAAATACTCCTCACTCTTTCTGATAGAAATAAAAGAAGTACAAAAACTCAGGATTAATGCTACATTTAAAGAGGACTGTGGATATTCCACTTCTAATTTGATGGATGTTTGAAATATGTCCCTTCTGGAGTTCGTGTGCAGATTTGGCTCCACATATAATTGCGAGTTGAATATTATATGCAATAAATTAGGTTCAACTATCACAGATGCATATCTTAAATCCTGTAGTATGCACCATTTCTGTTATAATTCAGTGCATTTTAATATATGATAATTCAGCAAAATAACAAGCAGAAAGAAATAGTACCGCATAACCAAACTATCTTTCTATAAAGTTTAGAATTGTAATGTACTGTCAGTTTACGCGCACAACTTCTAGAGCTAATGAAGAACGACATCCGTTGTCGTGGTTCCATTATATCTGTTCTGCCTGGGGCAGAGGTTATCTGGAATGTATTCTGAAAGTGGACTTTTCAGGTAGAAACTAAATATAATCGTCGACGCTTCACAAGTACGGAGATGGCTTAAAATGGACATTAACATTTATGACAGTCATCGGCGACAGTTCCTCTTGGACCGGTGTCACATTTTCCCTTCACCTCCTTCCATAACACCGCTGGCTGAAGGCGTGACAAAAGATAAAACCTTGACGATAATATTCCCTTCTGTTGCCACATCATTTTCATATTCTCTCTTAACCAAATCCCAGACTTTTCTATAGTAATGTGTAGGATTTAGAAGTATTCTGACAGGCAACCAGTCTTCAATTATTCAGTTTTACCAGTTTGCCACATTTCACCAACGAACGCGAATGTCTTGCTTTTCTATCTAAAAACTATACTTTGAATTGAGAGCAAAATATATAAAAGGTACACACGGCAGCCAATTCTTTGTAGGAGGTTATAAATCAAAACTTTCAACAATCCACGTGTCATTCCGCTGCTTTGCTAATATCAGATCTCTCCTTGTTGCATCTGCAGTCAAAATAATTCTCATAAAGCTGCAACACCAGGAAAGAACGGCCATTTTTTTCCAACCTTTTTCAAGCGACTTATCGTTTGAACCTTTTCTAAATTTTGCAGCAACTACAATTGAAGGAGGTTCAGAAACCGAAACTGGATGCTGAAGACTTTGGTTTTCTTTTTGGGGGGGCATGTGAGATCAACTTATAATCCTTGTAATCAGCAAATCGCATTTTCTTCTCCACATTTACGCCCAATGAAATATAAAATGTATACCTTTTACTTTATCTAGCATCCAAATGCACATTTAACATTCCATAGATAAAGGGGGGGAGGACATTCTCAGAAAAAGCTGTGTGTGTGTGTGTGTGTGTGTGTGTGTGTGTGTGTGTGTGTGTGTGTGTGTGTGTGTGTGTGTGTGTGTGTGTGTGTGTGTGTGTGTGTGTGTGTGGTGAGTGTGTGAAAAACAAGAAAACAGCACTCCGTACCTTTTAATGAAACACATGTCGTTATTTTGGATTTTCTCAAACGGCTCAAACAATTTTAGTCATAAGTTTAAGATACCTGCACGGCTAATGCATATCTTGAACTTTTTGCAAATAGCCGCCCTCTTCATTCGGAATGAGTTTTGTATGATTTTGTATAAAACTTACAGAAAACATAGCTTCTTTTAAAATACACTATTTTAACAAAAATGTTTTACTTTGAAGTGCTGACATTAAATTTTTAGGGCAATATCATGGATAGAGAATGCTATTTCAAAGCCAGAATAAAGTGAACAGCTTTCTGAATAATTTAGTATCGCTTTGGTCTTCTGAATTAACTTGTGTCTTCAAAGAAATGTGTAGCGAAGGCATTTCTGCAAATGTGTAGTGTTAAACGCCCGCTTTTACTACATACGGCACCGCAGGCGGTGACACTGATGATACATGAGATGAAGATGGAGCATCAGTGGAAAGAGATGGCGGGGGAAACCGGAGGTCCCGGAGAAAACCCGCCCCAGCGCCGTGTTGTCCACCACAAATCTCACTTTGCGGTCGCCTGGGGGCATTTCTGCACACGATTGTTTAGATGAACTTGAATTACATAGATAAACAAGCTTTTTAAAGAATATTTATAAACGTTATATAAAAATAAACGATACTGGCTATACTTATTTTATTTTCAATTTTTATTTATATATCTCCCCAAACTTTGTGTGGTAATATCGATGATTTTAAGTTAGAAACAAATTTTGAAGTTAATATGTTACACTGCAAGTAATCGTTGGATTTTGTTTTATTAATTTACGGTATGGCACTCACATTACACACTGTAGATTTTGTACTGGTAACCAGTAGATATACTAGGTGTTCCAGCCAAGGATCGAACTTATGATCTGAGGCTTGAGGCAATGGAGTCTATACTCTTCTTCGGCATAAGGAAATTTTTCTTATCTTTTCTTTACGTTCAACAAAAGCTGCTTTAAGTTATATCAGATGGTAAAATCAGCATAACTTAGGAGCAATATCTAACTTCCAGTCACTCCAGCGGCATAGCCCTCCAGAGGTTACCGCTCTGAACGAAGGAAGCTCTTCTGTAGATATGTTTTATAAAAGATCTATAGTCTGATTTTTAAAATAAAATACGTGAAAGTCATCTGTTTATCTAAATAGGGAGCTGCAATGTTGCCGAGAAGCGCATATCCCCCCCTCTTTATCCTCTCAGTACTCGAAACATATAAACAAGGGTTCGAGATTATCTCATCTCAACGAAAACATGCAGAGTTAATCTGTATTAGCCTACCTTAAGAACAACTTATTTTTGTTCTCTTTAAATATTCACTGCATTGTAGCGTATTCCAAATACGTAATTTATTAACGACTGACAATTGTAATGGTCATATTAATGCTACCGGTGTGCCCAAATTTTGGCACACAGGAGTTCTTTTACATGCAGTAAAGCCATTTTCAGGGGGCTGTCGCTTTTATACACACTAAATACTCCTCGGTCTGACACAGTATGGGCGCTGTTTATCCAGGTTTCTGCCAACCCCACTATTTCACCCAAGTTATTTAGTATTTTTCTTAAAAACAATATATGATCCTTCGAGTATCAATTTTCTGTTACTTATTTTTTTAAACTAAAGTCCCAGATCATGTAGGACCTTGATCAACGAGCTAAGGTTTCCTTCAAATAGCTCTGCTTTTTTAAGAGAAGAAAGAAGCTTACGTGGTAGGATGCTCCTGTCGGGTGTAATAGTCATAGATGTGCCCTTTTATAGCATCTACTTGAAAACTGTCCAGTTGTGTGACTGGAAATGTTATTGGTCTTTGTCTCCCGGAGTTACAAATCAGGACAAACCTGGCTGTAGCTGCTTCTCTTTAGAGATTCTAGAAACAGTCACCTCACTTATTTTAAGGGCACACCAGTCCTTTTTCTACTTGGCTGAAAGGAATAAGCGGTTTATTGTGAAGGAGCAAATTCTTCTCTTCCTGTTCTAAAAATTCCCTAAAAGAACAAGTTCTGTATCTTGGCAGTGCAATAACACTCCGGCCGTAAGCCTATCATTGTCTTGGACTATGAATCCTCGGTCTACCTCTATCCTACTGCCAATAAGCCTTGTTTACATAACGACGTATTTTAATAGTTTTAACAAAGTAGACTAACACCACACAACGCAAGTACACGCTGTTTCCCGCAGACAGCTAGGGATAACTGATGAATAGGTGATTAACCAGTGTAACTAATGTGGCAATCTTTGTTTATGTTTCCATAGCAACGAGCTTCCCTTCTTACCCTCCATGTCCGTTGCTTGACACCCTGGCATGTATCTTTTTTTAAATATCAGACTGTACCAAATTTTCCTACGTAATGAGAGTTGTCTCGTTTTACCTACCACGAGTACCTGTTCGGTTCAAAACTGCATAGCCATTTGTTCCCGCCAGCTGTTTCATACTCTAGAGCAGGAATGACGAAGAACAAGCAAATACGTATGGCTCTACTTAGTGGCAAGCAATACATAAATGGAAAACAAGGGCATTAGAGAATCGGCAGTAGTGGAGGTCCAAATGTAATCGGAATTGCTATTCAGCTCTTCTTCTGCGTTAGTGAATTGTACAGCGCTTTGAAAATCACAACAGGTTATCAGTGGAATTAATCCTGAAGCTCCTGGCTTACAGGAATACGCATTCAGAATAGCAGTCTATACGAGCAACCGATCCTGAGCCCACCCCTATTATGTAATGGCTAGTGCGTTTATCTCTGCGGAGGACTTGAGCTCGAATCTGGTTGGAGTTGACTGAATAAGGCCCACTGGGTTTCTCTGTTCAATTAATGTCAGTAATCATTTACTTTTGGACAACCGTATCATCTGAGCACACAATCGGGCGTTTCATTATTCATTTCTGTATATATGAGATGGTAAAAAATTATACGCTCCACTTCCATCCACAAAAATTACTAGAAGGATGCAAAATGCTAGGACCTTTTAGGAACATTAGTCACTTTCATTGTACTAGAAATAAAATCAGCCGATAATTTAGTTCGGATCCGTAAATCAGGTATGTTTGTTGTACAATGAATATCTATAATAGATCACACTTCTATGGAAAGGCAACACGGAATCAGCATGAAAGGTGAACTTCAGGTGCCAAGTTCACTGAAAACACCGGAAGGATTGTGGTCTTAGCCAACTGGGAAAGTCGGTCAAACTCGCTTAAATGTAGGAGGTAGTTCAAGGACCAGCTTCCAAGCAAAACCTGGAAATGGTGAGAAGTAGTCTTCAAAGAAACAGAGGTTAAGTCGTTAAAATAAGTGACATACGTTGTATGCATCTCACAGAGTGTCATGGCACATAGCCACGGTGGGAACACCATCATCTCGGTCAATGATTCAGTTCATTCAACCCGAAGTGTACTTTCTTATGAGAAAAATGTGTAAGCCACACTGTGCAAATGCATTTCTGTCATATCATGCAGATTTATGAAAGGACATGCCTGAATATTCGATGATTGATTTTGATAAAGATAATACACAAAACGAATTTTCGCATAATGGGAAGTTACTATTTTAATGAATAAATCAGACAATTCAGAAGACCTCTGGCAGTGTCCTTAAGGGCAAAGTGAACTGATGTCATGCTAAGGCGAACAAGTTTTTCTACAAATATACATTTTTAAGTAAGATACGTTACTGTCTTTCCTCCTCCTTTTCTACTCTCTATCTCTATGTTCCTCTACATCTTCCTAATTCTGCTATTTCTCATCTGTCACGCTCACTTTTCCACTATGCAACGCACGTCATGTGACGTTTTAAAAGCAATAAATTAAAAATTAAAACACTTATCACCCCTATTTTTTCTTAGCCTTGTTATGTAATAGACCTACAGTTTGCCATGGCAATTGATTTACAGCATGGAACACAATCTGAAATGTTTTCATTTATTTCGACTCTGTATCTATTAGAACGCTCATCTTTGAGGAAGTATCCAATAAAATCTATTCTCTTTTAAAAATCTATTCTATTGTACATCAAATTACTCCATTCCTGAAAGAAAAAGCAATGCTACTGGTGGATTCTGGGTGACGCATTTGTTATTAATTCATAATATAAATATGACAAAGAAAATTCGGTTATATAATCGGAGTGATATGACCCAATAATATCCAAGCATGCCTAATTTTCAATTTTCTTTCGTCTTCTCTTCTCTCGATTAAGAAATTGTAAAGTAAAATTAAAAATGTACCCAAGGTTCGTACTTTTATTAGTTTGTAAAATAAATTTATTCTTTCAGAGGCTTTTCATTTTTATTCTATCACTGTAATACTTAATAGTTGCTTTAGCAGTTTGGTAATAATTCGGAAGTTGGTAATAATGTACCAATACTGTGATTTAATTTTAAACTCCAGTTAATATTTCGTATTTTGCGTATATTTTATAAAAATGCTATTACTATAGTATATAATTATTGCAGTCATTCAACCGTATCATCTAATATTATCCATTATTATAATTTATAATTAATGCTTTACTTTGTCCACCTTATTCGTGAAACGAAGTAAACGACACGAGGTTTACAACTTACTCAATAATCTCAACCTTCGATTACCTACGATTAGAATCTCCAACAGAAGATAAATTTACATTCACATAGTTTTTATTTATGGAAGCTCTTTTTAACTGGTGTGGTTTTCAGCGATCCGATCTATATTGGAAGTGAAAGATAGCTTAGTTTTGCTCAGAGGTCTCTTTATCAGGCTTAAGGTTCTTCTACGTCACGGGTGACTGGCTTTGCATTGCTTTACTTCCCTTCCGAAGGAATCGATGCTAAGGGTTTTTACGTCCGCCTTTCGGATTGAACCGGCGACCTCGGTAACCGGAAACTATCACATTGCTCCTTGACCAGGAGGACGACAATCTGAGTAGCGAATATAAAGTACTTTCGGTGCTGAAGGACACTGCGCTCTTTGGCTAACCTATTCAAAGATAATGTAACATAGAAATTTAACTATATATTACATATGCTGGTAAGTTTTAAAATGCTTACTGAAGAAAACTTAGATATGGTCGATACCAGTTTTCTCGATACTCGATTGTCGATATTTTCCACGATACTTGATACTTCGATACTCGATACCGCCATTTCTTCTTCTAGTTTCAATACAAAATAGAATACTGGGTAAAAGATGAAATGCCTATAAAATTACAATAGGCTGCACATATTTAATGAGACAAAACTTATTATTTTTAAACTCTGCATTAGACAATTATAGCAAAACAGTCCACTTTTAAACATTTCTGTTAAAAATACTACCATTTTCAATCTTTCGGGGTCAAGTCTACTTCTTTTTCTGTCACATACGGGTCCTGCCATGCTAGAGAAAACTGTTGCATGTGGAATAGACGAATTTTTAGCCGCTAATTTTTTATAGTTCTGAAAATTTTGAATTTATTTTTTTCCAGTAATCCAGTGTGCTAGAAAGAGGAGGTAACTCTTTCTTTGAGATATGCAGTGATTTCTTCTTGGGGACTGGTAGCTAGCACTGAACTTGACACAGGGTTATTTTCTTGCATAATGTTACTGTGCAGGTACCACATTCCTGGCAATCTCTCCGGCTTTGCAATTTTCTACTTGCTGCATAATATGTTTTATTTTAAAATATAATAAAAATTGCACAATCACCACCAAAGTATCAAAAAGTATCGAGCGAATGTTCTGACGTATCGTTCGATATCCATATCATGCAGGTATCGTGAGAATCGAGATATCGCAAGTATCGAGGACCCATCCCTAAGAAAAATAGATTTAATTTGCTATTGCTGTTGCTGCTGCTGCTGACTGCAATGAGCTCAGCAAAATCTGCCTATTGCGTAGCGAAAATCTGGTTTGTCCAGCTGTTGTAGTTCTAGTGAAAACTGTCTTTCCAAGTGACCTAAAACATGCCAAGCAGACGGCGATATACACCAGGTGTCCTTCAGGAACCTTATCGCCGACATCTTTTACGTTTCGCATTGAAGATACTGATGTACGGTAATGACATCTCGGAGGATGGGTTACAGCCTCAATACCAACTCTGTTTTATTTTGTATCTGTTTTACAACCTCTGTAGGTGCTAGTCTATAGAGTTACAGTCAGGTTTTCTGCTTGTTTTACTTTCAAATATTGAAGGACCAATAATGTTTAGCCAACCCAGTCCTTTTATCCGCTTTGATGACCACGACCATTACACCTCTCTATTGTGTGATTGGCCCGTTGAGACATTGCGGTTATCCGTAACGGCTCAAATTGTTTCACGCTTTAACTATGCACACGCGATGATCAGTACAGGTAGCACATGTTTGCAGAACTCCTGTAAGTGTATATGTTAGACTCAATGACTGAACACGACCACCATGAGAAATATACCCTTTGACAAAAAATGAGTTCTAAATCCACATCATGTCCACGGCTGGTTTACAATGGTGTCACAGAACGTGTCTCTTTAGCTTCGTTCTATTGAATCCTCTCATAATTGAGTCTGTTACTAAACGTACACTGTTAGCCGAGCGGTTATAGCCAAATATGTAGGAGCTAGACCTACAAAGGTTCGAATCCCTGACATGATTTTGATTATTTTTTCGTAGATATACGAAATATATATAATGCACATTGTAATATAACTTCCAATTGCTAAGGTTTACTTGATTTTATGGTATTTATGCTCACAGATAGAAACTTAAACACTCTACTCTATTTTTAAACTAAACGAAATGTTTTATTGCTATATCTAATATAAGCATAAATAAAAATGGAAATTAACTTAGTGTTGGATGTGTAAACCCTCTGTTTCTATTACTGCTCTCATTCTTAGGGGCATGATGAGACCAAGTGCATAGTGAAATTTTCACGACAGAATTCTTCGCATTATATGGCAGCAACTTTCATAATAGATGAATGAGCCCGAGTGTTTTCACAATCAATATTAAGGCAATTTTCTAATAACATAGCACTTACTTTGAAAACGTCAAGAATATTATTTGCGTTTTTAGAAATCAGTGTTTATTATTATATTATATTATTATTATTATTTATCTTCTGCAAAAAACAAAAGTCGCTGTTATTAAAGTAACAATAATAAAAAGAAACATACACATCAAAGATTCGAACTCATGTTGGTCTACTTACGAGACATGCGTTTTACCGCTCGGCTACCACGCATACGGCCAGTCACCAAAGCAACTCCCCATCTAACGCATAGCTTTGAAATGAAGCCAGAGTGGTATTAAAGCGTATATTGGAAATTTTAATTGTTCTTTCACACTAGCCGTGTGTAGGCCAAACTATGGAAAGGTAGAGTGAGACTGAAAAATTCAGTGCTATAGCCGGGGCTCAAATCAAATCAATTCAAATCAATTTGAATCCCGGCTATGACACTGAATTTTTCAGTCTTTTCAAAGCGCATATTGTGAACGCTGCGTCACTGAATGCTTCTGATGTTTTTCGAATCGAACTTTGTTTCTGGTAGCTGCTCTTCCCGCCCCCCCCCCCTAAGGATATACAGTAGAGGACAAATTAGCAAAAGTTGTTCTAGCACACATTTCTATTTTAATTGTATTTATATGTAGTTACATATGACATAGCTCCATTTTATGTGGTATTTATTAATTTTCAGGATTTCCCTTTACTCTCAGACACCTTATCACGCTTATATGGCACATGGAGCAATATCATACGATATATTAAATCATATGTGACACTATTTTACTTTATGCACACTTTTTGTTTGGTTAATTCTCCTTTCGCTTTTCTCCTTATTTGCCTTCCCATTTTTCAGGTAAGCTTATTGTTGTGTTCCTGCAGCCCTTAAGGAGTGCCAAGATGGGTAAGAAATTTGGTGGGGGTTGGTTTAGCAGGTACACAGACGGTTCATCCAGGTCACTACATCACAAAGAAAGTTTTCAGCCTATATGAAGATGGGTAAAACCAGGGATGTTTCTCCAAAGGAAAAGGGCCAAAGTGAAAGTGTTGTTGGAACAAAAAACTCGTTCTCTAACAGAAAAAAGTAAATTAGTTGGTGTTAGTATTAGATATGAGAGTAGGTTTGCTAAAACGATCAAAGAAAATCAAAGTCCATCACCAAAATGGTATGGAGTTGGCAGTAACTTCAGCTCCATATTCTCTGGCAACCCTCTGAAGTTGAGTTGAAGTTAATCGCCTATTTTGGCGTGCCTTTTCCCATTGTTCTGGACTCCAATCTTTGTGTTTTATAGCCCAGAGTAGCCGTTTCTTCTTCATGGCCGGAGTCAGTTCCTAGCGTGCTCTTATTATACCCATTAGGTTATAATTAAAGAAATTAAAGGGGGAAACATGAATTTACAACATCTTTTTAGCAAAATTCAAGCTTGTTTTATCAAAATAGTCATTTTATTGAAATTAAAGAAATTACTAAAATTAATTTATTTTTAAAATAACAACAATAATTTTCATATTTGTAATTTCATGTGATATTCAGTGATGAATCCTATGTTTCTGTGGAGGAAGACAATCCTATTTATATGAGAAGTCCTGGAGAGCAACTGAAGCAGGAGTGTTTGTTACAGCGTGTGAAATATCCTACCAAAATAATGGTGTGTGGAGTTATCTCAACATGTGGACCGGGGCCTTTGCACGTTGTAGATTGCAATATGAATGCTGCTAAGTACAATGAAGTGATAAACAACTTTGTGGTACCTATGTACAGTGAATGGTTTCCATCAGGAGATGGTATTTTCATGCAAGATAGAGCGCCATGCCATCGAGCAGAAAGTGTCAATGAGAAATTCAAAACAAATGGAATTTCTCAACTGGATTGGCCAAGAAACAGTTCAGACATGAACCCAATATAAAATATGGCATATTATCCAAAAGAGTGAAAGCAAAGGGTTCTACTACCAAACTTAAGTTGATTGAGTCCTGTGTTTCCATACAGAGAGAAGATGAAGCAATTTGTGATTTGTGCAAAACTTTAATCCAAGGGTTGCCGAGACGAATTGTGGCCTTAATAAAAGCAAATGGAGGTCACACTAAATATTAAACTGTTTTTCCTGAACATCCTGTGTATTGTATATTTTTCTTACTTAAAGTACAAAAAGTAGAAGATTTTTCACTTTTGCTAATAATTTTTCCACTACCGTATATATCCTTATATAAACACGAATCATCCTGATCATTGCTGGTTTTCTTTTAGTTCTCCATCATCAGGTTTTTCAAATCGGGAGTAAGTATCTCTTCTTTAATTTACTTCTACTTGTTACAGAATGCACATGATTGAACACATTTATTAAATATTAAATTAACATCACTTTCAGAATAACTCGTAACTTGTATATTCAACAGCAAAATTCAATGAAAGGCACTCAACAAACACTGTTGGCACCTTGCATGCACTGACACATGTTGCTGTTTTCATTAGGAAATTTTTACACAGATCAGGTTCAGGATGGCCGAAACAAATCACCAGTTTATTGTCCGAATACACCCGAAAAGCGCCCAAGAAGAAAAAAGTGGCCTAAATTTTGCGTGTTTCAATTAAAGTTAGTTCATTTCCACAATTTAGACAGCACAAGATAATGTATCTGTCAATGTACCTTTCACGGTATTCAGCTTAAATTTATTCCAGCAGTTAGCCAGCAAACTTAACTCCGTGCCAGTCTTCATAGCACCCAAGCAACAAAAAGTAGGACCAATCACAAACAAGGCTGCCTCATGGCTGAGTAACACTAACAGTTGCTTTTGGGATGCAGAGGGACCTGCTTGTCGTTTGATAGGTAATGCCACATGTTTGCAGTGGGGAAAAAATGAACAGCCCGATACCATACGACCTTTCCCTACTAACGTGTTATAAGCTGCCATATTTAACGTTATCTTCTACGTACTTAGTAGGGAGAGAAAGTACCGCAATAAATAAAATGAAATACCGAAATTCCAGTGCAAACACCTCGAGGCCCCTTGAAACCAAAAATGCATTTCTGCAAAACGTCCTCGCGGATTTTTGTCTGTTTCTCTGGGAAAGGATTCAGGTATATTTTAGTTGAAACTGCGATATCGGACGCTTGCCATTGGGCAAATCGCAGATAATGTAAAAATAACTTCATTTCTATTCACATGTTCAACATGTAGGCATAAATAATTCTTTTATTTTAAAACTTCTTAGATAAGCAAAATGAGTTATTTATTTTTGCAACTGTTGTTGCAACACAGAATTGACTATTTTGGTAATGTGCTTTTGCACTGGGAGCTTTCAAATCCTTGTATGCTTCAAGGTGGGACAGTTGTAAGAGAAGAGCAGCTTGTGAAGTCAAAGGTCATTCTGCTATTCAATGTAACTGCTTTCAGTACTGCTAAGTTCATTGCCAGCTTAAAGAGGTTCAAGGAATCTTTATTCTGGATCGAATGACCTTAGAAGTACATGTGGGTGTAGTGAACAGCTTCAGAGGTTACCTTTCAAGCAATTCAAATACCAACTCAGAAGTAATACTACCTGTTTCATATGTGCAAGAGCCTTTTCTAGCTTTACCTTCTTTTAAAGGCAATGCCTTTGCTCCATTTTAGAAGCTAACCAAATTAAGCTTTAGGACTATACTCATAGGGAAATCTAGACTACTTAGTTAACACTTCAATGAGTTTTAGAGAACAAAGTTTTCTACAACATCTGTGTAGCACTCGTAAAATATTACTGCAAAGTACCTTAAGGAGATTGGTAGATATAAAAAAACATTAAAGTTTTAAGTTTTCTATTTATTTATTAGGAAAACAAATTGTGTATATTTCTTCTTAATTCAAGTTACATAGTTTATTAGCATATGAACCACTTAAAACCTTAAAAATATAATTTAAATGTAAACCATACCTTTTAAAATAATTTTTGGCTTTATTGTTGATCTCAGAACACTTTAGATGTATTGCTGATATATTATCTTCAATCCATAGGCACTCATTAGTCCTCCGAAGTTAACATAAGACATGCAACTGCAGAATTCATAAATGTAGGTCATAGTTCTCAAGTTACTTTTCAACTGAGATTATGTTATAAGTACATTTTCCTAAACAAATATTCCTTTTTTTCCCCCACACATTATTAACGCTAAACAGCTGACTTTAAATATTTACGTGGGATGACATAAAATACACTTTCAAAATCTTGATTATACTGCTCACTTCAATTTCTTTAAAGAAAATACATATTAATAAGAGCTTTAGTTCAATGGCATAAAACACTAAGAAAACGTTGCTCCAACATAAAAGTATTATTAATTACAGTTTCGCACTTTTCTTTCTCAGGCAACTACTATGCATATTGTCACCGACGGCATTGTTGACATATTCACATAGAACCAAAACAAGTGATTCTCGTTAATACTTCACAGAATTAAAAAAAGAGAGTATCTGTAGCTTCTGGATCAAACAGACCATTCCGGGAGGATTTACAAGACTGAGCTCTCCACAAGGTGATTCTCCAATTAGAAGATCAATTTTATCCAATCTTTTGAGTTTCTCCTCTGTTAAAAATCTGATATTTCCAATGTGCTATATATTTTGAAAGTGTTTTACACAGTTGACTTTCATTGCCCCGTGTGGAGTTGCTGGTTCTCCCATCGGGCGCCTCCCCAGGTGGCGGATAGGGGAAAGCTCGCCAGATATGGAGGGCAATGGGGAAATAAAATACCCAGGGCGGACCAAAACCAGATACTGCTGCCTTGCAGAATTGGGAGTTGGTTCTCCAAAGGCTAGGGGAGTAAACCCTAAACAAGTCAGACAGGCCTGGAGGTCTTAAGGAGGCAACCCCTCCACCAGGTTAGCTCAGCGTTGGGCAATAACCCACCTGAGTGAATTATTTATATTCAGAGAAATCAGGAGAGAGCTGGACGGATAATATGTAGACGATCTGGAAGGAAAAGGAAAAGGATTAGGATTGGGACATGGAATATAACTTCATTGGCTGGGAAAGAAGTGGAAATAGTGGACGAAATGATTACATATAAATTAGAAATCCTAGGTCTGAGTGAGACAAAAAAGAAAGGAAAAGGAGAAATTACTTTAGAAAGAGGATATTCCCTTAGATTCTCAGGAGTCGAGAGAAGAGTAAGAGCTAAGGAAGGAGTAGGGATAATATTATCGGCCGAAATGGAAACAAAAGTAAAGAGCTGGCAAGCTATAAACTCAAGAATAATGAGATTAGATGTAATGTTAGAAGAAAAAGTGTCCTTTTTCCAGATATATGCACCTACAGAGGATAAGGACGAGATAGAAAAAGAGACTTTTTATACAAAATTACAGGAAGAAATAGATAAAGCGAGACAAGATAATAATCATGTTATTATAATGGGAGATTGGAACGCAAGAATTGGCCAGGATCATAGAAAAGGCCATGGATGTATGGGAAAACATGGAGGAGAAAAGATATTAAATGAAAATGGAAAAAGAGTGATTGAATTTTGTATAGATAATGACCTATTAATTGGAAATACTCTTTTTCCACACAAAGAAATTCATAAAATAACATATGAAGCCCCTAATCGAAATGCTAAGAGTGTGATAGATTATTTCACATACACAAAAAATACAAGATATGCGGTGTCGGATGTGAGAGTATTTAGAAGTGCAGAAATGTCAACAGAACATAGACTATTAATATGCGACACAAGATTTAGGAAACCAAGAAGAATAAAGAGAGCTGAATATGAAATGATTAAAATAGAGATCTTACACGATAAAGAAAAAAGGAAGGAATATGTAGAGACAATAAACAGAGAGTTAGATCAAATTCAAGATTGGGAGGAAATGTGCATAAATGAGAAATGGGCAAGGTTAAAGGAAACCTTATGTAAATCAGCTGAGGAAGTATGTGGTATCTCGAAGATTAGTGAGAGATCTAAGCGGACAAAATGGTGGAATGAGACAACTAAAATAATAGTTAAAGAGAAGAAAACCGCATGGAAAGAATATAATAAAGATAGAACGAATACAAATTGGGAAAATTATGTTGAAAAAAGAAACATAGCTAAAAGAACGATAAAAGAAGCGAAAAGTAACTCTTGGGAAGATTTTGGGAAAGAATTAGAAGATAAATTCCAAAATAGTAACAGAGAATTTTGGCAAATAGTCAAAAGATCAAAGGCTGTAAGAGGGAAAAAGTATAGAAACATTGTAGATAAAAATAATGAAGTGAAAACAGAGTTAAATGACATTTTGAACGTATGGTCAGATTATTATGGGTCAGTTTTCAGAGGAGTAAATCAGGAGGAAGAAGAGAGAATGCAGGAGACTGAGAATATAGAAGAGAGTTTGACGGGAGGAATACCTATAGATAGAATTGATTTAGAGATTGCTATGGGGAAAATGAAACTCAAAAAGGCAGCAGGATGGGACAAGATATCACCAGAAATGATAAAGTACGCAGGGGGCAGGGCACATAATTATTTGGTTAAAATAATGAATGAGGCATGGAATCTCGAGACAATACCGAAGGATTGGCAAAGAAATATTATAGTACCGATTTATAAGAAAGGAGAAACGTTGAAATGTGAGAACTATAGAGCGATATGCCTAGCATCAGTACCCCTTAAACTGTACACAAGAATAATTGAAAGAAGATTGAGAAAGGAAGTAGAAGGAAAGATGGAAGAAGAACAAACTGCCTTTAGAGAAGAAAGACAAACTCAAGGTCACATTTTTACAATAAGACAAGCGGTGGATTTAAGGTTGAGTAGGGGAAAGGAGATATATGCAGCTTTTTTAGACATAAAAGCAGCCTTTGATACGGTACCACATAAGATATGGAAAGCCCTAAGGGAATTAAAAGTTAAAGAGAAAATGATTAAAGTAATAAAGAGCCTATATAGAAAAGTAATAGGGACAGTTAGAATATCAGGAAGACTATCGGAGGAAATCGAAATGAGAAGTGGAGTTAAACAGGGGGATAGTTTGAGCCCTCTGCTGTTAATATCTTTATGAATCAAATAATCAGACACTGTAAGAGAAGAACAAACAAAATGAGAGTAGGGTACTGGAAAATGAGACCGGTATATGTGCAAGCTCTGATTTATGCGGATGATATAGTTTTAATGTCGGAAAACCAAGAGAACCTACAACAATAACAGAATGGGCTAGTAACCTTGGAAGAGAAAGGTATGAATCTAAATCCAAAAAAGAGTAAAGTAATGACAATTGGTAAAGAGGAAACAGAGACAGAAATGCAAATTTTCTGGAAAGGTGAAAAATTAGAAAAAGTGACAAGCATTGAATATTTAGGGGTGATTCTAACTAAACATTGAAGAATAGATCAAGAAATTAACAATAGAATTAAGAAAGCAATAAATATATATTACCAAATTAATAACACAATAATTGGTGAAAGAGAAGTGAAACCACTAAAATGAGAATATATAAGGTGATATACCAGTCAGTTTTATTATATGGGAGTGAAAGCTGGACAGTGTTGGACAGACATGCAAGTAGATTAACAGCAATAAAGATGAAATACTTAAGGAGAGTAGCTGGATATATAAAGAGGGATCAAGTTAGAAACGTAAAAATAAGAAAAAGGCTAAAACAGGAATGCATACTGAAGACAATGGAAAGAAACCAACTAAGATGGCTGGGACACCTAGTAAGGATGAATGAAGAAAGATTACCTAAAAGAATATTTGAAGCAAGAGCGGAGGGGAAAAGAAGAATAGGAAGACCTAGGATGGAATGGAGACAATATATGGAAAGAGTGGCAGTCGGACATGGGACGACATTGAGAGGAATATACAGGTTGGCGCTGGATAGGGTCGAATACAGAAAGTGGCTGAAGGAACCCGACGCCTAACGGCAGCAGGGAAAGTGAAAGAAGACTTTCATTCCATCATGTATTTCAGCAACCTTGAAACCTAATTTCTGAAGCACAAATAAACCTGTAGTGATGCCATCAAACAATGAAATAACATGTTTTTTTCTTTAGTACTTCAGGAAATGGCTCAATGTGACCAAAACGAAACAAAAAATTTAGCCAACTCATTGCACTTCCTCTTATCTTTAACCCTCTTTTCAATTAATCCATTAATAGAAACACCATAATCACAACACACAAAGCATCTCCAGTGTTCAGTCTGTTAATTTTGTTTTAGGCATCATCCTCTCCCAGCTGTTCAGTGCATGTCGTACAGTACAACCTTGTGCAATCAGGTCTGCTACAGGTAAAACAATCTGCTTCTTTACCACATATGGCGCAAGAAATTCCATCTTCATTTTCATCGGTCTCCATAGACTTCCTCAGATCATTCTTGCATTATCTGCATAGGGATCCTTTAAAAATTGGATGTGGATCAACTAGTTCCACTTGAGCAATTTACAAGCAAGGCATATTGCACTTATGCTCAGAGTATGTTATTTTATTTTCTGTAAATTCTCTAGGATAAATTCTTATGAGTTAGATCATGTGTCATCAAGAGTATTAATCTTTCCGTTCCTTTCTGAAATGTTTGAATTTAGGCACTACAATTTCATTGGCTGAATGTTTTGGCCTTCTCTACTATTTTTTTTTTTTTTTTTCATTCGATGCTATCTTTTGTCAAGTTTAGCAAATTCTTAATCTTCACGTCTTTTAAATCTTGATGCACATCATATTCTATTCTTAATCCCTTTAACATGCTTGGGTCGCCGTCCATTTAATATGACGGCTTTCCTTTGTAGAGATTCTTTAGCAATTGTATTTTTTACGGTAACAGGTTGCTGGCCTGATGCCCAACCCCCAACCTGGAGGACCAGGCCTCCTTATTTATGGCCCCAGGAGGCAGGGTGGTCCGATTATACCCTCGGACACTGGGTGGCTCGGGTACCTTGGGGTCGCTACTCCCCATCCCCAATTTGGGGCCCTGAGGGACCCACCTCTCACTTCTGCACTTAAATGTAAAATAGGTATTCCGGAGCCTCTCTGTCTCGTTCTTTCTCTTGGCAAGCTTCCAGCTCTCCTGCCCACGCGCCCGGCTCACGCTTGTCACGGCCGCACAACAATGCATCGGTGACACTATGAACACAAAACCTAGCAGAGAAACAGAATAGTATTTCAGCTTATATATGCAGTTTTCTGAATTTTGTGCAAGTCCAGATAAACACTACCTATTAACCTTAATCAGATTATTAGTTTTTGTTTTCGTGCTGGTGTCCCAGGGCTTCATATCGTAATTTATCAACAGATATATACATACCCCTTCATGTTTTTCTTTATTTGATATCTGTTTTGAGACAATGCACCTGAAGAAAACTTTAATTTATATTTGCATGACTTGAAATTTCTTCAGCAGTACTGTAATATGACATATGTAGATTTATTTCAAATATTACTTTTTAGTTAATTTATATATTAAATAAATTGCTTCTAGTGTCAAACTGTTTGCTTTAGACAATTTTAAAGAACTTTATTTAAACCTTAAAATCATTAAAATTATAATAAAGCTATGCGAACAAAAGAGATAAATACAAAACCACAAAAAAAAATCACTTTCAAAAAGAACACATGTCATTGTAGTAGCAATTCCATTAGTTTCGCTGAAAATTACAAGGTAAATGCCCAAAAATGATAAGCTTTATGCTATGAAATTTGAAAGGGAAAATCTTTGAGGAAGATATTTAAAATCGGAATGTACATATATATCATTACACTTGGGATAAAGAAAATGGTTGCACAGAGCTTTAAATGTTTCAGAAATAGTAAATCAAAACCATTATAATAAAGCTAAATGCAATAATGAACAAAAACCTTTTTTTCGACTGTATTTTTTTTAAAGCTTTCAGCTAATTTACAGAGCCTTGCTGCTCTCTCCGTGATTTAACAGACTATGCTGTAGAGGAGAACAGCAGCACTTAAAAACAAAAAGTGAGGATTTCGTTCCCAAACCGATCTAGACAGTTGCGCAGCGCTGCAACCCTCGTAGAGACAATTGAAGTCAATTCTTATAGGGAGTTGCACCCTGACAAACACCAGACACAACCCAGGCGCCACGTAGACCAGACTCTTGGCCACATGGACCGGACATTCGGGTGCAGCGCTGCATAAAAACTTCTTTATTGATAATTAAATACTCCCAAAATACATTTTGGGAGGAGGTTTAAAATATTTCTCGTTCAGAGATTAGATTTGCTATGCATAGCATTTTTACTTTCTCTACCGCTTGCCTAGGGTCGTAAAAGTGTCATAAGAATTACACTCCATATTTCAAAGGAAATACAGTACAGCCACGTTTAACCGGATCAATCGAGACTAGGAGCGATCCGAGTTAACAAAAATCCGTGTTATCCAGAAAATGATGGGAAAACTATAAAAAAAAAAAAAACCTGTACATCATCATCACCACCACACTATTACCTAAAACACATACTACTATGTACTTTAATAGCCTATGTATTTGACTGTACATAGTATAGCTACAAACTAGTCAGTACTTAAAAAAGGCAGTTAGCTTCTGCTGTCTCAGTTTAGTGTATCGCTTACGAGCAATGCCATCTCGCATCAGCTTTAACATTAGAAATTCATTTGTCAATGTTTCGGCTTGACTCTCGAAATAAAGCATCAACTTCTCTGTTTGTTACTGCTTGTGGGTGGGTCATAGATACAGCTGGTTCATCAACAATGTCTAAATTTGAATACCCATGTCACTATCGATTTGCAACCAATAATCAATGTCTTCTTCATGAACATCGGGAACAGCCACCAATAATTTTAAAAATGTCTATAAAATCTTCTTCCACACTTATTCTTTTCTTCTTCACTCTTGTTTTGTGGCAAGTCACACCCATCAGGCCACAACTTTTTCCATGACTTTATTAAAGTTTCTCACACCCTGGTCACAAGCAGGTGGGATGAGTACAATGAATTCGCCCGCTGGCAAGAGAACTCGAGTAATCTACCTACTGAGGATATCAATTTATCATCTGTAAAACAAGTCTATTTACTACGATTAATATTTGTTTCAAAACTGGTCCTGGTTAAAGAGGTTTCACTGTACTTTTATATTTTTAAATTGCAAAGTAGTTTGTCTCTCGTGCTGGTGCAAAGATAGAATCCCAAAGTTATCACAAACCGAACTGTTCTTAAAGAGTAAGTATTATTTAAGGCTGATGCATTCCCTTATTTCCCTTGCACCTACAAGGTACATTTATCGAGATAAACATAGCTGCATCCAAATATAACATCGGGCACCTAGGTAACGCAGTGGTTTCGTTCGCGGCTCCCGTGCTAAGGGTCCCCAGTTCGATTCCCGGCTCTGGGATTGGCGATTTTAAGTCGGCTCTATCCACGCCTTCACCTCTGTCTAACACGTGAAGTGTCTCCTATGCCCAACGTAGGTTGGTAGCTGTAGGTCCTCTTGCTTCACCGTCATCTTTACTATCACCCCATCATTGGAGGTAATGGACCCGCCCTCCGGGTGCCTCCACCTGAGAAACAGTTCCAGACATCACGTGGTGGGGCGAGGTCTCGAAGATCAAGGGTGCCATGTGGAGCGTGTTGGTAACCAACCAAATGTAACATATCAGATCTTTTAAATTTAATGCCTTGTTTTACTTTTTTTTTTTTTTTGCCTCCATACTTTACATCGTAAAAATGCTTAATAAAAAAACTACTTAAGAGCAATTTAATTGAATTGCAAGATTGAGTTCGTGCTAGGTCTTCGACTGATATCTTTGCTGACTTGAAGTTAGAAAGCTGACACTGCAAACGACTACACTGACAAAATAGGCAAATATCTCTTCAACTGTAATTCCAAATGTCACAAATGTGCTTGCAAAACATATTATCACGTTTTATTTGTAACATAAACCTCTCATATTTTAATGTTTAGTACCTAGAGTAAAACAATGGCTGAAGAATACGCAAATGCACATCGGAAACAATTATTAATATCGCACTTATAATGCCATCTTCAAATCTAGATGTCCAGGTTGATTCCGGGCTGGCAGATGAATTATTCCAATCCTTCCTAGAATTTGCAACTATAAGTAACAGTAAAACGTGTGTGAATTTAACGTAATAACCAAAAGTAATGCCAACCCAAATGTTAGCACCCTGTAAGCAAATCAAAATGCTGCCGATATGACATATGTTAAGGTGGCATTTAAACGGATTTATAAAAATTGACTGTGGCAGGATCTAAATAAATAATATCGCAGATATATATTTGTACATGCCAAATACATAGCTTCGCTTTATTATCGCTGCAGCTATTTACTTCTATGTCCCTTTTTATGGTTTTAAAATTTGTAAATAAGCACATCACTGAAACGTTACGTAAAGATTGTAGCGTGAAGGGAAAATAGAATCCCCATGCAAGAGTTTATTAACACGTGAACACAGTGGTGTGCACTCACGTGTTTAGCTGAAATTTAATTTTATTTTAAGGCAATGTATCGATAGAAATAAAGAAATTCGAGTTTTTAATAATATACTTAGAGTATGTATTGCGTATACAAATTTAGTGAGCTATATCCACAGTTTAAAGATATTTTTATTCATAATTACTCACTTTTCTGATAGTTATTACAAAATGATCCCTGGACCTTGCAGTTTATTGTACCGCCTCCAAAGTTTAATTTGTGCTTAATGCACAAACAGAAATTGTTGTGCAGGGGGAGCTTGTTAATTTAAACAAGTCTGGAACACATTTCTTTGTATAGCTATTACATTTTGAAACTTTCACCGTGAGCTATGGACATGATATATTCAACAGTCGTACAATTTTTAAATGGACTATTCCTGAAGCTCTCCTTTAAATTTGAAGCTGATGAGCTGTAAACTGTGGTACAATTGGAATACGAGGGGAAAAGGGCAGGGATTGCCCTCCTCTGTACCATAAATGGTAGCATATCTGTCTCACGTTGATAAGGTCACGAGTTCGAATCTCGATCAGGGTGAGTTATTTAGATAAGGTTTTTTCCGATGTTTCCCTTGTCCTGAAAGATGAATGTCTGGTAGCTCTAAGCTCTATGAACGGTGGGCTCATTTGAGCATCATTTCAACAGCTTCATTCATCGTCCGATATGACTTAACGTTGAAGGACGTAAATTATAAAAAGGTGGGCTGCAGGGAAGAATATAGCTCTCAAATTCAATGCATGTTTATCTAAATGGTATCGAATGTATTTCTGACTTCAAAATTCTTAATATAATATAAACTAATTGTGTAAGTACATGGAAGTACACGTTTTAGGTTTGATTAAAGTGCAAGAAATAAAACATTTAATATGAAAAAAAACATCGTCACATTTCACAGGTAAAAAGTGAAAATACTCATCAGTTATTTTTAGGGATGGATCCTCGATACCTGCGGTCCCTCGATACTTACGATACTTACATGGTATCGACATCGAACCATATTTTAGAAAATTCGCTCGGTACTTTTTCGATACTTCGTTGGTGATTCTGTAATTTTTGTTTTATTTTAAAATCACAAAATATTATGCAGCAAGAAGAGCGTTGCAAAGCCGGCGAAATTGTCAAATATGTGTTACCTGCACCGTAATATTATGCAAGAAAATAATCGTGTGTCAAATTCCGTGCCAGTTCCGAAGAAGAAATCACTGCATATCTCATCGACGATTTGTCATCTCTTCTTTCTAGTCCATTGGATTACTGGAAAACAAATTCAAATTTTCCAAGACTTACTAAGATTTTTCTTCTACCTAAAGGGTTGGATAGTTGAATCACAGTTCAACAAGTTAATAGAGTTGCTGAAACAACTACGACAATCCAGCTTATACCTCAAATAGCTCTCCTAACAATAGAGGCATTAACTGAAATGATCCTGCTGTTGTGCTAAGTAGCTTATCAGTTATCTCGCACAAAAGGCATGAAATAGATCGGACCGTGAAAACCTTTTTCTGCTGCCCTTTTTTATGTTTTGCGCCTTCCCAAATGATTCTAATCAGATTGCCAATAAGGTGGCGGTATCTATATCTTAACGCTGTAGGCGTTTCGCCATCCGATTCTCATGCGATATTCGTAACTCTGGAATTATTGCGAGTCCAGAAATAGACTTCTACTGGCTTTACTCAAAACCTATTTCTCTATGCGCATGTTACATACACTGTTCGTTAACAGCTAGTCGATATTGCAGGGAGAAGCATTCCAAAGCTCTCTAGTTGCAAGAGAATAACGAACCACATATTAACGGAATGTTCTCTAATACACACTTAGCAGGCAGAGAAGGGTATTGCATTCCACCCAAAAATTAGATCCCGATACATAATTGACAACGCTCGTTTTAAGGTTCCCGAATAAATACAAAGCATTTTAATAAAAAGTTCTGTGTGTGATCTGACTAGAGTTGCCAGAATTCCAAGGGGTGGGGGCAAAAAGGGGTGACTCATTTTGTAACGCTTTTTAAACTAACAAAACTAAATTGGCAAACATATTATACTGAATACATAAACATTAAGTTATGCAAATTATTAACCTTCAAAGTGCTCTTCAATCTGACTGGCTACATTTATTTCACTGAACTCTTGACATGTTTAATAACTCCACATTACTTTTTGCAGAATTATAAAATTCTGAACAGGATTTATTCTCATAGTTCACTGTCATCTGAAGCTCTGCCTTGATTAAATCGGTTGAGCACTTGTTTCTTGCGTCAGTGACTCATTTTGTAACATTTTTTAAACTCACAAAGATAAATTGGCAAACATATTATGCTGAATACGTAAACATTAAGTTATGCGAATTATTAACCCTCCAAGTACTCTTCAATCTGACAGGCCACATTTATTTCACTGAGCTCTTGGCATTTTTAATAACTCCACATTACTTTTTGCAGCATTATAAAATTCTGGACAGGATTTACTCGCATAGTTCACCACCAATCTAGAGTTCTGCCTAGATTAAATCTGTTGAGCACTTGTTTCTTGCGTCAGTCCACTTACTTTCCATGAATGAAAAGATTCGCTCTACAAAAACATTTGAACCAAGGATGCTAAATAAAAATCCTACCACTTTGGAAATATTTGGCACAGAATTGTCATGCCCTGGTACTGACGAAAAGAATGTAAGCCAGTTTGCTGTATAATCACCATCTTTGTTCACACTGCTGCAGAGATAATCTTGATGACTGCTGAATTCCTCGTACAGGTCATCAATGGAAATATGTTCTGAGGTTGAACACTTCTGTTTTTTTTCCTCCAAAATCTTCGAACTCAATCTCTTCCTGTACAGAAAATGCTGTAAGGGATGCATAGGGATTGTCATATGTCACTTATCTTTCCTGTAGGTATGAAGCATATTACTATAAAAGCTGTTCAGATCTGCAATAACCTTTTTCTGTAGTGGCATAGTCAATCCATTAACGAGTTCTTTTGCAACAACAGAGTAGAGCGGTAACGGAAGTGGAACTGAAAGCAACTGAAAGACATCAGAGACATTAAATTCGCTTATTATCGCTGGCAGAAACGTGCTGCTCTGCTGCTACATGACGGCACACACGTACCTACGTTGATTTAGAAGGCACTTCTGTTGCCAACATTCGCAAAATGAAACAAAACGAAGTGTCATTTTCCAAAGATTATATTCACTTTATGAGAATATTTAAGTCATTATATATTATTCAATAATTCGCAGCAGGCAAATAAAAGAGAATTGCGTACTCCGGGTAAATAATAAACGGAGGAACAACATTTGGGAGAAAAAACGGAGTATTCCTAGAAAAACGGAGTATCTGGCAATCTTGGCTGATCTTATAAATAAAAACTCGGTTTAATACCAAACTAGGTATTTCAGTATAGTATTTTTTCAAGGATGTGACACGAAGATTTTCAATAAAATTCACCACCCCAAATTATAATTTTTTAAAACTGATTTTGTTTTCTGAAAAAATGGTTCTAGCCAGTTTAAGGAAATGCCACATGTTTAACATATTTTGATGACTAAAGAAAGGCCTTACCAGGACACTGAGTGTTGTTTGGGGAAGAAAAAAAAAAAAAAAAAAAAAAAAAAAACTAGAAACTCCGTTCTTTCGAAATATATATGAAATGTCTAGTTTTCAGTTGGTAATTGGCTTTTAATTTGGATGTTCTTACTCGGTGAGCCACTGCTGTTATGCACACGTATTTTATCTTTATTTGCAGTTTACCGTAACTTGTATTTCATAACTTTTCTCTGCAACAATTAAACTAATGCCTGCTGTGCTAGGGGTCCCGGGTTCGATTCTCGGCGGTGGGGGTGGGGAGTTTTCTCCGACCAAGATAATTCCTCATCTTCCCCAGAGTCTGGAAGAATAAATTAGAGTGCGAATATGTGCGTGATCTAATGATTAAAACCGTGAATGTGAGTTAACACCTTCGATATATACCTAAGGAGAACGGCCGCCTATACCACCACTGCAGTTAAAGGCGGAGTATAAATTGAACTTAAAAAGGATTAAGCTACATGGATGAAAGATTTACTGGTCATTTGCCAGTCAAAGAACCACTGATTCCAGGTGAAGTTATTCCTGAAATAACCAACAATTTATTATCAACGTGTATGCTTATAAAATTTGACAGAGTTCTGTGTTCATAAAGTACAAATTTTTTTGTGAACAGATATTTTCAAATGTGGGAAGCAAATTTATGTGGTAATTGTCAAGTTATGCAAGTATTAAAGCAAATTAAAAATTCATTATGAAATAATTTACACTTAAGAAAAGTGAACCTGAATACTTCCATAAGGCAATTTTGATATTTTTAATTTTACTTATGACAAATTTGCACCATTGCCTTTTAGATACAAAGGTCATTTTACATGGATTATGTTCAGAAAAGATTGCTTTTTTCAACGTCAAAGCTTCATTAAATTATTTTAAATAGTTGTTGGGGAATTAAAATCAAATTCGCACTAAAACAGAAGTCATGAACTGAAAGTCATGAATTTCAAGGTATTGACCGTCTATAAAATGTCGATCTAGAGACAATATCTATTGGTGCTTAAGTGTTGCCTGATTGTCAGCCAAACCCAACGCAGTTAAAGTTACGTGAGAGATGAAGACACGTGAAAAAACGGTTTATGTTTAGAACACACGTACGCAAATGTTTCAAAAGAGTATTGCAAATTAATGACAGGAATATTAACATTCCGACAATTTCGGGAACACTAACGTTGGTTAATGAAAATCAACTAATACATTCTATCTTTATATGGTTTACAGACGGCTCAAAGAATGCCTCAGGAACAGGTTCCGTGGTATTTGGCATTAGACCAAGATACAAGAGTCATTTTTCTCCTATGACAAATATGATGCTCTTTTTGAGACAAAGTTACAATATTGTTACTATTATTCACTGAATATATGTACAATACAAAGGATATGCAATGATGCTGATTGAACAGATCGTTAATCTTATCAAATAACTAGGCTGTACGCTCTAAATCGCCATAAGATAATATCAGGATTGGTTTTGGGACTAAATATAATCACAGGCTTGGCAGAGCAGAATGAAATTCAACCATAGGGAGAAATGAAAAAACCAGTGCGCTTGCTAAACAAGGAGCAATTTCACAATTTATTGGACCAGAGTGGTTCTGAAAACATCTCGATATTTAGCAGAACATCATACAACCTGGCTTAAAGTTCCAGGAAATAAATACACTAAATTATTTATTACAAAGCCACGCAACAAAAGAGATGAAAGCTTACTTAAATGTAACAAACTTGAGAATAACTGCTGCATTTCTTACATGACATGTTCCCGTGAAAACGCAAGTTAACCAATGGGAGGTTTTAGGAAAACTTAGATTGCAAATTGTACAAGAAACTGAAACAGAGCAGCAAATTTTGCTTCTGTGAAGCTTTAACTTACAGGAGATACGTTAATTTTGGAGAAACTGCTTTAGAACTAGAAGAATTTGAAACCATATCTACCATGGGACTTTCGTGGTGCAGGAATAATGAACTTACTTTAAAACGACATAGGTAGCACAAGTCTTCCGGAGGAATTATGGAAATGTATCGAAAAAGGTAAGACAAGGCAATTAGATTCTGGAGAGTCTAGATACTCCTATGTTGAATGACATCTCAGCTAGGAAGAAATAACATTCGTTTGGAAGAATGTACAAAGCTCCAGAGTCGGAGGGGTTGCCACCAGAAGTTATTAAATCGCAGCTGTGTAAACAAGTTTGGTATGAGAACGCTCTAGATATGAAACAAGAGACTGTCATATAGGAACTATACTGACAAGGTCATGACGGGAAGGAATAATCTGGAAATCCGGACAATTATAGGTTTACTCCATTGACAATGATGCAAAGTAGTATGCAATAGAATAAAGCACTGGGCATCAAAATTTGGCAAATTTTCTGAATTACAAGTGGGTTTCACAGACAACCACACTGCAGACACCAGGTTTATTCAAATACTTAAGATAAATGCTATTTAAATGAAAGAGGCTGCATTACGCTTTTGTAGAATTTTAAAAGGACTTTTGATTGTTCATGTATTGTCACAAACTACGTGCAAAGGTTGTCAGATAAAATAGAGCACTAAACCAAAATGTGGAATTCTATATAAAGTACGACAGGAAGAGTGTTGGAGAGCTTCGAAAGCTATAGGGGCGTGGGCAAGGCTGCATTTTATCACCGTTACTACGTAATCTGTTTGTAGATGATATTGCTGACGCACTGCTAGCAGAAAATATGGAGGCGCCGGTATCAAAAGATTTGCAGATTCCAGCAAGTTTATGCCCAGATGATTTAGTGGTATGTTCTACGGCGATTAACGAACTACCACAGAGGAGGCAGATTAAGAATTACTGCGATGAATGGCCAACTTACACTTAATGTGAATAAGATTAAAACGATTTTCAAAACTGCTGTTCATAGCAGGAAAAAGAAAGGGATGTAGGCAGCACTGATGCTGGAGGTTAAGACATTCCTGTACACAGGATTCAGTTTACGATGACTGGAAAATGAACGAAATATATTGAGGTCATGAAACACAAAAGCAGTAGTATCTGATGCAACAGAATGCCAGATATACCTGCAAGCTTACTGGATCCAGTATATGGAATGACAGATTCACACTGTCATATGGGGCAGAAATGTGAGTACAGAAACAGGGAAACTACACCAAGTGATGAACCGATTTTTAAAAGAAATTCTAGGGAAAGGAGGGGTACGGCCAAATGAGGAAATTTCGGGAGAGACGATAAGATTGCAAAATCAAACAAATCAAACATTTTACGAGAATTGTTGACGGAGGCTAATCAATTAAGTGAGCTGAAAATGAAGGGAAATTCTACACATTCTAATCAAAATCATTTAGATTGTATTTCAAAAAGTAAAGAATCACCTACAACTTTTGAATGTAAGGATACTTGTTATCCGATCTCTTAGAGCATAATTCTTTTCGATTAACATAAAGATAAGAGTAATTACTCACTCTTAAGGATAATTCATAGACGCTATATAAAAAATAAATATAATACGTATAAAAGGTTAGGCGAATGTAACAGATTTTTAGTAAACTTTAATTGGCCCTTACCATAGAGTGATTTAACAAGATGAAATATTTCAAGTTCCGAATTGCCAATTTTTCATGAAAAACGATTAAAAAAAGAGCTATCTGTTCCTTAATTTCAATAAGTGTTTAAATATCTGACTAAGCAAGGTGACGCCGCGATGTGTACGACACGCATTCAGGAATTCAACATCCCCTGGGCCCATCAACCTAATCATACGTTTTTCCGCGGTTTTCCTCGATTTCCTATACCCCCTTTTATTTATGCATTTCCATTTCCTTCATTACTGCCATAAAGGCACTGAGCTGATCACCATCCTCAACATGCTATCCAAGGTTTGCTTGCTCCTTGACAGATTATTCGGAATGTTAACTACTAAAAAGAGGACAGTAATCTGTCGAAGAGGAGAAGTAAATTATCTGTGTGAATGTTTTGTTGAACGTCACAATTTCTGTGTTTTTTGAATACATTATTTGTGATGCGATCTTTGTTACATTCTAAAAACACTTGTTTTTTTTATCTTGATTTGAATATGTAAATAGTTTGCTTGTGTTACACATTAGTCTTTTTCACTAGTCTTTCACTTTGTGAGTGATTTTAAATGTCTTTTAATTAGGATGGAATTGTGAATGGCCAATTATCCGTTCTAACAACACTATTACAGTTTATCTTGCAATGTTCACCGCACTGCACTAGTGGTCCACCATTTGCGGTCCTCTCCTGCATGAAAACTCGGAACTGTCTGTGAAGATGTGTGACCTCTTAACTACCGTTGTAATGTTTGGTTTTAGATATAATTTTCTTGTCTGTTTACTTTCCATTGCTGGATTACTCTAGTTGAGGTTTTATCTGAAGAATTTTTATGCAATTAATTGTGTTGTTATAATTTCAATAAATTAAAAGTTTGAAATATACGTCCTGGTCTAAGAAATTAGGTACCAGGACTGAGTATTTCAGATTTTTATTTATTTATTTTTCCATTGTTGGTAAGAATTCCTTTGTGGTTGTACCTTTTGAAGTTTCTTCCCATTTCTGCTGCTAGGTATTTGATTTTTGTTGATTTCCGAAGGATTTGTTTTGCTGTTGTGAGTAGCAGTTTACTGTAGCATATTTCATTTGTTTTAGTGACCTTGCACGTACTACCGAAAAAATACCCATTTTCTGGACTAATATTTTATTCCACACTGAAATTTGTTGCAAGATTTCTTTGGAAGTCAACGGCTACAGCCCCCATGAACCTCCCCCCCCCCCACCCAAATAATTTTTACAAATGTTCCGTGCATGCGCGTATACAGCATAACCCAAGCTTGATATTTAGGTTCAGCATCTCTCAAACGCGTCATGAAGAACGGACACAAATCTGTAATTTGTATGGAACACTTTTAAATTTTCGATTTTCTCAAACATTGCCCTTAGCTATTTGGTTTAAAATATTATTATATTTAAGATATTTACTTGGCGAATAAAATGTGTATCTTGAACTTTGAGAGAATAGCCTTTAGTCCTGTTCATGTTTGGAAAGGCATTTGTGTAACTGGTAAACATGATAAGGTCTACTAAATAAAAATGTACACCTCTTTAAAGCATATAAGGAGTTTATACATTTTTACTGCATTAATCATTTCTGAAATATACCTTATTAATGGCTTGGAATTTTAAATAGCGCTATCGCTATTCATTTGTTCCTCACGATGGCATGGAAAGAGTATGACCAACTTTTAAATATCTGACTATCGCTTCTTCTATTTCACTTGTCCCTTTAATGAAATTTGTAATGAAATTTTTCTGCGAAAGTTTATCTCTATTAATATATAAAAATAACCTGTGGAAGCTATATAAAAATAAACGATGCGTAATGCGTAATAAGATTTTTCTTGTGGAAATACGAGAATATTCTACCAACATTGAAATACAATTAATTGCTAAACATTAAGAGAAGGAACTTCTAACCTCTGAGTTCCTCTTTATGTTGCTACAGCTTTCTCCTTTTACTGTGTGAAGTCCCGTGTTGACCCTAGTTCATTGACAACATCTACAAGGAAGTATCGACTGTGACATCATCTGAATACTTTACCAACCGGTAGGAAAACCCTGTCCAAGAGAACTGCGTAAGAAACGCACGTCACTGAAGTACAGGATCTTCCAAAAGTCGCTTCAAAATCTTAAAAGTAAAAGTTTTGGGGATACTAAAGAATCAAAGGGTTTGGAAGGACAGAGTCAGACTGAAAAATTCAATGTCATAGCCGGGATTTGAACCACGGATCTTTCGCTCTCCGTCCGGCTGCTCTTAACATTGAGCTACCGTGGCCATCGTACCAGTATGACATTAAATTCTCCAATTGACTCATGTTTTTCCCGGTAAACCACTAGGAGATTTTATAAACACAGAGACAACTACCTTAATGACGACTTATTATGCTGTAAGTACTTTAAGACCCGGGCTTTATAATTCGGACCACTATTAGGTCAATTAATGGAAATTAGTTGTTCTTTCACACTAGCCGTGTGTAGGATAAAGTATGGAAGGATAGTCAGACTGAAAAATTCAATGCCATAGCATTCGTGTTGGAGTCAGTTGGGAAATTTAATGTCATGCTGGCATGTTGTCATGGTAGCTCAATGGTTAAGAACAACGGACGGAGACTGGAAGATACGTGGTTAACATCAATTTACGAAAAACGCAAATCTCGTTAACGCATACTCAAATAATTTTCGTTTTTGGACAAAACATTTTCGACATTTTCAAACAATTAATACTTCTCTTTAAAACGTTATTCTATACTTTCTCTACTGCATTTCACCCAAAAATTGGATATCGAGATTAAGGACACCCTGGCTTTATAGAAAAAAGAAAAAAGCTTTTTTGGAAAAAGTAGGCGAGCGCGCGTGTGTGTGTGTGTGTGTGTGTGTGTGTGTGTGTGTGTGTGTGTGTGTGTGTGTGTGTGCGTGCGTGCGTGTGTGTGTGTGTGTACAGCATGAATCGAAAACGTAAGTACGTTAGACACCAAACTTGGTATTGTAATTCAGTATCTTCAAGAATGAGACAAGAAGATTTTTAAGAAAATTCCGCCACTTCAGACAACCCTTTACACGAAACCTTTAAAAAAAAATCCATTTCCTCAACAATGGCTCTTAACGCTTTTTAAGATACCATAGGCTTTAGACATTTTCAAAACAAAATGAAATGAGCATTTTATTTTTTTTGGGGGGGGGGGATGTTCTTTAACGTTCTCTTCATTTTGGATCACTTTTGTATAACAGGTAAACTAAGGCATAAACAAAAGCGTACGAAACAAAAAATGTAAAGCTGGTTAAAACACAATTTACGTCAAATACATTACTATTGGTACAATTAATCATTTCGGATACTCTGTTATTTAACTGAATTTTTAAATAGCTATACTTTTCTAAAAACAAAAAGTCTTGGCCCTGTAAACAGCGTTAATTTCGCCTAAAGTTTAATGCATTCCCATTTCCCCTTGTACCAACAAGAAAATTAGCAATAAGATACCGCTTATCTTGAGTATAAGCATTTGCAAGAATGGTGTACAAGAGGTCAAATTTTTTATCTCTTCGCCATCCAAAGAGAAGGAAATTCAAGAGCATCATGTCTACCTCTTGAAAGATTTGCCTTTCGCTTAAAATTTACTGTATTTCCATACTCCCTTTGCATCATTAGTAATAAGACAATTTCTCCAAATGTTTATCTCTACATGAAGTAGACAGCAGGGGTGGCAACTAAACTTAATTTTGGCGGCCGCAAATTTATGAAGCTAATTCGAAGCGAGCCACATTGTAAGAGATGTTTATAAAATGGTTTATAAAATGGCATTTTTCATTTAATAGCAAATGAAGGAACATTTATTTTTGGCACTACACAGAACATTATTGTTCAGGTACACATGAAGGAATGAGATTTTACTTTGAGAAGTGCTTTTTTGAGTGCTCATTTTTGCTGTTAGATTTTAAAAATCTGGCTGATAATAGGCAAGATCAGTACGCACAAGTTCACTTAAATGTTCATCTGTTAGTTCACATCAATATTTAGATTTAATAAATTTAAGCGTTGAGTACAGTGATTCAAAAGATAAGTAATCCCAAAGATTGAAAAAGTCTCTTAGCTCACTCTTTTGTTAGTGGGTGTTATTCTTCTGGATTAGGATTAGGATTTCATTACGGAGGGGATTCGGTACGTAGGCCACCATGCTGGGCACATTGTTCCTATGCCCCCAAGTGGGAGACCCCCTGGAGGAAGGATGAGGCGAAGGCGGCCGACCCAAGGAGTCACGGCAGTGCAGAGAGCATGGTCCCTACAGTTTGCTTAGACTTTCCCCGACAGGCCAGGGCAAAGGACACGCTCCCCTACTGCGGGACGGCAACGAGCCCAGCAGCAGAGCCCCAAAGGTCCCTGACTGGCGATCCCCATATGATCCCAGCACCGGAGTATTCTCCCAAAATTTATGTAAAAAGCCACTTCGTTTGAGTTCTTTTAATCCTTCGTCCTTTTGCAGTTCTAGTAGCTTAGCTCTAACTCTACAGCTGCTGTATCCTTTGTCACTGGTATGAAAACAGGACAGCTGTGGCCCACATCAACAGCAGAACGATTTTCCAGGAATGAAAATAAAGGCTTAAGTGATCTTAATTCATTAAATCTGTCATTGATTTCTTCAGCAAGGCTCAACATGTTATTCAAGTAATCTTCATTTTCCACTAGAATGTCAGGAAGGCTTTCATAATTTTCTTCAAACATTTGAAGTGAAGAAATGTTTTAGTCTGAAGTTTTAACTTCCAATGAAAGCTAAATACAGTCTGAGCCAAATCAGAGATTAGCTGTTCTCTTCCTTGTAAAGATATGTTTAACGTTTGTAAATGTTGGACCACATTTGTAAAAAAAGTCATCAAATCTAAACTACCACTGGAGGTCATTAAGTTCAGCGAAATATTATCCTTTTTGTCGCCGGCCTCGAGATGTTGTTAGTTTCCATTAATTATATAAATTAATCTTACTCTAAGCTTGGTGTCAAAGAGCCGTATGTTGTGGCCACCGCTGATATGGAGGAATAAGGGTTTTAAGAACAATTTAAAAAGATTAGAGAAAGGCATGCGAGTGTAGCCTGAGAGCCATGATAAGGGTTTGCGTACGGAAGTGTCTATGATGCAACAAGTCAAAGATGACGATTAGACTGCGGTCGTTCCACGAAAGCAAAAGGTTTGTCACGTCTGTGAATGCCATAGCTTATCTGAAGAGGTAGGAGCAACCCCTCCGTGTGTTGTTTTCGTGCGAGCGATATAATAACGTCCTGTACAACAGAATCCCAGAGTGCTCTCCACCGGCATGACGAGTATTGATCCTCAGCTGAGCGAACGTTGTTCAATGACGTATGCTGCTGTTATCGATAGTATTCATGGTGCTTCCAAAAGGATATGCACCTGTTGATAGCGACTTGGCATGCGGGCTGTCAGACCAACAGCTGCAGATTTTCCACCACAAAAATGTACACTTCACTATTTCATACTGTGCCTCGTTTGGGTATATCTTATTCACAGCACTGCAATATTCAGAAAAGGGACGCTAGTTTCACAAACATATAAAGAAACAGAAACAAATAATAATATGCCCGCCTGGGCAGCGTGTCTGCCTCACGTTCGAGAGGTCTCGAGTTCGAATCTCGGTAAGGGTGAGTTAACAGGATAAGGCTTTTTCCGAGGTTTTTCCTTATCCTGAAAAATGTATGTAGGGTAATTCCCTGGACTTATTTGAGCATCTTTCATCCATTTTATTCATCGCAATTATTTTAAAAAACTAGTAATATTAATGTATATAAAAGCCGCTGCATGTGCCTGACCAAATAGGTACAGATAAACAGCCCTGACAAGGCAAAAACTACTGTCTACCTTTTAATTTACACAAATACTTATGCAATTAAATGCCTACTAAACCTCGTAAGACCATCTTAACTCGTTCATACAATAACATTGCACTATCATGGACTAATAATACAGTGCGATCCATATAAACCTGAACCATTTCAATAGGCCATAACTTTTAAACCAAGAATAGGATACACGTGCGACTTAGAGAGAATATAATACACAATTGGGAGATTACATTACACTATTTACATCTCAGAGAAAATGTTGGAAGTGTCCTCCACCAGCATCTATACATGTGTGCACTCGTACCACCATATTCTCTGAAGTTTTACGGAGAGTATCCTCGCCAATGTTACTTATTTCGGTTCGAATGGATTCCTCGAGAACATCAATTGCCCGTGGCCTATTCTTGTACACTCTGTTTTTAGATAACCCCATAAGAAAAAAATCAGGCGAGGTTAGGTCAGGGAATCTTTGGGGGGGGGGGGGCGGCACAGACCATTTGAGATTATTCGATTATCAAAGAAAACTGGTTACAAGTTCCATGTTGTCATTAGATGTATGGCAAGTTGCTCCATCTTGCTGGAAGTAATCTTCTCTCAATTCGACATCTCCGCAAAACTCCAGAGAATATGGTGAGACGAGTGCAAACATGTATAGATGCTGGTGGAGGACACTTCCAACATTTTCTCTGAGATGTAAATAGTGTAATGTAATCTCCCAATCGTGCATCATATTTTTTCAAAGTTCCACGTGTGTCCTATTAATGGTTCAAAAGTTATGGCCTATTGAAGTGGTTCAGGTTTATATGGATCACACTACACTTAGTGAAATTTGGCTTCTCTTTTGTTTTGACTTTGTGTTTTCTTAGTATATTTCTGTATGTTGGTTACTGAAAATTAACAAGGTGATATTAATGCTACTTAAACTGCTATTATTTCTTCCCATTGAGATTTTCTCTATAAATATAGACGTGAAAGTGACTCAGCTGCATTAAACAGAAACAAATCATTATAACAGTGGTATTTGTGGTTTTCAGCAATGTTTTTGCACAGCATTTTCTCCATATTATTATAGTGTCCCGAGTACGCTGTGCAATTTTTAAATGCTTCCAAGCATATGCAAAGGTAATAGGCAAGCACCATAAATTCATTACGAATAGGGGATTACTTAGTTGATAGAATTTCGTTGTTGTTGTAATTTTACGTCCTACAACGTTAAGTCAAATCGGACGATGAATGGAATGGGTGAAATGATGCTCAAATGAGTCCGAGGTCCATGGAGCTTAGAGTTACCCGACTTTCGTCTTTCTGGATAAGGGAAAACCCCGTAACAACCTTATCCAGGTAACTCACCCTGACCAAGATTCGAACTCGGGACCTCTTGAACGTGAGGCAGACACGCTACTGAGGCGGGCAATTGATAACAATTAAGTTGGAATGCATTACATGAGGCCGAGCCAATAAAGACAGCTATTTTCACAACAAAGGAAAACAATTTTGCATGAAGCCAATGGACAAAGCACACGCTCAGTTGCGCCTGCGTCTGTTCACAGGGTACGAAGTAGGTCAATTCACAAATGGAAGTGTTACGTGAAGAACAATATGCTGCATTGAAGATTTGCTTTCGTTTGCAGAAATCCGGCATAGAAGCTTACAGAATAGAAGACCACACCAATATGGAACAAAACTAGTGACTTATGAAAAAAAAATCTCAGTCTTTATTGACTGGCTCTCGTATATTTGCAAAAGGTCGCAGTGCTAGGGCTTTATAAGGCCCATGCCCGTTTCAAACTCATCTAAATCTAATGTTGTAGTGATAAACTGCGGGCAACGCCGGAAATTTCAATTCTCTGTGTGTATGTGTGTGCGTGCATCACAGTTATGGCACATTATACGAAAGAAAAACAATGGATGAATTGTATTGAATTACCTTTTCTTCTTATCCTTCTACAAATTGTTCTTACAAAAGTCTAGAGTGAAAATGAAATGTGTAGTGTTTAATGCCCGCTTTTACTACACACAATCACGGTAAGGGTGAGTTACCTGGATAAGGTTTTTCCGGGGTTTTCCCTTATCCTTCAAGACGAATGTCGGGTAACTCTATGCTCCATGGACCCTGGACTCATTTGACCATCATTAATTAACCCAATTCATTCACTGTCCGATATGACAACGTTGGAGGACGCAAATTTAAAAAAAAAAAAACCCGCAGGCGATGACACTGATGGTACATGAGATGAGTATGGAACACCGGTGGAATGAGATGGCGGGGGAAACCGGAGGTCCCGAGAAAACCCGCCCCAGCGCCGTGTTGTCCACCACAAATCTCACTTTGCGGTCGCCTGGGATGGAACCCGGGCCGCCTTGGTGAGAGCCAAACGGTCTAACCATTGAGCCACGGCGCGGCCAAAGTCTAGAGTAGGATTTAATCTCGCAGGTTTGTCAAAGTATGCAACGTCATTCAGTATTAACAGGAATAAAAGTATTAACTTCCCAGGAAATCCAATAAGAGTGTCTCATTTACTATACCAATCTTTACATATAGTACTGAATCAAAATGTTCACAGCAATCTGAAAGAATCAAAGTTAAATAAATTTTACCCAATAAACGGTATATGGAGAACGCAAGATGCTAAATAAGTACAAAGTTTGGTTTATTTTGTAAACAACTGTAGCTACTGACAGTGAAGCAATACAAATATTCAGCCGGTAAACTGACTGTATTTCGGTTACTTCCCCTAAGGGATAAGTGTATTTTTCATAAATTGCAGTAATTTATTTATAATACGAAGTTTAGTATTTAAATGACTAAACTGCATTTATTTTTTTACTCTTTTTCTTTATTCAAGCAGTCTCAAAACGAACATGTATTTCTGGTCGGGATGGGTCGATACCAGATTTTTTCGATACTCGAAACCGATACACGATATTTTCCATGATACCCAATTCTTTGATACTCGATACCGCCATTTCTACTTCTAGTTTGAATACAAAACAGAATATTGGGAGAACAGCGTAATGCTAATAAAATTAAATAGGTACACTTATTTAATGAGAGAAAACTTAAAACCAATAGTGTACTTATTTTTAAAGTCTACATTGGACATTTAAGAGCCGAACAGTCCATTTTTATAAGTTTTTGTTAAAAAAAAAAGTACTAGCATTTTCACTCTTTTGGATAAAGTCTAATTTTTTTTCTGTCACATAAGAGTCCTGCCGTGCTAAATAGTCTTTCAGAGAAAACTGTTGCGGGTGAAATACACATTTTTTTTAGTTTGGAAATTTTAAATTTGTTTTCCAGTATTCCAGTGCACCAGAAAGAGGAGGTAGCAAATCGTCCTTGAGATATCCAGTGATTTCTTCTTAGGAATTGGTAACTAGCTATGAATTTGACACGATTATTTTCTTGCATAATGTTACTGTGCAGGTATGACATTGCTGTCAATTTCTCGGGCTTTGCAGTGGTTTACTTGCTGCATTAATATTTTGTGATTTTAAAATAAAAATTACAGAATCACCATCGAAGTATCGAAAAAGAAGCGAGCGAATTTTCTGAAGTATCGTTCGAATGTCGTTGCCATGCAAGTATAGTGAGTATCGAGGTATCGCAAGCATCGAGGGCCCATCCGTAATTTCTGGTAAAATCTCAATATTCATTTTTGGGTCGAATGCAGTACAAACATGACACCTGAATCCGGGGTTCCGAACCATTAGCAGTACCTGTTGTACTGCTACTTTTCAGTCTTAACAAAGAATCGAATCGCTTTTTTCAATCTACTGCATTGTTGGAATAGCGGGTGGTGTTCTTTATTTAAAGAATGTCTTGGATCGTTAGAACGATATGTTAACTTTATGATCCGTCGAATCTTACAAGGGATCACTGTACTTACACCACTACGCACCTGAAAATTTGATGGTATAATACCTACTGTATATAAACCACGTGCACCAAAAGTCTGCTGCGGAGTAGAACCACAACGCTAAAAGCTGAAACCAGGGAAGTGCCACAGGTGACCACTTGCAAATAGCTGCCGGACATCCCTCGTCAGATCTGTCGGTGTGGGGAACGGCGCTCCTTACGTATGCCTATGTGTAGACGTTGCCCGCAAGGGTTCACAATCCCTCTCGTACAACGCTGTCGTATACTATACTGCGCATCTGATTTTTGGCATACAGGCCCCACATACAGCAGATATCTAGGTATCAAACTCTCAGGCACGTACAGGTGTGAGCATAGTGATAGTTCTTGTTAGGTAAGCTCCATTGAGAACTGCTGTAATCGAACGTCTGAACGAGTTTCTGACGTACCACTGAGGATTGGTGATCAATCGAAGGCAAGCGTTTTGAACAGTTCCTATTCTTTGTTTCTGTCAAGATAGCGCTGAGCCCCAAAATTGGACTATTCACATATATAGATCTGATAAGTGATGAGAACATTAATTTTTTGGACTGAAGGTAAAGTGAAGATTTTTATCAAAACATTGTGTACTCTGAGACGATGGGGAATTGTCTTAAGTGAATAACAAAGCTTGATGAAGATAAGGACAACGTATCTACTGAATGGAATTCTAAAATGTTCTTTAGGTGCAATAGACTGATACAGAACATTGTACCTACTTCTAAGTGCATTTTACGACGTATTAAACACCTACAGTGTTTGCATCATAGATCTATTTCGTCACAACATTTTTGGAAGTGCATAGCTATTTCAGTGATATCTTTACTTGGAACGGTAACGACATTCAACATATGTAATTATAAGTTAGTTAGAAGTTGGAAACAGCTCCAAAAAGCAACTTGCTGGTTAGCAGAACGCTACATACTTTGACGATAGCAGCAAAGGTATCATGAGGTGACTTCAGAGGGATGTGTTATACTTAAGCATACTATATCAACTTGAAAGTGTGCTTAATTAAACTAGAAGACATACAGTTCTTAGCAGATTCATCGCTGGATAATTATCTGAGCTTAATTTATTTCGCAGTGCGGCAGGCTGTGAGCAGTGCTGTGCAACGTTTTCACCATTGACAAAATCTGAAGTGCTTGATGTGTAATGTATTATAGGATTCCTCAGGAAACAGAAGCTCTCCTTTGCAGATTGACTATATTTAAGTCTCAACGACAAAGTTTACTAATGATGTCACTACCGATTATAATATATACACTTCAATTAATGGAAAACAGTCCTGAAAAACCAACGAAATGAGCTTATTAGCTGAATAAAATGAGCCAATTCACAATCTGGTGCTTTTGAATTTTATTTGAATACGCGATATTTTTATTTCTTATTCGACTAGGTAAAATTCCATTGTGTAATAATGATGCTTTTATAAAAAATAACAGAAATATATTATTTTCTTTACTAGATCAGTCATGTACAAGTGAATATCGCTGCTACGCATAATGTAATTATAATGCGAATTTTCTCTCTATTACTTTATTATGCCATAGTTTTGAAATATAGTTATTTCCAAAATATGACACCTCTGCTCCACTGCTCGGTCAAGAGCGGCGTTACTTTGAGATTTCGGTTTACAAAATATGTATCTGCAGGAAATAAAGGAACCAGAAGACTGGCTGCACTGCTTCTCGCCATGTTTATGACGGTCGTCTTTTGTTGGCTAATGGTTACAACCCAGCGGCAAAGGAGAGCGATTCCCTTTGAAAATTATCATTTTTTGGAAAAATGTATGTCTTTAAATAGTTTTCAAACTGTGGCAAAATGAGGCGGCCAGGGTTATTAAGTTCAACCATTTATTCTTTCACACATACTCTAAGGAGGATGTGGAATAATCCTGCCCAAAGAAAAATTTCCATTCTCCAGCTAGGATTCAAAACCTCCTCTGGATTTGGAAGCAGCTAGGAATTATATTGACAATAAAGTGGATGTGTGTCCATTTTGAGTGAGTGGAGTGGCATGTTGCAGTTGAATATATACAGGGCAATCTTTAAATTAGCCTTTGCCGGACTTTGTAAATTCACGCACTGGAGATACATTGCGAAATGAGGTACATACCATCCTATTTGACACGTGACAATGGTTTTTGCTACTTCTGCACTCTTGACATTTGCATTGTGTTATGCCTCGGTTGAATTTTGGAAGTTTAATTTTGATTACTGCATTGTAGCTTATCAATTCATACACATTTTTGTTTTAATTTGTATTCAGATTGCGAAAAAAGTGGCAGAGGAACTCTGCGAACAATGGTACGCTGAGGAAGTAGTTGCATTGATGTGAAGCTAGTAAACTCTATTCTTTCATATATGCCTTGGTATCACAGGAAGAATGCAATCAGCAAATCACAATTCTAGTTTCCCTCTCATGTGTCATTTGGTATGTGTGGTCGCTGGAAGTATGCAACAGGTTTTCTGTATGCATCGATTGTTTCAAAATTAAATTCCACCTCCTGTACCAATGTTCCTCACGTAGCAAAAGGTACACAGTATGACAAATCATCTGAATAGTTTTCTCTTGGGTGCATTGTTTTCGGTCATGATGAACAAGGTTAATTGAAATGAAATTTGTGCCAATATGAATATTTAATTATACTGTCCTGCAAAATAAAATTTTCGTTTGCCGGTTTGCAATACCTGAAAGGTGATATTAACTATGACGTGCTACATTGAATAGTGCTTTCCCTTTTTTCTGTTTTCTCACAAATCACAAAATACATTTTGAAAATACTGCAATTATATATAGTGTCCAATATATAAAAGGTATCAAATTTCATAAAAAAATTGTGGATGTTACACGAAAACTGTTATTTTCGAAATCAGCACGTTTAGTTCCATATAAGTAGTTGCAGGACAGTGTTATCATTTCACTAACACTTGTTAGATAAATAAAATTTATTTAATACTTCAGTTAGCTACTCAGTTAAAAACAAAGAAATAATTACTTTATTTGTAAGTATATAGATATACAATGTTCTTCACACAGTTATCATGTCCTCCATAATATGGTTCCGCAATAAGTATAGTATGTTTATTAACTTTAATTCAACACCTCCATATTTATCAATTAAAACAGTGCAAATTTACGTAGTATGAAATAAACATTCATGTTAACAAGAATTAAAAGGTTTCATGGATTCATTTCCATTTCAGCTTCCACTACAGCTCAACTCATCCATACAATTCTTGGAACGCAATTAATTGGCAATATCAAAACCTGGATTTGAAACGCTTTCAAACAAACGTTGGATCAGAGAGGGAGGGGATAGCCAGGACGGTTGAACAGTCCGAAGGCTAGTTGAAATGAGAGCGAACTGGATGAAAGGAAATGTGGTGATACAGCAATTGGTGGCGCGGGAAACCGGATAGCCCAGAGAAATCGCACATGCGCTCCCCTGAGATCGAATCTGGGCCGCTTTGGTGAGAGGCGAGCGCCGCTCTATAGGCTACCCATACAAAACTAAATTTTTCTACATCCCATTAATGGCGAATATGTGCCAGAAATGGCTTAAAATGTGTAGTACAAATATAAATTCTTTAGGCTGTCATATAACTTAAGTACTTAAAATCAGGTTATGAAATATAGGTAACACGAAGAGAATATGAACACCACTATGCTTTTATGAAAAACTGGATATCTATAAAATATTATAATTACTTTAATTTGAAAATACTTTGTACGAAAGAGAAATCTGCAAGGGAAATAACTACAATAATTATGTAACTGAACAAGTGAGTAATTTCAATTAACCGTGCTAGGGGTCCCGGGTTCGATTCCCGGCGGTGGGCGTGGGGATTTTTCTCCGAACAAGATAATTCCCCATCTTCCCCAGAGTCTGGAAGTATGAATGAGAGTGTGAATGTGTGCGTGATGTAATGATAAAAAAACCCAAAGATAACGAGTTAACACCTTCAGTATGTTCCACCATATTCCCCGGAGTCTGGAAGTATGAATGAGACTGCGAATGTGTGCGTGATCTAATGATACAATACAACGATTACGAGTTAACACCAATGCCGCCCATGTTGAAATATAGTTGCAAATATAACATTAAATACAGTAACAACTTCCATCAGCTTTACAGACATGCAAACAAATTCGCCCTGCGTCACGCAGTTTAAGTTTTCTGAGTCCTAAAATGTGGCTTAGACCCCAAACTGTTATTAATTATATTATTATTATTATTATTATTATTATTATTATTATTATTATTATTATTATTATTATTATTATTATTATTATTATTATTATTATTTTGCTATTGAAGAGTAAAATGTTTTAATACTGAAATGCAAGGTAAACCACTCATATACCGTTTTCACGACAAAATAAAAACTATGAATTTTCAGACTGTTACTAAAAGCTGCAATTAGTTATAATTCGCTCATAAAAGTTCTCGCCAAAGGAAGGAAAGAGAAGATGCATATTCATATTCAAACTTATAAATTGTTTACTATTTAGCATGTCATCCAGTAATACAAAGCACATGTTTGCTTTATTTTTGTTACCAGCTAAGCATTTCATCGCCAACTTTTACCACAATCTGTTGTTTATCTATATTTATGCTTTTCTTGGGGCGTCCTCTGTTTTGCACTCAAAGCCATATTATCAATTGTTCTTTTTAGCTTTCTTATGTAGTCACTCCACTTCTTTTCATGACTTTTGTTGGCAGTTCTTAAGAAAATTCAGCCATTTGATATATACTGATGTTTAAAAAAGGATTTTTTCATCAATAAGTTCTTGCTGGTTGTAAAAAATGTAACATGACGAATGTATGTTTTTGAACAAGTGCCTGAAGTAGGCACGTTTTAATTCCTCCCAATCCGCAGTTAAGCCTACATAAGATGCACACCATTTGATTCAGCTGCTTTAAACCAGATATACCTGCACTGATGTGCTTTACGGCCTTGAAACAGAAGTTTCATACCTGCTTTTAAGCCAAGAAAACACAATACGAAGGCTGGCACTCATTTCTATCCGTTTCTACTTCAGACGACTTCAGACTTCCCCACATATTTACTTTGCAGCTCGTAAAATTCATCTCCAAAATGTGATTCCATATTTCACCAAAAATGTAATATACCTTGATATCCTTTGAATTAAAAAAAGAGCATTTACAGAAAAAGACCCTTGTGTAGAACTATCTAGCCTCCCAAACTATCTTAAAATACGCAATCTTTTTTTTTTTTTTTTTTTTACTTTTATTTTCTGCTTTTAATAAAATGGTTTAACTTAAACAATTAATTTCTTTGAAATAGCGGCAAACAAAACAAAACTGAAGTTTGAATTGTTTGTCAAGGGTCTGAAAATATATTTATTATTATTATTATTATTATTATTATTATTATTATTATTATTATTATTATTATTATTATTATTATTATTATTATTATTATTATTATTATTATTATTAAGGATAAAAACTTGCAAGATAAACAGAGCAGATACAATAAATTGACGTACAATACAAGTTTTCTTAGCATTCGCTGTTCAGAATGTCGTTAGGGTGTCTTCAGCTTGCAGTTTCCTTTATACACAATTTTTTTATTCCTTGCGGGCTCAAGGCTAGCGAAATATATTTGAAACACAAACAGTTGATTATTATTTACTGATTAATGTACTAGTCGCCATGGAAATCAATGCTTTACAATATTTAAGTTGTTACAATGTAAAATGTGCGTTCACAGTAAGCAATAGCAAATGATGCTGAAATAATTCAAACTAACATTAAATTATATACAATGAATGATTGATTGATTGAATGAATGAATGAAAAGCCTGTAAATCCTTTGAGGGCAGTCTCCTGCTGCGCAGGGAGTAGCAATTCATAAGATCATTAGGGTTGCAACTCCTAAGAGCCTTGCGCAGTTGCTGCGCTTCAGCTACATCGCACTTTCGTGTCCTTAGCACTGTCACCGTTTACTTAACACATACACCATTGTACATATTTAGCTATGACACACACACACACACACACACACACACACACACACACACACACACACACACACACACACACATACACTTTTAGTTTATAACTCCTGGGTAGTTACTTGTTCCAGTGTCTTCCATGTAGCTCTGTTCTTAGTTTGTGTTGACCATTGTGTAACTGCTATCTTTTATAAGCTATCTGCCCATCTCATCTCCCTGCCATTCGATGTCCTATGCATGGGACCCACACTGTCATTCGTTGCGTCTATCGGAGGTGGTGCATTCTGTTAACATGTCCTACCCATATCCATTTCAGCTGTTGCGCCCGTGAAACCACGTCGATCATGCCTGTCTTCCTCCTAACTTCCATTTGTCATTTTGTCCTTCCTTGTCACGTGTAACATCTTCCGCTCCATTTTGCGCTGACAGATTTGCAGCATGGTACTCTGCTTTTGGTTAGGGACCAAGTTTGTCATCCATACTGGTACTACACAGGTTTCGATGTCTTCTTTCTTTATACTTTGTTTTTGGAACCTATCTTCCAGTATGAACTTGAGATTCCAGTATTTCTTCCATGCCTGGTTGATGCACCTTTTTATTTCTATTATTGATTTATTTGAAAAGGATATTGTTTGGCCTAAGTAGATATATTCTCTGACATACTCCAAGTCCTCCCCATTGACCCTGCTTTGCTCCTCCACGGCGTTTGTCATTACTTTAGTTTCTTGAAGTTCGTAGATAATCCCGCTCTGCGCTAACCCCGTCCAACTCCACCAACATTGATGTGAATACTAAGTCAAAATTGAAAGTAGGGTGGAATTTTTTCCAATACTTGAAAAAGATAAATGGTTGAAAGAAAACTTACGCAGTGGTTCCAATATGCCATTCCTTTGTCACTTTCGAGTTTTGTATATAAGTATAGGTACACTTAAATCCAATAGCTCAAGTCATATGCCTGGTATATACTGGACATTGCCTAACAGCGATTTCTTGGGAAATTGCTAACAGAACCAGTAGCTTAGTTGATGTCATCGCATTAATTCCCTCTTCTCTCTTTCCTTCTCCTCCACTCTGATTACGTGTGAGTTATGAGACTTAAGCCCTTAAGTGAGACTTACGACATCTTTACAAAAGGATAGTAAATAAAAAAAAACACAAATGGACCAAAGCAATCTCAAATAATCACATGTCTCATTTTAATATGGAGAAAGAGTACGCGATATTACAGTTTGTGCGCTCTGAGTAAACGTTAACATTTTTTATTTTATGAATTTTACACATACTACGTACTCTTATTTTCAACTTTTTCATGTGTTTACAAAATTATTTTATTCATATAATATAAGCGTGACATTGTCACTGACAAAAGTTTTAAACATATTGATAAATAATCTTGTTAAATTGAAATTCTAATGAGAAGTTCAGGAAACGCATCGATAATTGATATTTTGATATATTGACTTTGATATTTTTTCTTCCAGACTGCAATACTACGGGTATTACAAAAATGTTCTGTACTAAATAATATAAAATAATTCTGTAGATGCCACACATGGATGCGTAGCAAATTAGCGCAATTGTACAAAGGCTACATAGATAATAAAAAGAAACATTTGGTATGTGTTGGGGGGAGGGGCAGATCAGTAAACGGACCTAACAATGCTTATTCTTTCTGATTACTGAACACAGCACTGTTCTCGCTTTACTTTAGCTGCTACCATGTTTTGAAATGGAAACAGTATTTGTTATGTAGATTAACCATCAAAGATTAAACAAAATCGATGATACCACAGATGTGACCTATTTATGTAAAACTTAGCCAATGGTAGCATCTCCACGTTTTATAGCGAAATGAGTCCACGACAACGAAGGGACTTCTGCGCCTCTTGTGGTCGTTCACTTCATACCCTTCTCCCAGAGATTAGTAACTACAATAGATCTTCGCGGTGCGCGAAGGGGGACACAAAGGTGTACTCCTTTGTTGCATAACGTAGATCTGTGCGTAAACAGGCTAGGCTGATTAGCTTTGGAGTCCAGCTCTTAAGCTATGCTTACAGCAAATCAAGGAATGAGATCAGACTAACGTATTTATTATTACTATTATTATTACTATAATATTGCGAACGAGTCCATATACGACACCCCACATTACTTAAAACACGTTCCTAAGCTTTTCTATAAATCCGGGTTCTCACATTATTTGGCTGTGGGCTTTCTTTCTCTTGTCTGTCCACGTTGTTCCAGTCTCTTTCTTCGGTTTGCCCTCTTGATCAACTTGCCACTTATGCACCTTCATTCTAAAGACTAGGATATAGATTAAGTGATTCCCGCCAATTTTAAATCATTTTTTTTTACTTCGCCAATCCATTTAATAGTGTCTATTTGTGCCTTACTTCTATTTTCATAATATTGCATAATTTATTTTGTAAGCCCGTTTGAGGTTAATTGTTTAATATGTCCATAACATTTTAACTTTCGTCCCCTAATGTCACTATGTATGTCTATATATCTTTTTATTTCCTTTTTACTTCCAAGGTTGTATTCTTCCCCTGCGACTTGACCTAAAATGTTTCTAATAATTTTACGTTCTTCTTTTTACATATTTTCGAATCTGCTTGTCTCTTTAAAACTAATGTTTCTGCTCTGTAGAGACACTCTAGTTTTATTACAGTGTTACAGTGTCTTAATTTTGTATATGTAGACATGCATTTTTATTATATATGTTTTGATTAAGCCATTGTGCTGTTTCCATTTTTTGGCACCTGCTTTTGTTTGCTTTAGTTTCGATTCCATTGTCCTGAATTCTTTCCCCAAGATATTATTACTAATTATTATTATTATTATTATTATTATTATTATTATTATTATTATTATTATTATTATTATTATTATTATTATTATTATTATTATTATTATTATTATTATTATACTTATAGTACTCTATACTACTACAATTATAAAGGTATTTGTGATGAATACATGCAGATACCCTGTAGAACTTTTCTTTTTTACTTTTCTATCTTTTCCTGAAACGCCTCTAAAAGTCGCATTTTACTTCATTAATGCTTCAGGGCTTGATGATTTTTCAAGGAGGTATTTGTGCCAACCCACTGCTCTTTGAGCAACAATTTCAAACTAAGAAACAGATATAACGCAGTTGCAAGAACAAAGTGCTTATGAATACAAGTGGCTGGCAGTATTAAAAAGAAGAAAAGTTGGAAGTATTCGCGTCTCATTTCCGAACTGATAAATGCGCATTCAATAGAGGCTACCTAAATAGCGCAATGAATGTTCTCAGACTTGGTACTGAAGGCTAGAAGAGGATCCCACTTGTCTCACAAAAGGATGCTTCACGGTTTATGTCGATACCAAGAAGAGACTCGTAAAGGGAGCTTAAGTCTCGTGAGTCTTGGAAGGACCTGCAGGCGGGACACAGATGGCGCAGCTTTGATGTATGATGTTCTCGTTTTCATTGCGACTTCGCCAACGGCGTTCACGACCGAAATGCCAAGTGGAAGACGTGCACTTGAAATCTTCTCTCCAAACTGCAAAACTTTACCTCCGAAATGTTCCCTTGTTAGCTATATGAAGTCGCAATATTACGTAAAGCCTTGTCCGCAATAAACTGGAAACGGTAACCAAAATGAGGACAAATGGAAAATTGAAATCTTGTTATAAAATATAAAAGTTCACAACAAACCAAGTTTTTGCTTGTTACAGAGGTTCACTCATCCGTTCCCATTCTCAGTCACAGTGCTATAACATTGGTTTTACTGTTACTATATAAAACCTTAGACCCCCCCTCCACACTCCCCCCCCCCCAAAAAAAAAAGAGTAGCTACCAGAAACAAAGTTCGATGCCGAAAACATCGGAAGCATTCGATGACGCTACGTTCACAATATATGCTTTAATACCACTCTGGCTTCATTTCAAAGCTACGGGATAGATAGGAAAATGCTTTGCGGCTTGGCCGTATGCATGGTAGCCGAGTGGTAAAACGTATGTGTCTCGTTAAGTGGACCATCATAAGTTCGAATCCTCGAATCCTTGTGTTTATTTTTTATTATTGTTACTTTAATAGCAATGTCATATGTTTTTCTTGTAGAAGATAAATTATATTTTAAACACATTCATTTATAAAAACGCAATTAACATATTCCTGTCGTTTTCAGAATAAACGCAATGTTATTAGAAAATTGCCTTAATATTATTTGTGTAAACACTCGGGCTCATTCATCTTTATGAATGATGCTGGCATATAATGTGAAGTATCCTTATAAGCAGAGAGTTTACACATGCGATACTAAGTTTATTTCCATTTTATTTTATTTTACTTAGTCTTTAACCCATTTGATGATGCTCAATTCTTCATTTTTTAAAGGTGTTTAACGCTTCTTACCACATACGGCACAACAGGCGTTGCGTACTTATTCATGAAATGAAATGAGAATTGGGAAAGGAACTTTGTGTAGGAAACGTTCCAAATCCAAATTTAGGGTACTTCCCCAGCATGTTCAGTTAAAAAGAACTGAAAAAAAAAATCTCAGTCAGGGTGAATGGTTCTGGCGGAATTCGAACCGCAGACCTCACATTTAGCAGTTCAATTTAGCTGATGGATGTCCATTTTATTTGTATACCTTTTCCTTCCCTTTTTTTTTTTTTCAGAGGAAAAAATTAAACAAAACATTAAATTAAAATATTAAACCAACAAAAAATTAAACAAAATAATACAAAATAATACCTTGAAGAAATAACTTTTTTCTTTTGCTTATTTGATTTACATATCTTTTTATATTTTATTGGAAGTTTAAACGTCCTCTAACCAAGTAGGTCAAAACGGACGATAGATCAAATGATATTCAAATGAGCCGGAGTTCACAGAGCTTTACGTAATCGCACATTCGCCTTTAACAGTAAAGCCTTAACTAAAGTAAACCCATGGCGAAAGCGTTATCTAGGTAATTCATCCTAACCGAGATCCGAACTCGTGACATCTTGAACGGAGGCAGACAGAATACCTCCACTACTGTGCCCAAGAAGAGGAAGATGGATGGAGGGAGTGAGGGAGGGAGGGGGGGAGAGAGAGAGAGGGGAATAAGAAAATGAAAAAGAGGGAGTAAGATACAAGAACCGTCTCTTTATTGCAATAAGACTGGCAGACCTTTGGCTTCTGCTAACATTTATAACATATTCTTCTGGTGCACAGTTGATCATTTTAGGAAGGCTTCCAGTATGGATCGATTTAGATTCTCGACGATGGCATAAGATAACTAGTCTATGCATGATAAATAGTATGAATCTTACAAAGTAATAACGAAAAAAAGTGCCGAGTCCAACAGCCAAAATTCATTTTCTTTTCTGTTATCACTGATCCAGGATCTCAAAATATGTGTAGTGTTTAACGCCCGCTTTTACTACATACGGCACCGCAGGCGATGACACTAATGATACATGAGATGAAGATGGAGCACCGGTGGAATGAGATGGCGGGGGAAACCGGAGATCCCGGAGAAAACCCGCCCCAGCACCGTGTTGTCCATCACAAATCCCACTTTGCAGTCGCCTGGGATCGAACCCGGGCCGCCTTGGTGAGAGCCAAGCGGTCTGACCAGTGAGCCACGGCGCGGTCTTAAAATATCATTATCAAGTTAGACTAGTCAACAATATACATTATTGGGCGCAAATAATCTAGCTGTCGAGAGCCCTTAATTCCCACACTCTCATTCAATATGTATCGCATTTATTAACAAGGATTTATATAAATATTAAATACTTCACGAGAGCTCGAATTGCGTGCGAATCAGCCCGGTAGAGAAAGCAAATATTAAACTGAATGCAGGAATTTCTGAACAATCACTTGAATTGCATACCAGGCTGTCCTTGGAGGTCCCTTTAATTGTTGGCACTGAACAGTCGATTAAGTGTCTAGTCATTTGTCTTTAAGACGGTGCCGGTCTCATCTTACCTTCAACAAGGTTAATGAAGAAGTTGAATTTAAGTTTTAGTCCAAATACGGTATATCCGGACTTCGAAAAGCTTTACATATGGCTATTCGTAAAATTCTACCAAGTGCAAACTTGACCGCGGGGGGGGGGGGGATTTGTAAATTTGATCTCGAACAAAGTTAGTGGTGGATTCTAGATTGGTAAATTTCCTGAAGCTATTTTTTTATCTTTCGTACCTAAGTCCCAACCAAGGGAAAGACTGTTTTACTGATGACATCATGCATTACAACCCAATGATATGCCAGACTATGAATTTTGTGATTATATTCTAGAAAATTACATCATGCATGATACCCAATTTCTTCCACATTTATGGGCTGAGTTTTCTTACTCTTGCATGCATACAACCAATGCATGTGAATCCTTTCATGCACATTTAAGGGTATGTATGACTGAAATTTCATGAAAATCGTGAAAATAACGAATTTTTTTATTTTAATTCTATAAAATAATTTAGACATTCCCGAATGTGAAAAATGCATAATTTGCCTCCGGACGCCATTTTTAAATGCTTATTTAAATGTCGGTGGCCTTTAAACTCTGTCAGAGTCACGCCCTCTTTTGCCTACATCCACACTGTTTGTCTGTTTTCCGTTCTTAAATTTTCAATTCAAGAAAAGAAAAATAAGGCTTTCAGACAAAATAGTTCCCAAAATGTTGCCAATATATCAGAGGCTGGCTTCTACAACATTACTAGAGAGGTGCAAAACAGGAAAAACACAGAATGCCAATGAATCTTTGCATCATGTCATATGGAATAAGTGCCCAAAGGAAGTTTTCATATAAAAACAAAAATTGGATCTTGCTGTTATTAAAAGCATCAGTGAGTTTAACATAGGTAGTCTTAAGTCATTGGAGCTGCAGCGAAATATCAGAGGTGAAAGTGTAGTAGACTCAGCAAGGAAAACTTCAGTGCAGCGAGATCAGACTCGTATCCTGCAAAGCAAGAAGCGAAGTTGTGCAGAAGAAAAGCAACATCTAAAGAAGAAAAAGGTGGAAAAAGCAGCAACAGAGGAGAGGAAAAAGAAATCTGAGGGTCCAACCTATCAGCCTGGTGGATTTTAATGTGAGTTATGCAATCAAATCTTTAATCGCCGTTTTCTCAATGTTCATATTTTCAGCATTTTTCTTCCTGTAAAATGCTCCTTGCGATGCAGTTTTTGTACTACATTCATGACATTTCCTACACAGGTTCAGAATATCATGAGGAATGGAAATTGCCCTAGGTTTTATTGTGAAATGTATATAAGCATATATTTTTAATTTTCAAACACAAAACTTACAGTTTTTTAGACAAAAAAAAAAGAATATTTGTAAATTAAAATTTTTTTGTGACCTAAACTAAAGGAGACACAGAAAAACCCAGAGCAATTTAAAAAAGTATGTGTATTATGAACATAGGGTTAAAATATTAGACCAAAATTCAAAATATTTTGTCGCAAGGGACTTTTTTAGTGACGTAACAAAAAACATACAAAATTTTTCATAATTTCTAAACTACTGGAGAAAAATGGTTTAAATTTAGGTTGTAACATGTTTACAATATACTACACCTATGGTGTAAATTTGAAAAAGCTAGCATTATTAGTTCAGAATTTGAAAATTTCAGTCATACATACCCTTAAACAGTTTGTTCTACTCCCCACACCAACTGTAAGACGTCCTGAAAGGCACTCAAGCTGAAGTGTATATAAAAATACGTTCTGAAGCAGCCATTGGACGACCAGCAATTCGAAGAGAAACTGCTATCATAATAAAATTATGGAACTACAAACGAATGAAATAACACCATTTCAGTTCATTAGCATGTATGTTATCAATGTCTTCCCAAAATTTGACGAAGTCGAATAATTAAAGGTTATGAAACTGTAAAAGTATGTCATGTATGTAGCATTTTTAGCCATACCAGTCTTAGCCTCTTCGTAAGGCTAGGCTGCCTGTCATAAGTCTGAAAAAGATTCCATACTGCATTGATATACTCTCTTTTTTCGGTCATCGGTTTTGTTGTAATTTAAAATCCTCTGCGTTCTCGTTCCAGTTACCGTCCATAGCTGTATAAGCGACCCCAGATTTTAAAAGCACTGGAAAAATAATAACCGCCATCCTCTTCCAACGCGACGCGTTTCCTTCTCTTGGATAGAGAGGCGACGAGCCAAGATGCTCGCACAGTAAACAGTGAATAATATTCTCGTGAAAATAAAAGCGTTCTAATTTTCTAGGTTGCAGCTCCGTGATACCGTGTACCTCCTTTGGTCTCCCTTGCCAACTTCTGAAACGAGATAGTGTAGTTATGCATTTACAATATCGACTTTTGCTACGAGATAACAGAAGTTACTTCGTTGTCTTGTTCAAGAAGCTGGAAACCGAGGGTGGGAACAAAGACGGACCTATTACACGACGCCATTTACTTGAACACGGTGTGCTACTTCTTTGCAGTGCCTTTAAGGAATTCATTAGACATGTAATATCGAGTGCTTATACTCCGACGCAAAATTCTCTATACAGGGCGTTTAAGGAACACAGACGAAACTATAGTTCTGACTGCAAGTGGAAAACAAATTGCCATTTTTACTTTCTCTACTACGTACTTCAAGCAAGTATTATATTCCACTAAAAAATTTGATATCGAAATTTCGTGGGAAATATGTTTTGAAACCTGCTGAAAAAAAAATTAGCAAAAAATGCGCGCGCAAGTCTGTGAGAATAAATCAGGAACAAATACTTGGTTAAATACGAAACTACCCCCCCCCCCCAAACTATAGTTTACATGGAAAATATGTTGTTAAATACTTTTATAACAAATATATCTGGAATTTTCTGGAAATAACCTGTGTAATCCTCTTCATTCTGAATGCATTTTGTATGATGGGTAAACGCATAAAAAAGTACATAAAACTATAGGGTAACTAAATGAGCTAAGCTCAATTCAACTAAAGACATTACAGCAAACAGTAAAGGCCAGATGCATTTTTGTATCGTTAACCATTTCCGAGATATTATTTGTTACTGGTTTATATTTTCAAATACCTTACAGGCTTACACTTCTCTCGACTGCATACTGCTTCCCCTTTTTTCTCTTTCTTTTACTTTGGTGTTTAAGTAACGGTAACACATTTTCATAGCCATCATCTAGCGACCGGCTTTGGAAATATCTTAATCATGCTTTAATTTACTGTATTTTTTGTTGCACGCACAAAAAAATGAGCAAATGAGTAACGAAGGTTTATCTGTAATAAAGAGGAATACGCTTTTGTAAGAATAGTATGAAGGTTAAGTAATGAAAGTAATATGCATACAACAAAACAGATTTTTTAGTGATACCTCAGACCATTGCAGTTCCAAAATTATATCCAAATAACCACTGCCACCCGCCAGAAAAAAAAAGGCAAGTACTCCACGACCACATTACTATTTATGCATAATGACAACAATGTACTTCTCTTGTTCTTGACTGATTCGGGTTATTTCGCCTCAACACCAGTCCAAAAGATGCTTCCCTTTTTTCCTCTCTTACCCACCAACTTCCAGGAATAATTCACAACTTCGCAAGTAGATACTATTAACAATAATACATATTCTAAGTTCGATGTAAATGCTTTAGATAAAATTCATTAATTCACTTAAAAGAAATTCACATCACCAACTTTACCGGTTGGCCGGAAGATATTTAAGCGTTGCGCTCTACGAGAATTTTTAGGCAAGACACTTCTGGCACCGTACGTATACATTAGGTTTAACCTTATATTATAGGCCTATGACAGCTAATTAATAAAATTTTAAAAAATGTATATTTTTGTATTATGGATAATTTTTAGCTGATGCTTTTATATTCCAAACAACATTGTTTGGATGTTGTCACGTGGATGGTTCATGAATGCTTGGGAACACATCAACTTTATTGTGTTTATTTCCTGTGTCTTAACTTGTTTGCACATTTTCCAAGGTATCTAAAGTTCTTTTCGCTCATCCGTTATTATTATTATTTTTTTTTAATTTACGTCCTACAACGTTGTCATATCGGACGATGAATGGAATGAATGAAGTGATGCTCAAATGAGTCCGGGGTCTATGGAGCTTAGAGTTACCCGATATTCGTTTTATAGGATAAGGGAAAACCCCGGAAAAAACCTTATCCAAGTAACTCACCCAGACCGAGATTCGAACTCGGGACCTCTTACACCCGTTAGAACAATGTAATGCGAGATCTCACATGACATCGACTTCCTGTCTGCTCAGGTCAATTACGTGCAGCTGACACAGGGCTTAATTGCATTTAGGATGTTCTAACTATGAGAATGCTTATGTTTGCATGGAAAACGTTTACGTAGCCTTTTGGCGTGAATCTGTCGATCTGACACTAAGGACGCCATGTTGGGAGAAAGGGTGATTATTTGTGCAGCCATGGGTCTTCTAGTTTGGATTCTTCTGGGGGTCACGTTTGTTCTTAGAAACCAGGTTCGTTATGCCGCCTGCTAGCGGAGGCTCATCTATACGCATCCTCGATAGACAAGACATCTCCGAAGGTAAACCCCATATGGGGATTTGTGTAACTATGTAATTGTTACTATTTCACCCCTAAGTCTCTTAAAGACTTTGGGAGTATTTTTTACTTTGATATTAATAATTAAAACATGGTAACGTCTTGCACAATGGAACTAAGTGTTGTCTCTGCTTTGCTCTGCTATTTTGCTCTACCATCCTGCCCCCATCCTTTTAATTACGCCCCTAGTTACAAAGTAAATTGTAATATTATGGTGTAGTCATCCAAGTTACACAATTTAACCTAACAATATAAACTTCGTTACACAGGTCATCCCATGTATGCCAAACTGACCTCGACACATTTGTAAATTATCGCATAAAGGCATACCAACAGATCTTAACTGTGAGCACACAGTATCGCGCATGGTTGAATTACGTTCTTTGCTTCTACTAAGCAAAGCCGGCGAACAACAAAGCGAGTTTTGTGCTTGTGTTCACCGTTCAGTAAAATGTGTGCATATGGTACAATGAGTAAGAAACGAAAAATCGGTAATGAAAATAGGTCATTCCAGAATAACTGAAAAACTGAGTTTGTATATACAACTACAATAATAAATCACGTTATACTGTGTGATTACAAGTGTTAAGTGCACCACCAAGGGATATGTTGGGCTATCACGTGCCACTTATCTCATTTGAAGAATAAGGTTAGTGCTCAAAATTATTTTGTTACTAAATCAACACTTCAAAAAGCGTCCAATCCTGGTATCGTAAGCGCAGAGAATGCAAAAGTAAAATAGTCATTATGTCACAGTGAAAATGTCAACATCTGCTATCTAAAAAATGCAGATGCATTCGGGGATAAGAAAATGGCGAAAGAAATTAGTAATATTCAAATAAAACTGCTACCAGAAGCGTCGAGAAAATAATATTCACATGTACAACATAAAAGTAAAGCATGACATTGATTTACTGCAATGTACACTCAATTGCTAGTTTTCATTCGGACTGTTTCTAACGACTTTGTTATAAAATTGGAGCCATTGAATTGATACATCCAAATGTCCAGATTAACTACAGGATGTCAATGAACTACACTCAAATATTTTTAGAGAGCATGGAGATCTTTCAAACACTAATTTGAGACGACTAATGGCCTATTTGTTTAAGTTTTAAAGCTACGACTATAAGAGTCTTAAACGTCAGTACTTATATCAATGACAAATGACATCAACCACTCGAGAACGCAACAAAAACGAAACGATGGTTTAAAGCGAGCACCTCTGGCGCAATAATTATGACTAGAGCTCTAATTGTTGCATATCTGCATCTTTTTCCCTTGATAGTTAAACGTATGCATCTAAGTAATAAATGCATTCCACATTATAAGGAGTTTGTTATGGAAGTTTTATAGTGCATATAAATACCTATTTAAGCGATTAGTGCATATCTAACGAATTTGTGCATATTTATACATATATTTTACTTTTCCAGTAATGTTTCGTACAAATATTTCACCCCGACACTTTTAGGAGAAGAGAAGAACACGAGAAAATTAATCATTTACTGCTCTGTTTGTGTATGACTTAGGTACACGTTTCTAAATTCATAAAGAACGTACCTATCAACAATGAGCACTTCCTGATATAAAAATATACCATGCAGCAACTTAAACTACATAGCGTTCAACAATCATATTATAAATCTTAAAGTTTGGTGCGGCCGTTGCATCATAAAGCTTCATATGGTTTATTTGCTATTGCAAACGACGCCATCTAAGAAGCCATCTAACATATCCAAGAATTAAAAAGAGACATTTTCACTTAACTTTTAAACTTGCATTAATGAGTCATAGTTGACTGGTGAGTCTATCTTGAAATCATAGCGCCCTCTACGGAGAAGGAGCAGTAATGTGTGCGGAACAGTAACTGACTACAACGCTCTGAGTGTGATTGAATCGTAGATAATTTCTGAACTGTGAGCAGTAAGAAAGGGAATAATTCACAATGCCTAAGAAGAAGAGCAATAAAGCTTATTTGGCTTGATGGAAATCCTACTATTAACAGATGGAAATAAAGTACTGTGCAAGTGTATTAAACAAATGAGGTTTAATTTTATATTTTAGGAATATTTCAAAAATCAATACGATTTTCAGGTTAGTGGTTGTTGGTTTTATTTTACTACAATAACCCATATTTTTATACCTTGTTATAGGTGCCCTGCAACACAAAGTTATAGATTACCCAACATCTCCAAACAGCTGCTCATAGAATTATAAGAACATTTTAACTGACAGAATAAAATTGTTTCTTCCAGAAAACAGTGAAACACGACTAATACTCTAATAGACTGAAAGAGAGACTAATAGATATTAATGAATTAGTGCCGGATTTAAGAATCCACAATTTAAATATTAAAAGCAGAAGCATTATTAACAGTGAAGTATTCTTCATTTTTGAGTGTGATTTATGAGTCACTATGTTTACACTCAACTTCACTATGTCGTTGTATAATTGAAACGTTTACAAGATCATTCGATCTCATCCTCAGCATTTTGGTGACTAAATGAACATTCTTCTTCCTCCACTACTACGGTGCTCCGACCCCTCTGCCATCTGGTGTTATGGGCGCTAAGTTTAAATACTTCATTTAATGCCCGGATCTCAAAATTTATAACTTTATCCCGGTTTTTGGTTATGAATATTTTTCCCCAAATATCCATAACATAAAACTGTTAAAATCTTTAAGTACACCCATTGAATTGGATATTTGGGGGAAAATATTCATAACCATAAGCCAGGATAAAGTTATAAAGTTTGAAATCCAAGCATTAAATGAAGTATTAAAAATTAGTGCCCCTAACAGCAGATGGCAGAGGGATCGGAGCACCGTAGTAGTGGAGGAAGAAGTATGTTCATTTAGTCACCAAACAGCTGAGAATGAGATCGAATGATCTTGAAAACGTTTCAATTATACAAGTGAAGTTTGAGTGTAAACATAGTGACCCATAAATCAAACTAAAAAATCCACCATTTGTTTATTTCGTGATTAATAAAGGTTAAAAAAATTGAATCAATGCACTTTGTTTTAAATGCATATTATAAAGGTTTGAGAGTATAATCAGCAGATTTTTAGTGCATAGATGCACTATATATGATAGTGCATATACATCCGAGCTCTAGTTATGAGCTTACTTTCGAGTAAAATATAGTCATCGTTTTCGAGTCCAAATATTGCTCACATTTTTTAAAATGTTTCTTTTGATTAGTGCACATTAATGCAATTGTGGTCTATATTCTGAATTCTCATTTAAATTTTTGCAGTTTTATTTCAAGTATCAGTGGAATTAATACCAATCCTTGCTAACAAAAAGTCGAAACCTGCTTAATACACTCATATTCTGTTCTTAAAAATGGAATGTGACTAACGGGTGAAAGAAAGGATACAAACATCTAGGTCTTTAAGTCATTTTATAGAACTGCTCAAAATGGTGACCTGAATCTTCACGGCAAACAGCGGCGAGTGTAATGATGTGGTTAGACTCTTATCGAGATATCGCACCCTGTACAGCAGTACAGCAACTAACCCATTATGTATTGATTCATAATAAATACATAAGTTGCATAACTGTAACTTCGGGATTAAACTGAACTGAGTTTTTATTAATGGGCGTTCTTCAATGCTGTGGTTCTCAGCGTCCCATTCTATACTGGGCGTGAAGATCCTCTAATTTTGTTCAGAGGGTTCTCTATCAACTTAAAGCCCTTTTGCGTGCCGTAAATCTACGACACGGCACCACCGGCTTTATTTCTCTTCCTTTAACCCGAAGAAATCCATCGCATTTGAACTCTCGACCTCGGAGGTGTAAAAGTTCTCCAAGTTATCTCATCTATATCTTCTCAACATACTAACTTAAGTGAAATGATAGTAGGTGTTAATGCTCTGACAGAATCGCGACCTAAGTATGCATATCGCACTATTTCTTATGCAGTAAAGAAAAGTATTGGGGATATAACTTAGAGGTGCTCAAGTAATGCAAGAGATGGGAGGTAGAAATCGCCTCTTTTCACAGTGGTTACTGAGTTCCAGTGATAGCATTGCCATGACTCTCTTACGTATGCATGGCTCTTTGCCTTGGCCACTATTTCGAGGGGGGTAGTATGTGCGGAGGAAGCAAGCACGTGCTCCACGGTTGAGCACCAACTGAATGACGAGAAACGAACCCATGACACCTTTAGGACATTAACTTTTGGTGATACGAATTAAGTCACAAGAGCAGTTAAAGAAACGTCTCTAGTTCCAGATGAGACTTTTTTGTGTCATTACATCTTGAAAACCCTTACCAAGCTGCCGAAAGTCGATATTTCCAAACTCGGGCAGCAGTGTTAAGACAACCAGCTTTGCTTTAAATCTTGACTTATATACCAGCATTTGATACCAACCCCTTTAACACCACATAACTGTGTGAAGTTTAGCCGCGGACTATGCAAATTACGTATACCACTCAAATCTACAATCCCTGATATTATTTCAGTTTAGTTCCTTAATACCCTGTATATCACAGACAAGAAAGCACTAGCGGCAACGAGAATCTTTCACCATTGCTAGAAATGGCATCAAATCAATTCATGGTTCCGAAATAGACTTACATGGAAGGCTGGAATCAATTGCCTATTGTTATGCTGTACTTTCCACCAACTCTTTCTGCTGACGTTTTGGAATGGAGGGACGGGTTACGCTTATAAAAAGTGTGAACCTTATTAAAGGGGGAAATTGGGCACTAACCCACGAAAGTTTCTTTTCTAACCTAAATTGAGACGGAGCATGAAGATTTAAGTCTTCTACACAGAAGTTCACTGGCTAAACATAGGAAACTACTTGAAAATACGTTCTTGTATTACAGATTTCTGATTAAACACGTTAAAACCAACACAGAAGCTGCCAGAAAAAGAAATATCTGATCCTTATGTTGACAGTTTACTCGCTATTCTTAAGGACATCGTTCATCACTAAATGAACTAAATAAAAGAAATTACAGGGACGAAACAAAGGCTTCAGATCCTATTGGACATACAGATGGATTCACACATCGAATAAAGATTTTAAAATCCATCATTTCTACACTTCCCTTCGCGCGATCAGGTGATAAAAAAACATTACATCGATTTCAAGTTTTGTGTGCTACTATTGGATACGCTTTTGGAGCAATTCAGTCAGCAAATTACTCACTTCAAGGAAATGCAGCCACTGCTGAAGTTGTTTAATAATCCTTTGCAGTGAGACATTTCAGAGCAGCAAAGCAATTTTCAATTGGAGGAGTTATGTGATATGCAAAGTTAGCCATTTCTTTACAGTTGATAGGAGGCAGGTATTTGACTTCTGGAAAGTTGTACAATGTGCAAAGTACCCTCAACTGAGGGTTTAGCAGAAGAATCGCTAATACTTGAAAACACGTACATGCTTGAAGCCACATTTTTTATTATGAAGGCAGTTAAATCTTTACAAAGAAAAAGAGTTACAAATACCTATCTTCAGAACTTGTTAAAAATATCAACATTTTTGGAAATTAACTTAGAACTTGTTATTTCCATAAGCGTTCTCATTAACGTATACTGTATTGAGTAAACAACATTTTTACTTTTTAATAATAATACTAATAGTTTTACTTCATTAAAACTGTGACGTCCGTTACATCAATACACATAATATTCCAATGATCACAATAATTGAAATATTTCTTTTTTAGAAGTCCATAAATGACCTATGTTATTTGTTGCAGGGACAGGAAAACCACGTTCCATATAATGTAAGCTTATTAGGACTGGATGAGAATATTCTTCTAATCATAGAACAGCAAAAAGTCAAGGTGCTAAGAGAGTGTTACATGAAAATCTTGTTTTCACAGGATATATGTATTGCAAAGGAGCTCGTCTGGTCATTGCAATGGATTTACTAGTGACTAAGGTACCGCTTAAGGCAAAGGAACCTTTTAAAGAAATGGTAGGGAATGTTTCAAAAATAGTTAATGCCACAACTTTTATTGAAAATTTTCACGAGAGTAACGCCTTTTTAAGCTTTCGTTTTCCTCTATATTTTGTAATTTTCCAGCATTAAAAAATTAATTAATTGTGTTTCCATTAACTCCTTCAACTCCAATGGTCATATCGGTGGTCGTACTCCTCTGGAACATATCAAAGGTGCTAACTCGTATTCGTTGGATTTTAATAATTAGATTGGATTTTAATCATTAGATCACCACACATTCGCACTCTCATTCATACTTCCAGACTCTGGGGAAGATGAGGAATTATCTTGGTCGGAGAAAAATCCCCACCACCACCGCCGGGAATCGAACCTGGGACCCCTAGCACGTCAGGCAGGTGCTCTACCGACTGAGCTACGGGCCAGCCAAAATTAAGTTGAAGAGAGCTTCACTGGATAGTTTCTAAAAATTCAAGATACATTGATACTGACGTAATTGGCGATCAAGATTGAAAGTTTGAAGCCCCAAACATAATTGTTTAACTGTGTTATTTTAAATTTGTATTTAACATTTAAAATACAAAAATTGCTATAAAGTTGCTATATTTACGTTGTGAACGAGGTCTGTAAGTGCAAGAAAGACACGATGTTATAGTGATGGCTATGGATGTTTGAATATGTGTGGAGGGGTTTGTTACTAACACGACAAAAATCAATAATCTCTCTTCTGTAAAAACGACGCCAAAAGGACATGACGTGTTTTTGTGTCTTAGTGAGATGATCAGAAAAGTTTTATTTAAATTGTAGCAATACTCTATTTACTGAAGAGATGTTAAAATTGAATGGATGACGAATCAATTGAATACTCCTTCTCTAAATTCACTAAAATCCGAGATAAAAAATGCGCATACTTCGACTGGGAACTAGACGAGGCGAAACAAATTTAAGTAGATACAAATTTACTAATGCAGTCAGATTTTTAACATTGATCAACGACTTAAGCTGTAACAGGATTTGGTATAATTTCACATGTTATTTCACATCAAAGTGGTAAAAAGGAAGCCTTTGGAAATTATGGTATAATTTGAGCATCCTAATTCTATTGCAGGAGCTAGTCTTCTATGATAAAAAGTTCAAAAGAATGATACGAAGAAAAATACTTCTGATACAATAAATAAAATTCATACAACAAAATTTAAAATTATTGAAAATGTAACATAATTTTAGAATCTGAGATAAAAAGTGTTATCACGCAAATTTAGAATTATGTACACTACAAGCTTCGTCCCAACTTGGAACATCATAAATCCTTCAAATGGTGCAACAACGAGGCGCAGAATAGAATACTTATTTCAAAATTCATAATTTTATAAAGAAATGTTATATTAACAATATCAACAAATAGTTTCCTTATGTTAAAATCAATATAGTTTAGAAGAAGCAAAGGTTACATTGTAAATGTTACTATGGTTAATGTAAAGGTTACCATTACGTGGTATTTTAACTAGCACACAGTTAAAGAGAATGTGTCATACATTATAATATAAACACAGCATATGTGCAATTATAACAACAGTCATCCCTTACAAATATTGTCCATCATATTAAATACTATAATTTTAATAATGAACCATCATTTCATACACCACGATTTTCTTTCTTTTTTCTTTGTAGTAGTTTTGCATTTTTCCTTCGGTCTATTGCATTACGTGCCAAGACTAATTACACACTCAGGTCAACCCATGGAGCAATTTTATTACGCAGATTAAATTACATCCAGGTTGTGGCTATTAGTATAAAGGGATGGAAGCTGTCATAAATGTGTGCTTAGTGTGTTTGACTGGCGTGACACGGATTCTACAGTATTATTGATCCTGCAGAAGAAACAATTCAGTGTATAATATAAACAACATCGCTATCAAATAAACATGCATGCATGTTTCAGAGTTAAAAAAAAACTATTTTACATGGCACACAATGCTCTAGAAACTACCTTCCCTTTGTGCCAATGCTCGTGGCTAGCCATTATACATTTTTAGGCAGCTGGTGCTAGTGTCAGTCATACTAGGAAAGGAAGATTATAACCTAGTCCAGATTATGGCCTCATTTTCTGAAAACTGATCTCTAAAATTACATTAAAATGTCTAAAAAGCATTGAAATTAACTTTAAATAAACCAAAGGGATTCATCAGATCGAAGAAAACTGAGTGTAAAATATTTGATTTTTAATTATATACATAGATATTACTGCTACACAAGTAAGTAGATATAAAATGAGATAATTTAAAAATTAATTATATTTGTTCATGTTCCTGTTTGAAGAATCTGAAAAATCAAGAAAATAATTTGTGAAACGGATCTTGCAAACTTAGCATTAATTTTTTTGAGTTCCCAAATTAAACATATTTCATTTAATAATGCACAGAATGTCACAGCCTATGGCACCACAGAAGGGCAATAAAACGCACTTATTAATACTGTCACCCAATTAGCGGAAAGCACAACCAACGACAGCTGAGTATGGGGCCAGAGGCAGTCAAGCCACACCCACCCATTAGTCTCTGTCACTAACTGACTGGATGATTAGGGAAGTGTCACTTGTCGCTGGCCGCCTCTTCCCCCCTTCCACTGCCATCTGGAACCTTCGCGGTGATTCACGGAAACTAGAGGCTTCGAGTAAACGGCGATATCCCTATAAAAAGGGCTGCAGTGAGTGAATTGAGTCAGTGAGTCAGTTCTTGGCGAACAGCGTAAGAGCGCCGTGATAGTGTACGGAGGAGAAGACTGTACGTGCATCCGAGAATTGTACGTAACTGCGAGAGCAAAGTGGAACTGTAACGGACGAACTGGTGAATTGTAATTGTGTGCATTACGTTATTCTGTGTAACTGGTAGGTGTTCAACTGTAAATCGGTGGAAATAAAGAACATTTTGAGTTTGTGCAATTGGACTTTTAATTCCACGAACCCAACAAAGTCACAATACCAAAAAGGAAAATCTGATATGCCCCGTTTCTAGTAAGACTTGCTGCAATTATACATATTCTCCTGACAAACAGCATACTTTCTGGAATAGATAAGAAGTATTAAATGGGATCCACGGCTCCCCCTCACCAAATAGGAGTAAATCCCATCCATCAGCTGTTATATTTGTCCTACGAGAATGACAACTTGGATTCAAGTTAAAAAACAGGCAGGCTAGACTACTCTTACATCAGAAAAGTCGACCTATAAAAAAGCGTGTGTATGTGTGTGCATCTCATACGTAAGTCTTTGTATACCAGGGGAAGATCCCCAAGTAAACCCTCTGCAGCACACTATTCCTTACATGGAAAGTTTCATTTTTTTTTTTCATTATCTAAAAAGGGAGGCTCTAACAATTGTTACTGAAATGATATACAGTTAAAATACCTAAATGAAGGAAAAGATATATGGGCGAATAGGCAGGCTTTTTAAGAATAGTTGTATAAGAGTATATAGTGAATGTAGCACTTACGATTTTTCCAATATGGGTTCATTGGAAAAAATCTGCATTCCGATACATTTTGTTTGAATAACCATTTGTTCAATCAAAACAATATTACTTAATTTGCGATTACTTATATAATAAGTTTGAGTATTTTTTTTATTTACGTCCTCATCGTTGTCATATCGGACGATGAATGAAATGGGTGAAATGATGCTCAAATGAGTCCAGGGTCCATAGAGCTTAGAGTTACCTGACATTCGTCTTGTAGGATAAGGGAAAACCTCGGAAAAAACCTTATCCAGGTAACTCACCCTGACCGAGATTCGAACTCGGGACCTCTTGAACGTGAGGCAGTCATGCTACCATCTACGCTACCGAGGCGGGCATAAGTTTGAACGTGAGGCAGTCATGCTACCATCTACGCTACCGAGGCGGGCATAAGTTTGAGTAGCATGATGTGAATTGAATATTTTTTTTTAACGAATACAATAGTATACGACGATTCATTGGGCATAGAAACTCATGTTGAGTGTAAGGCATCAAATATTTTTATAGAGCATAGGTTGTTATATAGCTTTGCACTATAACAGCGGGTAAGACGGGGGCAACTAATGCTGCACCCATGTGACTTTCTTAAACAAATTCTTTAACAAATTAATTTTACAAACACATTCCTCTATCTACTTCTGGATAATCGAGATAAACATTTGCTAATTTGCTTGTAGTGCAGGGAGAAATTAGGAATACAGTAGGCCTTAAATGACGGGTAAGAAAATAGTTACAATATGGTGCCTTTGATATTTCATTCTCTTTGCATGGCAAAGACAACTGAATGGCTTCCAATTTGAGAAAAGTATAAGAATTGAAAAATTCATAAAAATAACAAGCAGCATCTTTGAAATGGTGCAGTCCACGATCATGTATTTGAAATAAATTGAGTGTTTTAACGAGACCTGCATTTTTGCAGTAAGATTTTGTCATCTCTTACGTTTTATCGGTAATGCATCTACAATGAAGAGGACTTCTGAGGACATACCCAGAAAATTCTAGAAATGTATACATTTCACTTATTTCAAAAGCGCTGAGGCTTTCCGAGTAAATCAAAATGTTAAAAAAATGTTTTATGTGGATTGTAATCTGAGTTATGGGATTTTTTATTTTTTTATTTTTACTTTTGGAAAATCCTCATGTCGCATCTTTAGAGTGTGCTAATATTTCGCTTTTGTGTTACGCAGTTTACACACACACATACCTTTCTATATATATTTGTATTTAAGGGATGTCAATTCCTGTATTTACACTGTACGCTTGGCTTCAAATTTTTGGGTGGAATGCAATAGCTTCACTACCTACAACTTATTAATATTCAAGTTTGTTGCCGACATACGAGGGTGGGTCAAAAAGTAATGCCTCCTATTTCTTTTTCCTTAAATAAGTATGTGAAAACTTTGGATTTGGCGCAATTCCTAAAACCTTCTTCTCCAATCCCCTGCAGTAGTAACTTCCTAAGTTAACAGGTGGCAGCACTGCATCCTCTTCCAAAATGACTGACATCGACATTCGTATTAGACAGAGTTCTGTGATTGAACTTTTGACTGCGGAAGGTGAAACGCCAATTCGTAATTCACGAAAGGCTAAAAAATGTGTGGATGTCAGCACTGTTAGACGATGGGTTCGTCGCTGTAACGAAGCTGAAGGGCAAACACCTTTGGCAGATGAAAAGCGAAGCGGCAGGCCGGTGACTGCAGTGACTGCAGTGACTCCATGCAACATTCAGTGAGTCGATGACATCATTCGTGGTGATCGCCGGGTAACAACAGCTGAATTGTGTCGCATTACCTCCCTCAGTAAAGGAAGTGTGATAACGATTATTCAACAACTGGGTTACTCAAACGTTTATTCACGTTGGGTACCAAGAATGTTAACCGCCCAAAACAAAGAAACGAGGAAAACAATAGCCTCCGAACACTTGCAGCGCTTCAATTTGGGGGAGAGGAGTTTCTGGAAAAAGTTGCTACTGGAGACGAAGCGTGGGTTCATTTTTTTTTTTTTTTTTTTTTTTTTTGAACCTGAATCAAAGAGGCAGTCGATGGAATGGCTTCACACAACGTCACCGAAGAAAAAAAAATTCAAAACTCAGCGGTCGGCAGGGAAAGTTATGGCGACAGTGTTTTGGGATGCAGATGGTGTGCTTATGATTGATTTTTTGGAGCAGGGATGCACAATAAATTCTGTCCAATAGGTCAGAGCTCTCAAAAAGCTGAAAGCACGTCTTCGCCGAGTTCGCCCAACAAAAACTATTGCGGACTTTCTTCTTCTGCATGACAATGCAGACCACACACCAGCCGTTACGCCACTGCAGAAATTGAGAAATTGGGATAGCAAGTCTTAACTCACCCCCCATACAGCCCTGACCTGGCACCATCAGACTTACATCTGTTCGGACCACTAAAGGAAGCTCATGATTCATTTTGAAGATGAGGAGGCTGTGAAAACGTCCGTGCGTCAATGGCTTAGGAAGCAAGACCGTGTGTTTTACCACACTGCTCTAGTTAAACGGTGGACCAAAACTGTGGAAAAGGACGGATATTATATTGAATAGTGACAAATTAATCTTCAATGTTGTAGTTTTCAAGCTATGTAAATTGGATTCAATTCTCTTGGCAATTAAAAGAAAAAATAGGAGACATTACTTTTTGACTTACCCTCGTACCTTTTAAATTATCCAAAACTTAACATTATGTAGGTAAGTTAGGGAACTAGTTAGCTGGTAGGTAACTAGCACATAGTAGGTAACTTTGACCGTATCGTTATAAACTGGTTCTTAATGTACTCCATCATGAACACAAATGTAAATGCAAAAACCTCTGTAGGTTATTAAAAATAAAATAATTAAGATCTGAATTTATAATTACTTACCATCCTCTGTTGACAGTATGAAACATTACAATCCCTGAGAGAATGCATACAAGTGGATGTACCACTTCTCAGTTCAACACGCCAAGTAAAGCAAAATGCCCAGAGAAAGATAACGCTTCATTTACGAAAATATGAAAACGCTCTCATGTACGTCAACTATAAATGTGCAACTACTTCACGATTTATCTCCTACAATTTATAACGCTGTTGCATTGAATGTTGCATCCAACACGCATACAATTTCAACATGACATTCGTGAAAATAGTCGTGTTTACTGTGGTTCGAACGACATTCACTCGTGCCATAATCATCAACATTATCCACATCTTGCATAAATATCACAGTACTGAAACCTGGAACGCTTTAACAACTACATCTAGTTATTAAGAAACGGCAGTTCTCCGTATAAGAAGTGCTTCTTCACTCGCTTGTTAAAAGTCAGCTCTCGCGTTAAGTCAACAATTTACCTTCCAGAATGAATAATTCATCGTTTTCGAACCGAGCCCTTCAAGGAACTGTGAACCGTTTACAGCATCACTTTTTGCCCAATCTCTCATAGCAGAACGTTCATCCACAGACAAAATAATACTCGCGACTGATCAGTCGTGACCGTCATTTTAAACCAATATTATTTAACTGCAGACTGAGGAAATGCTGAGCGCACGATTTATTTAAAACATAAGCAATTCTATGTACATGAACTGACGTCAACTTCATTCCTGAATTAAAAGCAAACAACATGTTTCTGTTGAAAGTACTGAACAGATGTATTCCAGCTAATGTCGCTGGAAGACTAATGCTGCAGTTTTTATGTTTAAGACCATTAATTTCAGGGTAACAAATATTTTCTGCTATTATCAATTGCAATGTTAACGGTGAGGTTTACCTAACAAGATGGAAGCACAAATGATATTTGTTGGATTATTTACCGAATACAATATTTCTTAAACCATATTAACAATGTAAAAAATATATATTTTAAACTACTTCGTCTGCTGTACACAATATATCATAACAGTCTTCGATATCTGTAAGAAAGTATTATTAATTTATTTAGCTTACAAATGAGAAACGGTTACTAATATGGTACAAGTTTACTTTGGCTAACCAGTTTCAAGAATTCATAACTAATTAGATTTGCTCTCCTAGGAACAGTCATTTCTCCAACTATTAAGTAACTTTCTCCAGACTAATAACTAAAGCGGAATGCAATTTTTCCCTAAGAATGCGAGTAAGGATAAATTTACTCTTACTTTAAGTTAAAATAACTTCTTATATAAAATGTGAATAACATAATATTCTTTAAATAGCCAAAGAAAATAAAGGCACAAAGGGCAAGAAAATGAAAATAATGCCGTAATATTTAAAAAAAGAAATTTTGCTCTTAAAATAGAAGATGGCAAAAGTTACCATTATACACCCGAAATGAAATGTCATCTGAGCCAATGAAATGGAGCACATCAAGAAACAGTCCTCGAAGAAGGATTCCTCTTAAGGAATTTCCGAATCCAAAAATGGTTTGTAAATGTGTCCACAAAAAAAGAGGCTATTTAGTAAAATAAAGGACTAAAATATGACACGGTATAGGTTTCTCCGAATTTACATTTCTGCAATCTATAAAAAAACTGTTGTACATGTCATAACTAAGTTTGCTACCATCAAATCTCCACAATTTATTCTTCATTCTGCGAGGTTCCGCAGCAGCTTAAGGAAGCAATAAATGAAGCTACGATGGGTCAAGTTATACACGGTTATTCTTGGTAAAGATGAACAAAGTTAGGAATTAGTAGACTAGGAATAAACTAATTCATTTGAACTATTGATTCTTCTTCGTAGGTAATGATTCAATAGTACCACACTCTGCTGCTTCGTGCCAATGGTTTGTTAATTTGCTCGCGGATGACCAAACGCGTGTTTTGAATCACAGATATTTCTGGATATTTACAGTGATACCGGTATTAATGGCATGCAAGATTAAAAGCTTTATAAAGAAATGAGAGATAAATAATTGCAATAAATATTTCTTTAAGTTAAAATCAATGCCTAAAGTAAGCACCAGGTAAGATTTTGTCATAAGAGTCATTAGTGATGCAAGTTAAGTGTTGAGGAATAGGCAGTTAATATAAACCGAGGGTCGGCTGATAAGTCTCTGGCCTCATACAGAGACGGCGCCACTCGGCCAGTTAGACGGATAGCATCATATAGTTTAGACTAGTTTGTATCTATAGTTACAGCTCAATAGCTTGTCTAGTTTTTTAATGACAGCATTTTAAACACGATAAGTGCAGAGGTTCCACAAAAATGGAGGTTTTGGAAAAACGAACAGTGATTAAATACTTCCATTTAAAAGGTTTAACGCCTAAAGAGATCAAAGAGGAAATGGACAATACATTAAACTCTGCCCCATCATATACAATGATTAAAATATGGGTTGCAAAGTTTAAAATGGGACGTACGAGCACTAGTAATAAGTCTCGCTCTGGACGCCCTGTGGAAGTCACAACTCCAGAGATCACTATAAAAATTAATAGTTTAGTACCGGAAGACCGCAGATTGGAGTTGTTTGAGATAGCAGAGACTGTAAACATATCCAAAGAACGTGCAGGTAATATTTTAAGATATGTTTTGGGCCTTCACAAGGTCTGTGCAAGAGAGGTGTCTGGTTTGTTAACACCTGATCAAAAGTAACAAAGACAAACTGTTTCTGTTAAGAATTTGGAGCTCTACCGTAAAAATTCCAGAGAATTTTTGAGACAGCTTATTACCATGGATAAAACTTGGATACATCACTACACTCCAGAGAGTAAATCACAGTCAAAACAGTGGATTGCGCCAGGTGAACCAACTCCAAAAAGGCAAAGTCAATTATGTCAGCTAACAAAGGTTATGGTGAGTGTTTTCTAGGATGCACATTTTATTAATTACTTCGTAAAGAGTGACTACTACGCAAGCTTATTGCAACGTTTGAGTGATGAGGTGAAAAGAAGAAGACCTCATTTGGCACAGAGAAAAATCTTGTTTCTTCACGACAATGCTCTGGCCCATCGTTCAGTCATTGCAATGGGAAAAACGTGTGAATTAAAGTTCAAATTGTTTGAACATCCACCCTATTGGCAAGAACTTGCACCCAGTGATTACTGTTTCCGAACCTCAAAAAATTTATTGGAGAACGAAGATTTCACAACGAGGAGATCATTGATGCGGTAAACAGCTATTTTGAGGACCACGATAAATCTTAATTAAATTAAATTAGAACACCGCTATGACAAATGTATTAGACTTTCTGGAGATTATGTTGAGAAATAAAGAAAAAAATTAAATGTATTGATTGTGAAGCCCGGGACTTATCAGCCGACCCTAGTAATTAGGTTCTGTCTCACGCTAGTTTAATTCTGCTGTAAACAAGGTGGAGCTGACTAGGCTCGCCACGTGTTAGTCGCTACATGCACGCACATAAGTTTTGCAACACTAGCAGTATACATAGCAGCGCTTACTTCTAGACAATAAATAGAATTGAGTTACACATTAATTTATTAAATCTGTGAGTTGGAATATTAATAGAACATGCAGCAACATAATGGTTATCTTTAATCGGATTCCTACGAAAACTTTTGATTTAGCGCAGATTCCACATCACAATATCTTCTCTGTCTACTATAACTGATTTTCGCCCTCGCTTTTGAAATTTCAATTACCAATATCTATCAACAACCGATGGAGAATACTTCGTGAAAAATTTGGCACGTCTGTGTCAAAATTTACCGCATGCAAAACCTTAGTTAGAGTCGGCGGTTCATTTCTGAAAAAATAACCATGAACTTTACTGCGCATATCACTTTTCGTAAAATCGTCGTATTTCTCCACGCGCTGTTTGCATTTACGCAATTTTCCCGGTGTTCTTAGAGTTCCGAATGAGGTACGTGAGATGTACAGAAATACACTGTTAAATATCAGAAGTAACTACACCCTATAAACAATAACATCTTAATCAGCATTCCACTCGATACAGACCTCGTTGTGAGCGAGCTGCCTGGTATAGAAATGCAAAAATATTATATAATAGCAATGTTCTTTAGTGATTGTTAAATAAAATGTAGCTTAATATAACATAAGTTAAAGGTGTGTATAATTTCACCTGTCTTCTGTTTAATCTGTATATAGCATACTATTATGTAAATATCTGTTGTAAATATGCCTTTCAGGACACACGAGTCCAGAACACATCTTTGTGGTATGTGAAGCACAAAGATAAAATGTGCAGCTATTACATTTATAAGACTCGAAACATTTGCATTGGTACTTTTCTCTCTCCGAAATTAGCTCTCGCAGAACAGTGATCAGAAAACAACTTACAGTACTGTACTTAAAGGAGGAGTTTATCTTATGCATGCAAATAAAGGAAAACGCCCATTAACTTCGCTAAGCCAATCAACAGCTTAACCGCTTACTGGCCCAATATCTGTCTCTCTTCCCGCCCAGATGTTTACAGCAGGATTAAACTTGCTTGAGATAGATTATAGTAAATTCAGTCGACCAAATAACCACCGGCTCAAGGTGTTCCTGAAAGTCAGTTATATTCAGAGGTCAGGCAGTAGCAGAAGCATGTGGATTTCTGTACATTGAATGATAAAGGAGTTACTAGAATTAATGAGTCACAACGTAACAACTTTTTATTGCGGATAAGATGGGACTTAGGATTGGTCTACGTACCTAAGTAGTAACGGTAGGCAGCGACGCTTAATACGCGTCTTTCCCTTCGTTCTTTACAGTCTTGCGAAAGTGTTTGCCATCCGACGTAGCGCAACTTACTCGGGTTATATACGAACAGATTTAGCAATTACCCTGCCCACGCATATCCTGAGAAAAAGATTTTGTTGTTCATTGCCGGAGCAGCTGGTTGGAGATAATCAGAACGAGATAGGAGACCACCACGCATTACTTCGGCATGCTCATTCACACAGTTCACAAAGTTAGTAGCATGTCTGCCTCACGTTCAAGAGGTCCCGAGTTCGAATCTCGGTCAGGGTGAGCTACCTGGGTAAGGCTTTATCCGGGGTTTTCCCTTATCCTGAAAGACTAATGTCGGGTAGCTCTAAGCTCCATGGTCCCTGGACACATTTGAGCATCATTTCGCCCATTTCATTCTTTGTCCGATATGACAACGTTGGAGGACGTAAAATTAAAAAACGCAGTTCACAAGATAAACACTAGGAGAAATACACCACCAAAACCTCTATTCTACATTGGATGTATTACATTTTCTGTTATTCAAAACTGGAGTATAATTATTAACCATGAACTGAGTGTGCATATGTTCTAACTGAAAGCCACCTTCAAGCAAACGGCAGGATCGCTTTTTGTTGCCATCTTACTATGGATGTTCCAGATGAACTGCCATCTAGGACTTTTAAACATTTCACATATCACTAAGTGTGCACTGATTTGTTTATGTGGACGATTATGCAATGTACCGCTTAGTTTATTTGAAACACCCAAGCTTGCAAGTGGGAGCACTGACCTTTCACAAACTAATTCGTCCAGCGCTAATACATGAGCACTGCACAATGCCCAAACACTTTCTGAGAACAGGGGCTCAATTTATACAACAGCTACTGAACCGTAGAATCGACAAAGCAGTCCATGTTCCTACTTTAAATGCATTATCCTTGCGTATTACTGCGCTGGGGGTGGTTGTATTACTAAAAACATACTGTACATGTGTGGTTCACATACTAAGATTCCGCTACACACCAGGTACCATTTTAGAAGAAGTATATACGAATATAAATATGGAGATAAACAAGTCTCAACGGAAGGGTTGGAGTTGACAAAGATATGTTTATCACACTGTTCATGCCAGCACGCCTAAGCATGGAATCCTAACCTAACTTTCATGCTACCACGCAGGCATTTTGCTCCGCTGTTGAGATATTACTCGCTGTTCTGCGATAGTAATGTTCTGAGTGTAACAAGACATACCGCTCGAGTTTTAATCACAAGGTGGTGTCTTACTGACGGAAATCTTACTGCCTTTATTTATTTTATTCAACATTTACATAAGATTAAATTCATGCAGCATTTAAATATAACAATTTCGGTATATGTAAGCAGCCATTACTTGTCAAAATTCGGGTGACAGATTCATCACCAATTTGTGGAGGCTAACACACTCGACTTTCATACTGCTTTTTAAAACCTGACTGTGATTAACTGATTAATTTTATTTTCGCGTAAGGACTATCGTAGGAAAAAATATGAAATACAAAAAGTTAAATGCTTTACAAAATCTTGGAAGTGAGGAAAATACGAGGCAAAGTCGAATATTTTCAGACTCCTTCCTCGTACTGCAAAGATGCACTTTCCGCAATTGTATCTCAAAATACCATTAGTACTATACCTCTACGAAGGAGCTAATCATTATTTACACTTATGGGCCCTAAAGAGTTTTACTATTGTGTTCCTTGCACAAATTCGCAATTTGTTGGCTGTTGCATTCTTGACGTTGGATTTCTCACCAGAGTGCGGCTGCATCAGCTGGACAAAACAAGTTATTTTTACAGATGCGTGCAGCTGCCATTGCATTTATGGCTTCTGTGGTGTGCTAAACATCCGAAGGGAACACAAGTGCTCTTAGAGCAACCATGTTATAGTTTGCCAAACACCTAAAGTAAGCACAGGAATTTCTGCATTCCATCCACAAAAAAAAATCGATACCAAGATTTCACCCAAAATAGACGTTTCGAAAGCCCTGAATCTAAAATAAGGAACAGCATAACTCAAAAACAAAAGGTCGGTTAAATACAAGAATGTGACACGAAAATGTTTAAGAATATCCCCAATCCCAAACTATCCTTTACATGGAAAATTGTTCGTTAATTTTGATTTTCTCAAAAACAACTCTAGCAGTTTTATTAAAATGTCGCTTGTTTAAGATATTTTCATGACAAATAAAACGCATAGTATCTTAAATTTTCTGGGAATTGCCTGTGAAGTCTTCATTCTAAATGCCTTTTGTATAATTGTGAAAACGTTAAGATATGGACAAAAATGTAGATCTTGTTAAAGCATATTACGTCAAACTTTTTTTCTTGCTTTCACCATTTCCGAGTTTCTCTTCTGTTATTAGTTTGTTTACATAATTACAATTGCATCTACGCAGATGATACGGCTATGATATCGAGATCAATAGAAAACCTTCTGACTGCAATAAATTAGTGAACTGGGCAGAAAATAATGATCTGATATTCAATAGCGAAAACCGTAATGATGACATTGAAGACAGGAGGAAGACACGCAAGAGCTGTTATAAAAATACAGGATGCACTACTGGAAGTAGTGAGTAGCTTCAAATACCTAGGAATAAAACTAAAGACACAAGGAACCACATTTACAGAACCAAAGAACAAAACTTCGTCAGCAGTGAAAGACATATATGCTATTAAATACCTTTAAAAAGTGTCACTAAAGAATGGCGATGGCTTTGCTTCGAACGAAAATAGCACCAATAATAACGTACGGACTACAACTGATATGAGAACACCTGACAAAAAGAAATTTAGAGAACATAGCGAAAGTGAAGACAGCATTTTATGAGGAAAATTCTGTGCCTATCCAAATGCACAGTACAAGGTTAACGTACGAAATGTGCAGAGAAACAATGTGGATGGAAGAAATGCTGCTGCCCACAACAAAGCCATACGAGCAACTAGGAGGGAACACCAAATGAAAACAGAAATCTGGGAAGAGTTCTATATCAGAGACGCTATTACCAAGGGAGAATGGAAGGGACCAAACTATGAAACGAGGCATTTTGTAACGAGGTACACAGCACATGGTTTTCATTACTTGATTTTTAAGGAAAAAGACACCACGACCCAGGCGCATTTTTTGTTGTTGTTGATAATTTATGTCCTCCAATGTTAAGTCATATGGGACGATGAATGGAACAAATGAAATGATGCTCAAATGAGCCCAGGGACCATAGAGCTAAGAGTTACCTGACATTCAGGATAAGTGAAAGCCCCGGAAAAAACCTTATCCAGGTAACTCACCCTGACCGAGATTCGAACTCGGGACCTCATGCACGTGTTATGTGGAAAACAAAGCACGCGATATTATGTAGAAATATTTGAAAAGAGACCAGCCTCTTTGAAAAAATTCTGTTGCGGTGACAAGTGAACTGAAGTGAAACAACAGAGGTGACAGACATAAGAAATGTCAGATGGCCAGGACAAGGACTATACGGAATGCATCCTATTAGCATCAATGCACATTGTGCAACTTCCTCATACCATTATAATACAATTTTCTCAAACGGTAAATCAGTACTTATTTTTTTCTCACGGCCATAAAAAAATATGAGTGAGTAGAGAAGGTGACGTGAAGAGAACAAGGAGAACTTTTCTACGCCACTGATGACGCTTGCCCCAGTTCCAACTGAAACCCCTGGGAGAGATGAGGAAGCCCAGTGGACCACGGCCTTTTAGCCGGGAATCTTTTATTGACGATGACGTGAAAGTAGTGTCGGATTTTAATTTATAATTTTTCCAAACATTTTCAGGTTATCTCAACAGAAATTTAAACAAAGTTAAATGTGCAACATTTACAGGTATTTTTGGAACTGCTTTGCAAAATCGTTGTCTGATTGAAAATACGGCACCCGTTTGTTGTAGGAGTATAACAACTGCTTTGTTCAGCTCTATTCCTCTATGGTCACCGAGCAGTTTTTCGTTCAGTTAGCTGACACATTTTGTCCTTCAAACACCTATATACAAAATATCAGCATTACATACGCAACAGCTGATGAAATGACGCTATTATCTCTCAGCTAATAAACAGAAACTATAAAAATAATACACCTACATGTTTAAAGGTGCCAGCGATTCTGAAAATATCCCATACATCCATGCCCTGTTCGGCTGATGCACTGAAAGTCTTAAAAAAATAGAGGTTGTTGATAAGAATAACCTGTTTTTAGAAAACCTTGAAGGAATTATCTTGCACATTAACGAACTAGCGAGTCCACTAAGAAGGTGAGGAAAACGGAAAACGGATCACAACAGTTCATCTATAAAACAGGTGTACTCAATGCTTCTGAAATCGTAAACACTGCAGGCTAGGGCATTCTGCCCACGCAGACTTGGAACAATTAAATAGAAGGAATATTTACTTCTCGGAGTAAATGTTGTTCTTTTTTTATGCTGAAGTGAGAGGAAACATTCCTGAACTTTGTCTGTGACAAAGCATTTTGTTGTGTCACAACTTTGTTAATTTCTGGATGGAAAACAACAAGCAATAATCTTATATCTTTTATTTTTAATTTACATCCTCCAAAGTTAAGCCATATCGGACGATGAATAAAATGGGTGAAATGCCGCTTAAATGAATCTGGGGTCCATGAAGCTTAGACCTACCCGACATTCGTCTTTCAGGATAAGGGGAAACCCCGGTAAAACCTTATCCAGGTAACTCACCCTAACCGAGATTTAAACTCGGGACCTCTTCAACGTGAGGCAGACACGCTACTATCTACGCTACCGGGCTGGGCAATCTTAAATCTGATATAGTTACAGTTTGATGATCCCCCCCCCCCCCCCCCATTTACATAGCTCCTTATAACTTCTATGGTTGTATTTGGGGCTTTAACTTAAACAACTTACGATGTTGGTATTCACTCACTGAAGTGTAGGATTTTTCAAGTTGGAGTTTATTGATTTTTACCATGAAGGACTCGAATTTCCACACTAAAACTTTCAGATTCAGCAAAGAAAGAAACACACATTCCCCCGGTAGGGTAAAGGATAAAGCCCAGGAGGTTGAAAATCCATAACATAGACCACTTGAACACTTGTATTGTGTAACAAATTGGTTATTAATGTCTGTGTGGCAGATGAAACAACACTGTTATTGCCAAATTGTATATAAATGTATAAAGAAATCTGGAAAATTCTGCCACTGGTAATTATTTCGTATGTTGCACACAGGGAGTGCGGTCATTTATGGCGAAACCAAGGGCAGCGTATATCATGGTTCGCTTGCACCTGCCATAAAGTGACTGCACTGTATGTTTAAATGCGTTGAGCAAATGAAAGTATATTTCCAAATAATTTTTTTCTTTTTCAACTTTACAAATATTCCCAAATGATTCAGCGAAACGTACTGTAAACTACAAATATTATATAATCTTGTTCAACGTACTTCAATTTCATCAGCACCGTTCAGGGGTGCAGTTCAACTATTATTAATTCATTAATTATCAAATTTAATTAAAAGTCACCAACTGTGCTGAAATATGTCCTACTTTCGTTCATTCAAATGGAATAACCACCATGTAACATCTAGGATAGTTACCAGACGTTGAGATACATTTCTGACTTGGAGGATCCATTTTTTTCTGAAAACAATTATCAGAGTATAACATGTCTCTGAAAACCAAAAGCACTGTTTCCGTCGCAAACTGATGCAGTGATACGGAATTGCGTTCTTTAATGTTGATAATCTGCTGCCTTAGGGTTTCCGAATGTGATACAGTTTAACCCATCATTCTTATTTAGAACAAAGCTTTCAAGGATGGCTTCTGATCACTGCTTCATGGGTCATAAACTAGAAGGTCGAGCTTTTGGCAAAACAATTTCTGTGGCCTTCTTTAGGAACTGGTGACAAAACTAGTAAACCATAAGTCAATGATCACATATTTCCCAAATTTAAGAATACTTCATAGACACAAAAACAGTTAAAAATGTCGTGACAATGAGTGATTTTTATTTTCAACATACCACATTTAAAATGTTCGCTTTTTGCTTTCACATTTGAAGGCTAAGAAGAAAAACGACGGAATCAACATGTTCTTACCAAATGTAGATATTATTTAATAAACAAAATTAATACTACGTATCTAAAACCAAAACTAAGCACCAACGTTCTGAAATCACACAAAAAATTATCAGTATTATATAAAATACATGTGTTAGTAATTTGCACTCCCTTGGGATGGACAAACATCAAAGTCAACAATACTATGTTAATAAAACTGAAGTTTTCTCGAAGGTAATTGAGGTAACATTTCTTCAGGACGTCTAGTTTGGAACAATATCAGCAGCACTATTTTCGATTGTACTGCAAAACGATAAATTAAACAATTCAATCTGCCAATCTCTTGAGAAGCTGAAAACCATTTAATTTTGCTTGTTTATAAAAATCCCAGTGCAATATCAGTTAAACATTTGCGAAACAGCTTTAAGGCCAATAGAATTCTGTTCCTGTTTGTTAAAATATATGGATTTAAATTGTTGCACAAGGTAAGTGTTTTAAATCTTAATTTTACTTTCTGCACAATGTACTTACTGCACGTACATGGAGTATTGTATTCCACCTAAAAATTCTGTACCAAGATGTCTTTGGAAATGCAATTTTTTTAGATTCCCTGAACACCTCCACCCACAAGAAAAACTATTATGGGAAGGGGTGTGTGTGTGTGTGTGTGTGTGTGTGTGTGTGTGTGTGTGTGTGTGTGTGTGTGTGTGTGTGTGAAAGAGAGAGTGGGTCTGACTATCCATGAAAAGCCGACAAGTGATAGCATTCTTTAGTTAGCCATTTCCGAAATATTTGTTATTGATTTGCATTATAAAATACTCTTCTTAAATAGAAAGTCGCATTAGATCTTTATCCTTTGGACATGCAAAGAGACCGGAATTTCAAAGCCATCACATTACGTCCAGCTCTTAAAAGATTTGAATTATCACCCAAAGCCCATTGTATTCCCTTATATGCCCCTTTTGTACTTAAGTCATGAACTATTTAGCCATCGGGATTCCATATTAATATTAAATTTTCACATATGTACTTATGGACTCTAAAGAGGTTGGGAATAATCTTGGACAAAGAAAAATTCCATCCTCCCAATGGGAATTGAACCCCGGACCTATCAAATTGAAAATTGGCAGGTTAAACACTAGGCAGGGTAACCACTACAATTCCCACAAGACAATATCTACAATCTTAACAAGCTGATAGAAGAATAAATACGAATGGTTTGTATAAGAATAGAGAGTCATACACGTAAATGTAACACAGTTTTATGGCTGTGAACGCTTTTTCGGGGCAGAATACATTTTGAGAATGTAATGTAGTATTACGTACCTATTTCCGTGTGTGGGCTATCTATTCACTGCACTTTTTTCATATTTGGTTCATTTTTTGAACATCCCTTAATCACTCTCGCATATTTACTACCAAAACTAATTTCTGATTCCACCTCTAACACAGTGATATTCTTTTGTTTATATTTAACTGTATTTAGCGTACAGTGTTATGCTTGAGAAATAACAAAGATTTACAAAATTCAGTTTCCATGTACAATAAGGACTATATACTTAATCAAAACTTTTTCTAGCACGATGAACTACAGGTTCAGTCAGATTTTTCCTCCAGAAAATCAAGGCTAACTAAACATTTCGGACATAATTGGAGTTTAAGCATTTTTAAATATATAAAGGTTTTAGTTTTTGATCCATGAAACATTTATGCACATTTGATCAGCTGAAAGTAGGTGACGTGTGTCAGGATTAAATGGCGGAAAACATATCGAAATAGGCGAGGCGAGACGAGGCGAGGCAAGGCAAGACGATGTATTACCATATAGCGAAGTGCAACTCGATTTGTTCAAACCTCGGTCATGCCCTTTGCATTACTACAGTTTGATGCCTTTTGCAGGTTGCTTGTTGATGACTACTTACCCAACCTGCATCAACCTGAAAAGGGTTTTCCTCTCGCCGTCACCAAGTGACGTTTGGAGGAGTATCAACAACGCTACGCTTTTCGTCTAAATGGTCTTCTCCTCCCCCCAGTTTTTCATATGATTACATACAGCCATCTAAAAGTATTTCTCTAAGTTCTCCAGAGGAAAAAAATGGCTAAAATACACAAACATGGACGCTTTCTTTACTAACCAGATGTACTCAAATGGAAATCTGTGTTCCGCAATATATTTCTGCTTCTATATTGCATGTTTCGATGGCTAATAATGCCTCTCATACTGCCCTTGTAGTGAAGCAGCCAGCGTCCAGGCCTCTAAACCTGGAGGTTACGGGTTTGATTCCTGGTTGGGTCGAGGGAAGTTTTCTAAAGAAATTTACTAGAAATTTACTACCCTCAATAGGGTTTAAACATATGAAAGTATGTTTCATAGTAACAATATAAGTAAATATATATATTTGTTTAAAGAACAAAGTTCAACAATCAGCTGTCAAAGCCTCTGGGGGGGGGGGATACACAAATGAAAAAGAATTTCTTTCCCTTCAAACAAAGGAATTTGTGTACAATTTATCTTTTGGTAGAGGTTTTGAAAACGCCACAGTGTTGGTGACTTTGTCACAAGTAGACAAAAAAGAAAACGTTATGTCTAAAGATCATGCTTTCTCTACAACAATTACTCTACATGTATTTCAAGAAAACTTTATGTAAAACGTTTCTTAATCATACACATTAAAATGCAAGGAAAAGAAAAATTAACTGCTCAATTTTTTTTAAAAAAAAAGTAGAAAGACAGATAGCACTGTTTGTAACCATGACTTCGTGAGAAATAAAATAATATACAGCTAACATCCCAAATATATAGATCGTTCTATTTTGTCAAAATTGTAAACGTCAAGTATTTCAGGTATGAAGTTAGAAAATAGCAAAAAATTACGCTTATTTTTAAATAATAATTACAGTTTTTACGCAATAAGTTTCTCTTTATGGTTTACCAGGAACACTGATTTTTAGTGAGCAGGATTTATTTTGACAACTGTTATTTTAGTAAAGGTTCCTTGGAGGAGGTTTCTTATATTCTATGAAAACGCCGAAATTAGGTATTAACACAGACAGGTACACCGTGCACGCACGCACGCACGCACACAAATATATACACTTATCTTCCTTGATTGTTTATGGAATAAGACAACCTTCAACAAGCACTTCTGGTAAAATCTACACGTCGATTTTTGGGGTGGAACGCAGCTCCCTCTGCCCTAGGTCAGGAGTAAAGAAATTATACATATGTGCTAACTCTCGAAGTATGAATTAGTTATGGGAGTGTCACAAAAGTATTTCTTCAGTATTTCAACCGAAAAGGGGGCTAGGCACAGCTTATAGTTCTCTCAAAAGTCCCTGTCAATACACAAAATGTCAATTTGAGCTTACCAGTCCATCCTATACACCAGTTTATGATACGGGGGATGAAATCCCCGGCGTTCATTACCACCACTACAAAACACCATCAAACCAAACATGACGCACACACATTCACACAGGAAGATAAAATCGAGTGGGAAGAGAGCAGACGTGGGATGAGAGAGAGGGGATGGATGCATAGCAACCGACCAGCGCCCGGTAATGGAGCGAGCACACCTACCTACCTGCCTACCTGAAGACGTGTGCCGTTCTGTAGATCCGAAACACCAAGGCGACAGACAGCCCAGCTGAGTGTTGCACTGCTGGTGGCCCGAGCGCAATTGCTTACCTAACTCGCCTCGCAGTACCCCGTTTCCCGACCCGAAACACCGCGATCGATGGGAAAACCAACCCGCCCCAGCAAGGACGGCTACGGCGAAGGGCAGGCGTCCCGATCTGCCAGAACGAGACGCAACAGGAGCGTGCGCAATGCTACCTTCAAATCTACCACACCTCGCATGTTAGCCTACTTTATATTTCTTGCAAGTAGTTTTATGTGAATACGGGGACAGCTAGTTAATTGAGTTTCATACATGTTTGCTTCGCTATCTATTTGAAATAAGTAGGAATATTTATTAAATGTAAATTAGCATTAATTTTATACCCACAGCGACAATTTATTTGAACTATTCCACAAATGAAATAAAAATAAATCTCCCAAGAGCTAATAATATGAAACATTTATATTACAAATGGGTCGACACCAGTTTTTCTGTATACTCGATTCTCGGTACCGATACACGACATTTTCCACGATATTCCATACTTCGATACTCGATACCGTTATTCTACTCCTAATTTCAATACAAAATATAATGTTGGGAGAACTATGTAATGCCAATAACATTAAATAAGTGTACATGCAAATTTTTGTCAAAAATACTAGCTTTTTCACTCTTTCAGGGTCAGGTCTACTTCTTTTTGTGCCACACATGAGTCCTGTTGTGCCAAACAGTCTTTCTGAGTAAATTGTTGCAGGTGGAATAAAAAAAATAACTAACGGCTTTTTTTTTTTTTTTTAGTTCTGAAAATTGTGAATCCAGTAGACTAGAAAGAAGACGTGACAAATCGTCGTTGAGATAAGCAGTGATTTCTTCTTGGGACTGGTAACTGGCAGTGAGTTTGAAACACGATTATTTTCTTGCACGATGTTACTATCAGGTAACACATTCCTGCAATTTCTCGGGCTTGACAATATTCAACTTGCAGCCATAATATTTTTGTGATTTTAAAATAAGGTAAAAATTGCAGAATTACCACCAGAGTATCGAAAACGTATCGTTCGATGTCGATACCGTGCAAATATCGAGGATACAACCCTAGTGTACATATACTATGAACATTTTACCTATTCAGCCAACTTATTGCAATAGACATGTCTATTAGTGTCAGTAATGTCAATAAAAACGGAATATAAGATAATTTTAACAGTTGTATTTGCAAGTACTGCCAGTTATGCAAAGGTCAAAAGAATGAAGAAAACTTCAAACTCATTCCCAGAAAATACAAGATATACGTTTCGTTTGTTACTAAAATATTTTAAACATGTGGCATTTTTATCAAAATCATTAGTGACATTTTGAGAAAATATAAATATTCCATTCTGCTATGTAAGTGTATACATTGTGTGGGAGAATGTTCTTAAATATCTTCTAGTCGAATCCTTGAAAAAATGCCCACCTCGGTAGCGTAGATGGTAGCATGTCTGCCTCACGTTCAAGAGGTCCCGAGTTCGAATCTCGGTCAGGGTGAGTTACCTGGATAAGGTTTTTTCCGGGGTTTCCCTTATCCTGATAGACGAATGTCAGGTAACTCTAAGCTCCGTGGACCCTGGACACATTTGAGCATCATTTCACCCACTTCTTTCACCGTACGATATGACTTAACGTTGGAGGACGTAAAATTACAACAACTCCTTGGAAGATAATACATTCCGGTCTAGGTGGCCCTGACGGTCAGGCGCTGATCGCGGATTAAAATCCGGACGAAGCGATGGTTAAAGCTCTTAAAAGCGACAGCTCCCATCAGTAAATTTACTAGCATATAAAAGTATTCCTGCTAGACGAAATTTTGGTACAACGGTGGCGTCGTTAATAAATAAAACACGCACGCACGTACACACAAGCGCGCGCGTACGACTGGGTTTATCTTTATTACTTCAAAAAGTATATGAAGTGAAATCAAAACCAAAATTGCTGTCAGATAAAGCAATTTATTGTTTCAAAGTAAATCATCATAAACGCTGTAGTTTCACTTTCGCTATTCCAGTAAAGATCACGCACAGCAGTCCCCCTACCTCTCTATTATTATTATTATTATTATTATTATTATTATTATTATTATTATTATTATTATTATTATTATTATTATTATTATTATTATTATTATTATTATTATTATTATTATTATTATTATTATTATTATTATTATTATTATTATAGGCCGCGCCATGGCTGAGTGATTAGACCGCTTGGCTCTCACTAAGGCGGTCCGGGTTCGATCCCAGGCGACCGCAAAGTGGGATTTGTGGTGGACAACATGGCGCTGGGATGGGTTTTCTCCGGGTCCTCCGGTTTCCCCCACCATCATTCCACCAATTGCTCCATCAATCTTTCATCTCAGGCATTGGGCCGACCCCTCAGCCCTGATTTCATCTCAGGTCAGATGCTTCGGCTCCCTCGCTCTGAGGGAACCTAAGCGCCTCCTAACGTCAGCATTCACGAGAAAGGGAGAAAAATTATTATTTATTATTATTATTATTGTTGTTATTATACTGCTATTGCAGTAGTACGGATGGGAGGATGCGAAATGGGAGGACGGCTGCAAAGCAGAAGAAAGGCCTTGAGTGGGCTGGCAAAAATGAAACACTTAACACATTTATCCCACTGATATAAGATGCCTATTTCACTCTTGTAGAAGCTGTTCATAAAGCCACAGTGTAACCAAATCGCTAATGAGCTCGTCCTATTCTGAACCAAATCGATGTCGAATGTATCTTTTCAACTTGCTATGTGTAAAATGTGCAAACGGAAAATCAATACGGGATATCCTTTGGAAAACTTCAAAGCAGTGCAAATAATTTCCGACGAATTCAAGAAGACGCTATCTTGACGGCATGTCCTAAATCTCGTCGATATTTATGATCACAGGGTTACAGTCAATTTAGGATTTGGAGACAAACAACCTTCCTAGAACTTGGAAGTTTTCCAAGTAATTTTCTTACAAAAGACTGTGTGCATTGATATGAACTGTACAAGAGTCATGTAAATAATAAGTTAATGGATCCGTTAGCACCAAAAATAATTGAACAAGAAACGGAATGGAGTAAATGGTACAACACCTCCGGATATTACTTTTACTTAAGAAATGTTCATATGGTGCTACTTCAGCTATCTGACTAATGCTCTTTTCGCTGAAGAAAAGCCTGAAAGCGTACTGAATTTTTCAAGTCTGCTTCAAAGTTCAACAGCCACACAAGACTGAGAGAACAATTATTATTAAAGCATAATTAACTATAAGGGCTGCAAATTAAAGAACTTGCTACATTGCTAGTTGCCTTTGAAATATATTCAGCAGTTACGATCGCCTTGAAGGTTACTGTGATAACTGAACCGGAGGAGATGCGTGCGGGCATCACGCATTAGTAACTGAGCGGAAAGAAAATTGGAACGCAGAGCTGAAGATCCGCGGTTTGAATTTTGGTCGTAGCTTAGGATTTTCTAAGCCTGACACGCAGCGTGAATCAGCTAGAAAAATGTTATAATTTTGTTAAAACTGTAATGCATGAAATAGTGGAATAACGAATTAAATGTACAGATACTTTAAATATCCTTATTCGTTGAAGCACGTTTCATTCTCACTTAATTTTATGCAGACTGGAAACCTAGAACTCGCTAAAACGCAACTAGAATCTTATGGCAGTTTTCGTAACATTAGCTGTTTCGAAAATATCCAAGGTTCTAGATATGTTTTCAGTAGATGACATGGGTATTTAACAAAATTCATCCGCGTGTTTAAAAAATTTAATAAATCCGCACACTTCGTTTTCGTATCATACAAGCAATTTTGCATTGCCGTATCTGAAACAATGATGGATAGGTATACAGTGTCTCGAGGTAGCCATGGACCATCTTTCTTTAGCGCTGAAAATTTACCGTAAACGTTTCTCCATTTATCTCAAATACGGACCAAACTGTCACCTTCTGATCGCGAAGTGGATGTAGTCTAAACCTTTCTTGTGCCTGAAATTCAAGGCACTGATGGCCTTTGGTTCCAGCAGGACAGAGCAACTGCACATGCTGCAGTAATTAGCATGACAGCACTACGGAACTTGTTTCCAGGATGTTTAATTTGCCGGAACGAAGACCTGCCATCACCACCTCGTGCTCCGGATTTGACAGCACCAGACTATTTCTTGTAAGCCTATCTTAAACACAAAGTGTTTTAGAGTAGACCAGCATACATCGCAGAGTAAGACATCGAATCCGAAGGCAGATAGCCGGTACAATGTTACGGAAATTTATAAGAGACTTCGAACGCCGAGCACAGCAATGTATTGAAAGTGGTGAAAGACACTATATTAAAAAAAAAGAGTGTTCTGTAACAAAAATATAAATAATTATTATAAATTAAAATATATTTCACTTTAAAATCCGTTTATTGTTTCTGCCGCACCCTGCATATCAAAATCGCTGTTTGCTTCATAGTTGAGTACAGAATATTGAATGAATTTCTGTAGTTCCTTTGAGTGGAACATAGGGCCTTCTAAACCACGCAGCCTCGAGGGCCATAGGCAAGGGGTTGAGGATCTGAGGTTTCCTAATTAGAGAGACTCCGGGATGAGTGGTCAGCCCAACGCCGGAATGCTGGCGGGGGGAACCGGAGGACCCGGAGAAAACCCGCCTCAGCGCCATGTTGTTCACCACAAATCTCACTTTGCGGTCGCCTGATTTCGAACCCGGGCCGCCTTGGTGAGAGCCAAGCGGTCTAACCACTCAGCCATGGCCCAGTACAGAAGATAAGTAAAACAATTATATGCGAGCGACTTCCATCCAAGGTATGATCTCGTTGATGCCTTATTCAGAACTCAGAATCAAACCTAATAGCGAATGATAAGATTTTTGTACTATGTTAACTTACATCTGCTTTGATTCGACTACAGATCTATGTAGGAAGCCTATGTTCCTATATTCTGTTAATCACCAATGAGGTTGATTAAATCCTTAACATGCTTATAAAGGCGGTTCTTTTCACCAATCAGCAGCCTAAGAGCGTTCTGTTACAGTACATCTGACTCTGTTTCCCCTCCCTATGTTTACAACAGAATCATTAGTTTGAGACTGATTAGGTAATTTAATTGAGCGCTCAATCTAATGCTTGAAGCCATTAATTATGCTTGCATGGCTTGTTGTCGAGAGCGAAGGTCCAGAAAGCAATCATAACAACAAGCATTCGTTAGCCTCAACGAAATTAACAAAAAATATCAGCATTCGTGGTGCTACTGAAGATAAATCTTTGTTTCTGCATTACTTGATTAAAAATGTTGGTCGTATTAACCAGTAGAAAACCGACTATATAGCTTGCTGGCAGAAGGAGAACAGTTGAACTACTCGGTAATTGGATTTCTCTCAATGTAAGAAGGCTGCTTCATTAAAGTTCTCGTAACTGGCGGAGAACCAATACCACACAATCCTTTGCACCTTCCTCAAACTCCTTTCAGTCTCTAGCTAATGCACGGCCAAATTCTCACTATCTCCAAACGAATGTATGTCCATTCAGTGTAAGTAAAGTATTGCATTCTACTAACAAATCTAATAGGTATTTATACCGAAATTATGGATATATATTAACAAAAATTAAATATGAATATTCTATGCATTTGTGTTAAATGTTGAGGAGCTTTAGTCTGGGGATACATTTGGCTTGGAGTAAGTAATTACGGCAATTAGCGAGAGCAAAGTTACTATCCAACGTTGCAAGATAAGGTATGACAGGCTAGCTTGGAATTCTTGGAATATGTGAGAGTATTTCTTAGAAATTTATAGAGAGACTTTAGATGGAAGTAGAAAATTTCAGTAATGTAGAAATGAAGTGGCAACAACGTATTAGAAGCTAGTTGTACGGGTTGTAGGGTCATTAGTAAAAGGGGAGGTTATTAAGGTAATTTTTGGAGTTGAGTAGGGCATTCTCGGCATAATCGTGGACTTACGATCGGATCGCCGGTGGAAAATATTGTGACTTTGTGGGTTCGTGAAATGAAAAGTCCAATTGCACCACTCAAAAAATGTTCTTTATTTCCACAGACTTGCAGTTAAGCAGTTGCCAGTTACACAGAATTACGTAATGCACACAATTACGATTCACCAGTTCGTCCGTTACAATTCCACTTTGCTCTCGCACTTACGTACAATCCTCCGATGCACGTAGTCTTCTCGTCCGTACACTAGCACTGCACTCTTACGCTGCTCACCAAGAACTGACTGACTCAATTCACTCACTGCAGCCCTTTTTATAGGAATATAACTGTTTTCTAGAAGTCTCTGGTTTCAGTGAATTATCGCGAAAGTTCCAGAGGACAGGGGAAGGGGAAAGAGGCGGCCAGCGACAAGTGACACTCCCCTAATCAACCCTCAGTGACTGAGATAGATGAGTGGGTGTGGCCCACATGCCTCTGGTCCCTTCTCAGCTGTCGTTGGTCTGGCTTTCCGCTAATTGGGTGACAATATGTAACGGAATGAGGCGTCATTCTTGCCATACATCCACGTGGTATAGGATTGAAGTAAGTTCAACTCCGGGCATATATTAGTTTCCATTGGTCGCCAACTTCACGGGTGAAGTAAATGCTGTTTATTAAAACGTTTCAAACTCGGATTGCGGTGTCATTCTTACTTTGTTAATACACCCACGCTTACCCTGAGTAGGTATCTGCTCAAGACAGAGGCGGACGCAGACCGCAACAAATTGGAGCAACGACGTGAGGCTTTAGTATAGTCAGAATTGGAAGGTTTCCCAAAAGTACAATCTTTAGAATACGTCCATATGGAACAACACAACTAAATAATCAAAACCTACTTATGTTGGAATTTAAAAACTCGGCATTTTCCAAGGCTGCGAGACAATTTTTCAAGAAAATTCCCTCTTTCACAAACTACCTTTATATAAAATGAATGAGTGAATCCCTGTATTTCCTTAAGTGAAACATAGGGCCTTCCGAACCGCGCAACCTCGAGACCCTTAGGCAACGGATTGAGGATCAGCGGTTTCCTGATCAGAGAGATTCCACCACAAATCTCACTTTGCGGTCGCCTGGGATCGAATCCGGGCCGCAGCCTCTCATTAAATATATGCAACTAATTAATTTCATTGGCATTACACAGTTCTCCCAACATTCTATTTTATATTGAAACAAGAAGCAGAAGTAACCGTGTCGAAGTATCGCGTATCGTGCAAAATATCGTGTATCGGTACTAAGTATTGAGTATCGAGAAAATCTGGTATCGACCCATTCCTATAAAATACCAAGTGATATTTAAGCACATTTCGTTTTTGAGTTAGGCGTCCACAGAAAGGCATGACACTATAAACATGCTTTTGTTCACTCAGGATATCTAAATTATCTATTTATGGTGAAGCCTCGGTACTGAATTTTTATATGGAATCCAATGCTTCTTACTAAACGTAAATACTAAATAAAATACTTTCACTGTCATATTTTTGGCTTTCCTCGGGTTGCTTTAAATAGGATGGTGTCATAACTGACTAACACCATTATAGGGAACTGGATCCTAAAAAGCTGTACAGTTGTTAATTAATGTCGCACATGCACCACTTATGAACACGTCCTTTTAGCAGCTGCAACAGCGCATCTTCAAGAGAAGAGCCCTTGTCACTAGAGCTTTCTTTCTGCCGTGCGAAGTATTTTAAATGACGCTGATTTTAACTAAATTCCAGTATTTAATTTTACGCCCTTTTACATCGAGTAATTCTGAAAATACATCCGCTACAGCTAGGGATGGGTCGATACCAGTTTTTCTCGATATTCGATACTCGACATCGTCACTTTTACTTCTAGTTTAAATACGTAATACAATGTCGGGAGAACTGTGTAATGCAATGAAATAAATTAGGTGCTCATATTCAATGACACAACATTTAAAACCGTCACTGTACTTATGTCACCGATCGCGTTGTTTCGTTAGAGCTGCGAAAAGCCAGTGCCGGTCACGCGTGGGCAGGAAAGAGACAGTGGTGCGCACGCTGGACGCTTGCCGAGAGAGAGAAAGAAACAGAGGGAGAAAGAGACAGATGTTTGGATAGTTCCTATTTCTCTTGCCGCCGCGAAAGGCCTTGAAACATCGACGGCTTTCTAGAAACAATGACTGGGGGTATAAAAACGCCGCAGGTATTAGATCGGCAAGACTCAGTGAGCTTCAGGGCGTACTCCGGCGCCTCAAACCAAAAAAGGCGGAGGGACCTGATGGCATAACGCCACTCATGCTCCGCCACCTTCCTTTCAGGGCCGTGTTATTTCTTACCAGTCTTCAATATGTGTCTCTCTCTGAGTCACTTTCCACGTAGTTGGAAAGAGGCTCGGGTGATATGCATCTTGAAGCCAGTGAAAGACCCGGTTAATCCTGCCAACTACCGCTCCATTAGCCTCCTTTCTGTTCTCTCGAAGGTTTTCGAGAGACTTTTCTTAGCCCGCTTGTCCCCCCTTCTGGGAGACATACAAGCCATCCCTCCTCGCCAGTTTGGCTTTCGTCCTGGGCATTCTACGTCACAGCAGTTGCTGCGGGTGGTGGAGGCTGCAGCCCTGGGTTTCCAGGACAAGGCATTCACCTCGGCGGTTTCTCTGGACGTGGAAAAGGCTTTCTCTACGACCTGGCACGCGGGTCTTCTGTACAAATTCATCCAACTGGAGCTACCCACTCAAGTCATACACCTTCTTCACTCTTTCCTAAAACATAGATTCTTCACTGTCACAGTGGCGAGTCCCCAAAGGTTCTGTGTTATCCCCGACGCTCTACAGCGTCTACGTGGCTGTCCTTCCCACTGAACAGCACGTCAACATAGCACAATATGCTGACGACGTGCTGCTATTTTCAACAAACAGACATCGCCGCAGAACCTTCAACCCCATCCAACGCTACCTAATCCTCCTCCAGGATTGGTGAACGCTTTGGCGATTGTCCATTAATACGGAGAAAAGCCAAGCGATATTGTTCACCAAGCGCCGCTTTCCCGCCAATTTCCCCCAATTTACCTACTTCGGGCCAATTTCCCCCAATTTACCTACTTCGGGCAAGGGATCAGGTGGGAGAATTCAAATACTTGGGAGTCAAGCTGGATAAGGGCCTAACTTTTCGGGAACACATCCAGGAGCAAGCTCATCGGTCGTGTGGTGCCGTGGCATCACTATACCCTGTGCTTCAGTCTGCGATGTTTCCCTAAAGTTGCGCCTATTTATGGCTCTGGCCCTCCCTATCATGCTCTATGCGTGCGAAGTCTGGGGTATGGCCGCAGGCTCACACCTAGTTCTGCTCCAACGTGCACAGAATAAATGTCTTCGGATTATTTATTCTGTTTGCACAAGGTTCCCCGTGAGATTACTTCACGAGGCTTCATCCCTCCGATATGTGGAGGATGAAATTAGGCGCCGGGCGACAAAATTCTTCGAGGGTTTGCCCCAACATCAGAGCGCCCTCGTCAGATCCCTTGGGGATTATGTACCTCGTGAGCGTCGCTTAAAGCGATACCGGTTACCCCGCATGTCTTGCGGTCACTACCGGTAACCACATGATCTCCATTCCAGCCTAAATTAAATTTCAGCTAATCCAAAATTTTATTCTGGAATATTCAAAATTATACATACCTTATTCCTAGTTTATTAACCAATCCACCAGCGGTGCAGCTGTCCGTAGCACCCGGTTCATCATTCCCTGAGGAGCAACATGCTACCTCCCTACACTACTCCCACTTAAACTACACCCGTCATTCTGCAACATCCACATCCCGCCACTACGTGGTTAAGCTCTTTCCAGAGCAGGTACACGATTTGACCACCCTTCGGGCTGTTCCAAACAGCCCGCCAGCATGGAGTTGAGTTGAGTTGATCGGCTAGTCAGTTGCTATTGATTGTGCAGATGTGCAGTAACTGAGTGTGTGGTAGTGATTTCTTCAATTTGTTTACGTGCAGCTGAGAACGAGACGACCTTGAAGACATTTTACTGCTGCAAGGGGTGTACAAAGTTACTGCTTTGTGCATTAAAGAGCATTTTAAATTTCTGCAAACACGACTTTTAATTCTACGAACCCACAAAATCACATTGTTTTTAAACTCTACATTAGTGATATAAAGGCAAAATGCGTTTTTGAAACAGTCCACATTTATAAGTTTTTGTTACAAAAATACTAGCATTTTCACTCTTTCGGGGTCAGGTCTATTTCTTTTTCTGTCAAATATGAGTGCAGCTATGCTAAATAGTCTTTCAGAGAGAACTGTTGCAAGTGGAATACTGAACTATTTAGCGGCCAACTTTTTCAGTTTTGGAAATTTTGAATCTGTTTTCCAGTAATCTGGTGCATTAGAGAGAGAAGGTCACAAATCGTTGAGATGTGCAGTGACTTCTTGGGAACTGTTAATTAGCAGTGAATCTTACACACGATTATTTTCGTGCATAATGCTATTATTACTTCCTGGCAATTTCTCGGCTTTGTAATAGGTGGCATTTAAAATAAAGAAAGGTTTGTGAACTCATCGATTTTTACGAATATGTGGGAGGGGGAAACAGGAAATTGAGTTCAACCACTGCTTGTGCCTGCTGTAGCTGCCAGCAACAGACTGTACACTTTCCAGGAGAGTGTCATACATTTGTCGTCTTCTAATTGGAAGGTTAACATTTTGCTCTGATTAAGTGCATGTCCTTTTTAAAACGTTCTACTTTCAGCAATAATATTTTTTATTTTAAAATAAAATAAAAATTGCAGAATTACCACCGAAGTATCGAAAATCTACTGAGCGAATTTTCTGAAGTATCGTTCGAAGTCAATACCATGCAAGTATCGTGAGTATCGAGGTGTCGTCACTATCGAGGACCCATTCCTTATTATAACATTGACAGGCTAAACCCAATATTAATGAAATGTATATATCAGGACATTACTTTTGAAGTAACGTTTACTTTCACAAACATTCCAAAGCCCGGGCTTTAAAGTACTTACAGGTTGTAAGTCGCCATTAAGGTAGTTGTCTTTTGTGTTTATGAGAACTCCTAAGTGGTTTACCGGGAAAAACACGAGTCAATTGGAGAATTTAATGTCATATCGGCACGTTGGTCATAGTAGCTCAACGGTTAGAGCGGCTGGACGGCAACCAGAAGATCCGTGTTTCAAATCCCAGCTATGGCATTGAATTTTTCAGTCTGACTATCTTTCCATACATTAGCCTCCACACGGCCAGTGTGAAAGAACAATTAACTTCCATTCCAATATTGAAAATCAATAAAATGAGCAAGTTTTAAAATCTCCTCATGTAGTTTACGATGTATATTAATGAAGTAACCAACTAAAAAGTAAAATTATAGTCTTCAATATATGTAACGAACAATTTGACGAATATAAGAAATAAAGTATGAAAAGATACTGCACTTAAATTTTAAGTATAGGACAATAGTTGCACCAACTTTGAGGTATAGAAGGTAAATGTGGGTGAATAAACAAGTCATAGAAGTAAAACACAATCATTCCAAATAAGGTTCCATAAATCAGTGAAAGTGTATGTCCTAAAACGTAAACGTAATGCCCAAATAATAGGTAGCAATTAAATATATTTTCATTGATTAATCGAATTTCCTAAAATTAGGATAATTCAAAAAAATCATTCTCAGGATGAATACACAAAATTCTAAAGTTTTCCATAATGGAAAATGCAATACTAGTCGATCCATGTATGACGCATAGGACAGGCTATATCCTATTTACTGAAAGGAAAAAAGCAGCACATTGTGTAATCATAAAACCCATACATGGATTAGATTCACAAACTCCGCATTCATCAATGAAAAGATATTTACTACTCAAGGCTTCGCGGGTGATCAGCCGTGTCAAATTAATAAACATCGAGCTTTCGGCCATAGCAAACTCCATGGCCTTCTTCAGGATCTGATGAAATGACTGAATTTAATTTGATCGTATATAGTGAGAAGAATTCAGCCATTTTGTCAGATCCTGAAGAAGGCCATGGAGTTTGCTATGGCCGAAAGCTCGATGTTTATTAATTTGACACGGCTGATCACCCGCGAAGCCTTGAAACCTTCAAGTCTTACAAAAGATATTTAATCTATTACGTTAAGTTTTTAAATAACGAAGCGAAGATGGTAAATAAACAATTTTAACAAGTATTAAAGGAATGTTCACCATTGTTAATTGATTTTTTTTTTTTTCAAATTTAAGCGTAATTTGTAGAGGAGGCTACTAAACATACGGAATTTTTTACATGTAACGAGCGCTCCGCAAATATAACCAATATACATTTACGAACTTGAACTTTAATCAAGGAAACTAAATAAAATACAAACTATAGGTCATTTAATATCGCTAGTATACAAGTGCTAACTTAAACTCGATTATAAGATAAGCACTAAACCATCTTGAGCTTCAAAACAGCAATGGAGATTACGGAAAACCTGATAATGTGTCTGTAAGCTTCAGTTAATCCATTGTTTTGCACACTTTCTGGAAGTTAATCATTGATATACAGCTCTTTTTGCCTAAGCAGTCCAACAGCAGCGTCTAACGTACCATACCGTGTCCATACCCAAATGATTTGTCTTTTTCAAAGTATTGAATTAAAAACCATGTCTCCATTTGCCTCTGTATTCAACTGAGAAGTAAAAATATAACGGATTCTGCTAGCTTATAGTTAAACTGCGCCGCTAGGGTCTAAACCTTGCTAAAAAAAAAATCTGACAAGAATTAGAATAAGTTTGAAGTTAATACTAGAACGACTCCAATGCAGCTTTAGACCGGGAGACAGTGGCCGTAGTTCCATAAAGTTCCTGGCAATGGCGGCGATTCCACTATGCGGGCCTCCAGCCGTCACAAGCGCAAACCTCGTATAAACGCGGAAAGTCAGTAAACTACTGTACGGAACGAAGCTCTGTGTGGTTGCGGAGAAGTCGTTAAGGGGATAAGCTGATGACGTGTGGCAATGTTTGCATGAACAAAAATTACCACGTAAGATTGTTATTGTTTCTTTCTCGAACGCAGCAGAAAATGATTTGGATGGTATCAGAACTTCCCCAATTCCCTAGAGTAGTGCGCAGTCACACCTCATACCACTCCCACTGAGCTTGGCACTCGCTTCTAAGCTAAGCAACTTTAAATGCAGGTACTTCATGGAAGTTGAGCTATTCTACCATCTTCATCAACCGAAACATCGAAGCATTCCGATTCATTGATGTTCTATACTTTGAATGCTTCGTATATAACATTGCATATGTTAATAGAGAGGTAAAACACAAAATACTATATGTACATTAAACAGCAAACCTTCAGAGCGGATGGGATTGGATGTGAAGATGTAATTTATAATCAGTATGAGTGGGTACATAAGATAAAGATGGAGCACACTTTCTGGATGTGGAGAAGAAATTAGCAAAATAGTGTACTTAGGATAAGAAGGACGAAAAAAGCTAGTGGACCGAAGAGAGGAATGATATTAGGATATATAAGTAGTGTGCCAAAAAAACTGGAAGCATTACTCCGTCTGACAAGACAAAGGAAGTGGGGTAAGACGATGTGGTGAAAGAGGAAAGAAAGAGAGATAATGAGATGAGATAAAGAAAGTGTAGTAATGAATGTCACGAAAATATGAAAGAAATGCAACAAAGAGGATACATTTTAAAAACTTAATATATACAGAAATTAGTGAAGAAAATAAAAAGTAAAAAGAAATAGAATGTGAAAATGAGTTAGAAATAATATTAGGCACCGAAGACTATAAGAATACAGAAGAGAAGCAGATAACAGAAAAAGGAGACAATCGAAACCCACTTATATTGTACAAGTAAACATCGTATTTTAAAGAGCTGCCCCGAAGACATGTGAGTAATACAAGCAGGAGCATTCTGAAATGTATGTTTGTAGTACGTCACGAAGGGCTGCATTAGTGGCAAAAGGGCCAAGGCCCGGATATATATTCTTTCCAATACTCAATAAATAAATACATTAACACAGCGATGAATATAAAGGGATAACAGAGAATTTAATTTCCACTTTTAGAATATTATCAAACCTATGTTGGTTGGCAACACTGATTAAACGGTTCGCTCAGTTCAGTTTACTACCCGCATATGTTTAGTCACATGTAGTTAGTAAATACAACATAGTTAACTGTAGCATTAGTGAAGCGAAAGTGAACTTCTGAATGAGTCGCCCCCAAAGATAGTAGAAAACACATCGGACTTCTCCGTTACTTGGGACGCGTCTTGGTGTAAGTTTAGTAACTATGCACTTTTGTCTGCCTTTAAGCACTATAAATGATACAAAAATTGGTCTTGGTATGTTGATGCATCAAATCCTCTATATAGTCAATATACCTTGTTCAATGATACATTTCCTATCTGCCGCACATGGATAAATTAAAAATTATCAGGGAAATACGATGCACTTTGTGTTTAAACAATTCGTTTTAGACTCCCGGATGCACTGCCACCGTCCATATTACAATCTAAAATCACAGGCAACGTAAACGCAATTCACATAAAAATTATACAAACATGCTTGGCTTAACCCGATACACAACTGTCAGGGAAGGAGAACCAGAACGTTTTTAAATGAAAGCACGCACCATCAGCAAAGCATTCCGCCGTCCGGAATGGCAAATGGCAAGGTTGGGTCAAGTTTCTCGTTTCCGATCACAGCATATTGTGCGTAGCTGTCCTCACAGAAAGAAGCCAAGGGAGCGTGACCTCTAACAGCCGCCAGAAGTCTAATAGCAGGCTTACAAAAAACAAGGGGGTGACCAACGACAGCTGCATATACTTTCATTCCGTATTGAATTTCAAAGTTAAACTTCCACTGAGGGGGGAAAATGACTAAACAAATGGTAATAATCGATTGCGCAAAATGTATTTTCATTGTTTTTATGAATATACTAATGGACTCAGCTCGTTAGGAATTAAGAGACCCTAAAACACAAGCCTTTCGGTTTCTCTTGTTTTAGTGTTCATTCCTAATATGTTTTAAAACAAACTTGAAAAAACTAATCAATTCTAAGTATCGAGTTGAGGTTAGGATTGACTCACTTTACCTTTGTTATGTTTCGCGTTTCCGTTCCCGGGCAAAAAGCCTAACTTCATTACATAGCTCGTGAATATGTTAGTCTTGATTGGAAAACATTCCATCTCTATTCCGTCCTATCGTGGCTTTATTCACTATAACTAGTTAGCCTATTTGGCAACTGTAATATTTAACTGGATATTTGAGACGGACTGTGTTCGAAACCTTTTCGTTGAAAAGTATTTCACATCTGCATCATATAGAAAAATGTGTTCCACTCGCACAACTTTTTCTACCCACTTTTATACTAAGCATTCAAAAGCTTCTGAACTTATTGTTTACATATTTTGAATTAGATATATCCACTAAAGAAAAACCTAATAAAAACTTAATTTTACCAAGCGTAAATAATGGAGACTTTTTTATTATTAAATTGAAGCAGTTGTAACTTTCATAGATTGGTAGAAATAATTCTTGAAGGGATAGGCTTTGGGCAAGCAAACATTAAATCCTTTTCTCTTAAGACGATAGGTTTTGGGTCATAGAAATTAAATCTATACTTAACATGACCATTTATATTGACATATTAGAGGAGAATTATCAATTTTACATTTTTATAACTAAAAGAATCAAATATTTTTCGTAATGAAATTAGCACACCGGAATGGATGTAAATTCTATCATCAGCAGGTAGGATGATCCTTCGGTTTAAGGCAATCTAGAATTGATTTGAGTTGAAACACATTTCATTTATTTTTTACCTTTATTGTTTACCATTTCCTCTTATACATGATATACACGTGGTTAAAAAGAATTAACGTCAAATTTTTATTTTGATAACAAGACCAGGCAGCAGGTGAGCATTAATATTTCAGCTAAAGTTTATTTTTCATGTATACATTTTTTCCGAGCTTCCAATTAAACCTAATTTTACGCAATGTTTATGACTTTTTATATGAATGCTGTGCACTGATTTATCTAAAATGTTGAAAATATTTTTATCAAATCCCAATGAGGTAAAACATTTCTTCCTCAATAACGAACCTTAATATTGTTTCAGCATGAAAGAAAGACATGTATAAAGATGCTGATAAATGGCCGTACTTTCAGTGGTTTCTGAGAAAATGAAAAATTTTAAACACATAATTTAAAACTGAGGAGATAAGGGGGATTCAACGTTGCCTTAAACTTGCTTCCCATGATGCAACACATGCCTCTAACATGACTATTTATCGCCTTTTTTTTTTCTTCGGAACTTACATTATATATTGAAATTTAAAGCTGAATATTTAGCCCATCAAGGGAATGTGGAAGCAGCGCGAGCTCGCAAGAGTACATGTTAACTGGCAAGTTTGTAACAAATATGGTTTGGATGAGAAAATTAGTGTTGGAGGGGTAAAGTACTTTTTTTTTATTTATTTATTTTATCCATCGATCAGCAATTATGCTTTACAGATGTTTGGTATAAGATATATAGGAACAGGACACATAACAATGGAGGTAGCCATGAACGACTCCTCTAACTAAATATGAAGGATAACTGTAACACAATTGAGAACTTAAAGTCTGATGGTAGTAATCACGTGTCTGAGTCATCTGTGCTGGAGACGTCACTCAGGAGAAGATCTTGGGGCAGTCTGCGCTTCAGGCGAGTTGGCTGGCGAGTGCGACAGCCGAGACGGTAGGTAACAGCTCCAGGGACCTCCTGGAGATTGTAAAAGAATGGACGTGCCAGGCGTCGGATGTATTGGTGAACGGGTAGAAGACCAAACTCATGGTGAAGCTGCTGGTTTCGGATGAACCATGGAGCGTTTGTAACTGTGCGAAGCACCCTGTTTTGTAGTACCTGCAGTCGGCGGAGATTAGTCTTACTGGTGCCACCCCAGACTGGAGCTGCATAGGTAAAAATGGGACGGACTAGAGATGTGTAAAGAAGCAGGGAGGATTCATAACCAAGTGAAGTGCGCCTGTTGAGTAGGGGGTACAGTTTTGATAGCCGGGCAAACGCAAGCGTAACAGACCGACAGATGTGGGCGTTCCAAGTAAGTCGAGTGTCCAGTAACACCCCTAGGTATTTCACTGGCACATTGCTTGGTAACCATGAGAGCGGTTCCCCCAGCAAGGGGTAAAGTACGAGGTGCATTCAATTTCAGGACTGGGACCAGATAGGAACTTCTGTTTTTTTTTTTTAATACACTTGGACGCTTTGTGAATGCATGAGAGATGGCAGCACTGCACAGTGCATAGAACTATAGTGGCAGCGACAAGAGTTAGAACTGTTTTTGATACTTAAAAGGAGACGTTTTCATTGCAAGGACAGCGTCTTATCATTCGTTTTCTCCATTTTTGTGGTGTGACACGTATTGAAATTCATCACCAGTTGGATGAGGCATGTGGTGATGGTACCATGGATGTGTCTAATGTGCGTTCCTGGGTGCGACAGTTCAATGAAGACAGAACATCGTGTGACAACAAAGCAAGGTAGTCACGGCCTCGCACCAGCCGGTCTGACGACATTCCAATTTTGGAGACGATGTCTGCAACGCTCAATCGGCTAACCTAAAAAACAACGTTCTCCACTCGCTGGATCATGTCGTCAGACCGGATGGTGCGAGGCCATGACTGTCTTGATTTGTTGTCACACGATGTTCTGTCTTCATTAAACTGTCGCACCCAGGAACGCACATCAGGCACTTCCATAGTACCATCACCATATGCCTCACTCGACTGGCGATGAATTTCAATACGTGTCACACCACAAAAATGGAGAAAACGAAGATTACACACTGTTCTTGCAATGAAAACGTCGCCATTTTAAGTATCAAAAACAGTCCTAACTCTCATCGCTGCCACTAGAGTTCTATGCACTGTACAGTGCTGCCATCTGTCACACATTCACAAAGCGTCCACGTGTATTAAAAAAAAAGAAATTACTATCTGGTCCCCATCCTGAAAGAAAAATAGCTGTTATAACTTGAACGCACCTAGTACTACTGCCCCACATTTTGAATTTCCACAATAACCGTGAACATATTAACCTCACTGTGTTACGGGACTATTAATGGTATTGTTTTCCTACACAGATACTTAGTGTACTCGCTACGAAAACTGTTTTCTGTTCTTTGCTACCGATCAGTTCATCAGCTTTAAAGATAACAAGTTGGTAGCTCAGACGCTCTCTTCAGTTTTTCCTGTACAACGTCCCCACATATCTATTCAACTAACATCGTGTGCAGAGTGTGAAGCCACACCATGGAGAAATCTGTTCTTTCTTCTTTGTTGTGGACATGGGTAGTGCTTGAAAATTCACAATGTTATCTTTACTAACAACAATTTGATCTGGCATAAAAAGCAACACTTAAAAGCAGGAATGGGTCGATACCAGTTTTTTCGATAATCGATTATTGATACCGATACACGATATTTTCAATGACACTCGATACTTCGACACTAGATACAGTTTCAATACAAAATAGAATGTTGAGAGAACTGTGTAAAGCCAATAAAATTAAATAGGTGTATATCTTTAATGAGATAAAACTTAAAACCATCAGTGTTCTTATTTTTAAACTCTACATTAGACATTTGAAAGCAAAACAGTGCACTTCTATAAGTTTTTATTCAAAAATACTAGCACTCTCACTATCGGGATCAAATCTACTTCTTTTTCGGTTACATATGAGTGCTGGTGTGCTAAATATTCTTTCAGAGAAAAATGTGGAATGGACAAATATTTAGCGGCTAATTTGTACTAGTTCTGGAAATTTTTAATCTGTTTTCCACTACCGTTGAGATATGCAGTGATTTCTTCTTGGGAACTGGTAATTGGCGCTGAATTTGTCACAGCCATTTTCTTGCATAATGTTACTCTACAGTCAACACATTCCTAGCAATTTCTCGCGCTTTCCAATGTTCTACTTGCGACAATAATATTTTGTGATTTCAAAATAATATAAAAATGCAGAATCACTACCGAAGTATCGAGAAAATATGAGCGAATTTTCTGAAGAATCATTCGACATCGAAACCATGCAAATATCGTGAGTATCGAGGTATCGCAAGCATGGAGGACCCATCCCTACTTAAAAGGGATATTCACTGTTGACGACTTCTAATCTCCCACCCAGAATACACCCTCGTCTTCTTTCATCATTGTTGCCGATGTTTATCCAAACACGCTTATACTTTCCCTACCACTTAGGTAGAGAAGGGTATTGCATTCCACTAAAAAAACTCGACATCAATATTTCAGCTTGCGTGTCAACAGCGCAGCTCCAAAAGGAATGTCGGTTAAATACCAAACTTGGTATTTACTTCAACGTCTTCCAAGGATACGGTAGTAAAATTTTTCAAGAAAATATTCCACACGAAACTACTCCTTCTTTGGAAAATCTTCGATAATCTTAATTTTCTCAAAGTCTCTTGTGTCATCGAAAAAGTTTGCAGCGATTTGAGCAAGTCATAACCCAGAAGTATTTGAGTTATTAAAACGAGTATCCTTTTGTTCAGTTCATCAACTCAAAAGGTTTTTTTGTTTTCTCTTATCTTAGAGAGCCCGCCTCGTAGCGTAGATGGTAGCATGTCTTCCTCATGTCCAAGAAGTCCCGAGCTCGAATCTCGGTTAGGATGAGTTACCTGCATAAGGTTTTTTCCGGCGATTTCCCTTATCCTGAAAGACGACTGTCGGGTAACTGTAAGCTCTATGGACCCTGGGTTCATTTGAGCATCATTTCAACCATTTCATTCACCGTCCGATATGACTTGGCGTTGGAGTACGTAATTTACAACAAGTTTTTTTCTCTTATTTTACAATGTTTCTATGTGCGCTCCGTTGGTGGACGTGCAAACATCAAGCCTATAGTCGACTTCGGCCAAACAGCGCACCACACGTTTACTTTTGGAGAACCTCTGTCATACTCAAAAATTACATTGGGTGGTTCAGATTCCCAAATTCTACATTTAGCCGGTTGGCACAACCACTGACATAAAATATAGCTACATCTGTGAAGATTACACATTTAAAAACCTTTCGTCATCGTAAATTTTGTTAAGCGTGTCATTTGCGAACTGGACGCTTTGGTCGTTTCTAGTTTTATGGATATCTGAGATAATTTTTGTAAGAGTGAAGACGTAAACCCTTGTGTAACACGTTTTGAATTGATGACTTAGGTATTCCAAGTTACACACTTCCCTTTCCAACTGACTTTTTTGGGCTTCGAACAAAACTGCCGAATACGCTCCACTGTTTTGTCACTCGTTCTAAGAACGTCCGGTGGATTTCTGCACGTCAATGCTGCCAATTTCCCGAAACTTGTCATACCAGTCTATCGCTCTTCGCATGGGGGAATCACCACCATAAACTGCGCTGAACAGTTATAACAGATTTAAATTCTGTTAATCACTGAAATGTCGCCACTGCAAATGCACTCTACTGAAACAATGTGACGTGACCGCACTCATTCTGCGTATCAGGCTGAAAATCATGGGCGGAGTACTGTCACATCTAAAAAAAAAGAAAAATTTGAGAAGTTTCTTTAGTTTGCAGGTTAATTAATTTGGAAATTAATTGTTCTTTCACACTGTCCGTGTGTAGGCTAAATTGTGGAAACGTAGAGTCAGACTGAAAAATTCAATGCCATAGCCGGGATTTGAACCACGGATCTTCTGCTTTCCGTCCAGCCGTTCTGCCATAGAGCTACTATAACCAACGTGCCGATATGACATTAAATTCTCCAACTGATTCATATTTTCCCGGTAAACACATAACACATGAGACAACTATCTTAATGGCGACTTACATCGTGTAAGTACTTTAAGGTCCGGGTTTTATAGTTAACCACTATTAGGTCAATTGATGGAAATTAATTGTTCTTTCACACTGGCCGTGTGTAGAATAAATTGTGGAAACGTAGAGTCAGACTGAAAAATTCCGTCCAAAGATCCGTGGTTCAAATCCCGGCTATGGCATTGAATTTTTCAGTCTGACTCTACGTTTCCATAAATTATTAATTTATCTCAATTACCACGACAGATATGATTCTGTGAAATTGCTGCAACCTTTATCGATGATCCTGTATGTTTATGACAAAATAATGTAGATTGAATTTTCTAAGTAATGCTGTTAAATTTTACATAACTGATAAACCCTACGAGAAATTCAAACTCGTATTACACATAATTGAAGATATCATTAAAGCACACATATTCTTGTGAAATATTTCCTTAAGTTAGCCATGTATGACATATTCTTTCTCATTAGCTTGAATTTTCCAATCTCAGATGGGAAGCTATTAGATTCCCCCTCTCCTCTGGCCATGCAAATACAACGGAATTTCAAAGCCGTCGCATAGGATCATCACTTACACCTAGTGTAGATACTCTATTCTCATTGTACCTACAAGATAATACAAATTGAAAGTATTTCTTCTAGGGATGGGTCCTCGATATTTGTGATATCTTGATACGATACTTGCATGGTATTGACATTGAACGATACTTGAGAAAATTCGCTCGGTACTTTTTCGATACTGCGGTAGTGACTCAATAATCTTTAGTTTAAAAATTACAAAATATTGCAAAGCCCGAGAAACTGCCAGAAATGTGGTACCTGTTCAGTAACATTATGCAAGTAAATAATCGCGTGTCAAATTCAGTCCCAGTTACCAGTTCCCAAGAAGAAATCTCTACATGTCTCAACGTCGATATCACCTGTCTTTCTACTGCAAAACTTTTTTTAAAAAAAGTGCTAAATATTTGTATATTCCACCTGCAACACATCCGAAAGACTGAGAATGAACAAAAACTTATAGAAGTGGACTGTATGAAAAACGTATTATGCTTTTATGTCTCTAACGTAGAATTTAAAAATAAGTGCACTGTTGGTTTTAAATTTATCTCATTAAACACGTGCAACTAACTAATTTCATTGGCATTACACAGTTCTCCCAACATTATATTTTGTATTGAAACTAATGATGGTATCGAAGCATAGGGTACCGTGGAAAATATCCTGTATCAGTATCGACCCATCCCTAATTTTTACAAATGCTTATTTCAATTAACATGAACTAGTAAACAATAATACGCCTTTTTAAAAATAATACCTTGCTGAAAGATGGGTAGACAAAGTAATGTGAATGTAACACAGACCTTTTCTCAATTCATTTTTGTGAAGGACAATCTCAAAAGACTTTTGGCTAAGTTCGGCACTGCTCATATCAACGTGGAATTTCAACTGGAAGAAATCAATAAGGAAAGGCACTGAAAGTTACGCTTACGTTTTGACTTACCGAAGTGGTTCCTAAACTTTTCCATCTGACGCACCTCCTTGTAAACTTTGCAACTACACTCGTATGGTTACTTTAAGTAGTCTTCTGTCATAAAACAAACATTTGAGAATGTGGGGAGAATGAGATGGTTTCTACAATCATATTAACAACGTTACTCGTTGACTTAAACAAGAACACGAATTTAAACAGTTGTATAAAAATGACAGAGGGCCGCGCTACGGCCGAGCGGCAAGAGCGCTCGACTCTCACCAAAGCAGCCCAGGTGTGATTCCAGGCGATCGCACGTAAGATTTGGTTTCCTTCGAGAGCGGTTTCATCATTCCACCAATTGCTTTATTATCATCTTTATCATTCATTTCGCTCTCATTGCGTCAACCACTTCTCTCAATCTCATTCCCAGCATCCGGCTGAGCACACTATCCCGACCTTAAGAGATAGAGGGACAAGAATTCCCTAACACCACGATAAGTGTATACCGAAGTTGAAGAAATATAAAAATGACCATGACAATGCCAATAAATATCCAATATAAATATACTGCTCCAACCACTTCAATTTAATCCTCCTCGTATGGAAGATTTACAACCTCCCTCCGCCAGGCTTGGGACCATATGCATGTCGAAGAGAAGAGGAACTCTGGAATCCAAGAGAATATCCAGGATGGAAGATTAGCCGATGCATGGAATAAGGATGAAGAATTAGATATTAAATATTGGTGCACTGGATGAAAGGAAATGTAATTGTGAAGCAGTTGGGGAATAAATGACGGGGAAACAGGAGAATCCGGAGAAAACCATCCCAGATGGCGCTTTGTCCATCACAAATCCCACACCAAGGGTCAAACACTTGGTGAGAGGGCAGCAGTCCACTGAGCCACCCGCAGGAGGAGGTATCACATACAAATTATTTTAACGACTTCCATTAACAATATTTAATATTGAGTTTCAGAAAACGACCTGAATCAAATGCATTACTTGTTCCATTTTTATAAAACATTTAATGATATAATGGGCGCAGAACTTCAGTAGAAGTTGCCTTTAGTAATTTAATTTTAACTAGCTTTTGAAAATAGCCAAGTGATAAATCATTGTAATGGCAGATCAACGGAAATATCTATTGAGATTCTTGGTAATCACTGACTTGTGTCTATTTACTGGTCTACAAACTATTCCTTCAAAAGCTTAGTTTTCTGTGTGATGGCTTTGAAATCCTAGCTCTTTGATGACCAGAAAAAAAAGGGAATACATCTTCTTGAGAGGTATAAACGTTTCAACATACAAAGAAATAACAAACATCAGGAAATTGTTAACCACAAAAAAAAGGTTACTTGCCATAAATTATAACTAATGAGTTCTACATTTTTATGTAGCAAAAATTAATATCTCTTGTGGTTTACCAATAATACAAGCCATTCAGAATAAAGGACTTCGTAGGCACGATCTCAGAAAATTAAATTATTTTAAACGTGTAATATTTTAATTATAATCGTTAGTCCTTGAGAAATTACGAAATAACAGAATAACGTCCATCCCGAGGTTAGTTTCGGAAATGTAGATTTTCTTGAATTATACTTTTTCTAAAAAGTCCCCACCCCCTTCAGAAAGCATAAATGAATGTATTTCAAGTAAAATTTTTAATTCTGATTTCTGATAGAAATTAGGTAATTCCCCTACCTACTAACGTCGTAGAAAGATGTAAAAAAAAAAAAAATATGCTTCAGAAAAGTGTGTGTGAAAAACAACAAAAACAAAAACTCGAGTAACAAATTTGGTGTTTAACTTAACATGATGCAACATGCACATGTCGAAGATTATTCACCCAACTTAAACCATCTAAATAGGTCTTTAAAGTAGGGTAGACGTACTTCCATGAAGTCCCTGGCAATGGTGGTTATTCCAATATGCGAGCTGTTCAGCCGTCACATGCGCCAACTTGAATGCGCGAAAGTCAGTATATTGTTGGTTACAGACGAGTAGCAACTCGGTGTAGTTGCGGGATGCGAAGTCAGTAAAGGGGGATAAGCACAAATGCATACACAAGAGATTATCACGCGAGATTGTTATGTCTTAAGGGAGCAAGCAGACGATGGTTTGGATGGCATCACAGAGCTTCTTCAATCCCCGTAGAGTAGCGCACCAACGTCACATCTCCTACCACTCCAACTGAGCTGGGTAGGTACGACTTCCTTCTAAGCCAAGCTACTTTAAATGTAGGGACTTGATGGATGTATGGCTGCTCTGCTGTTTTGTCAGTCATTCGCTTGCTTTTAGTGGTCATGCAAAGAGTTTCAAAGGCAGAAAAAACGACGTGCGTTTTAATGTTCTGAAAATCGCTTCAGTCTCGTGTATCCCCCTTGCATCTACGGCAAAATGTATACACAAAATATCCCTGAAAATGTTTACTTCAACTATCACTAACTAGATAGTAGAATAAGCTTTCATTAAACAATTTGTGGGAGAATGGTTAGACCAATATAAGATTTTGTAGTCCAGCATGTGTATCCAAACTTACTTGTTGCATTATTTATATGGATATATCATTTGTTTCTGCTTTCTGTGAATGCAAGTTGGAATACAAATAACTACACCATGCAACGCCATCTCGTCAACAATATGTAAAAGGAAGAAGAAACGAGAAGTTTGTATATTCTGAGCTTGGTATCCAAAATTAAACTGCGTTATCTATTACAGTTAAGAGTTAACCTGAAAATCTGGTAACTGTATATTCAAGAACTCAAGCGGAAGTTATGATAATCGCAATGTAGTGATGACAGTGTCCACCATATAATCAAGTTGAAAGTTTACCTCAACGGAAACTTGAAAGCAGTGGCACACATATGCAGTTTGTAACTTCACAGCTCTACTGGAGCTACTGGTAAACTGACCTACCCAAATATCCTTAAATTCAAACCACGGACAAGATTTTAATGCAAAACAAAGGATGCTAACTTGGTGAATAGCTTAATAACCAATTGCAAAATGTTAACAGTATTTTGTGTTGCCGGTTTTGTCAATGAGAAAAATATTTCAGCGGTTTGCAAAGGTACTACGTATTTGTTTTGCAGTCATATTTTATTAATGTAACCCTATTGTATTCGTCTTACACATTTCCGGCATCTTCTTAGAAAATCTGAATTCCTAAGCCTCCGTAAATTCTATCCTATCCTAAACCTTGTAAGCTTATTTGCATGTGGAAAAAAACAGGCTAGACACGTAACATTCGTGATCAATTTGCACCATTTAAAACTAAATTTATAGATATGAAACAGAAAACTAAAACTAGACAGTGGATTTATCATGCATTACATTAAGTTTAAACATATATATGGAGTTTTAAACATGCTACTTTCCGTATAAGTGCCACACTCATGCTTCAATATAGCTACAAAATTGTGCATTGAAAACATCTCAGAAAACATTTGTGATTAATATCTCAGCAAAAAAAACAAATATTTTAAGAAATAACTTAGAGAATAGATATAAAATCAATTCTAGCATCTAGAGACAATTGTGCGATTATAACACAATGTTTTTCTATTACTAGAAGATGATCCAGCACACAAAGGATGATTTGCTTCGCTTTTTCTGTTACTGGTAGGATACCGCATTCTGTGACTCGTATTTTGGCAGTTTCGTTTTATATTTCTTCCAGAAATGTGCGTGAAGGCCGTAACTTTCTTACAAAATGATAAGCCCAAAGAAAAGAGTTTGAAGTTTTGTGGTGTCCAGTTACAACACGATCGTAACAATTTCAAACGATAACCGGGAACAAAGGCCTATCATATTCATCTCCCCTCCTCAACGCCGGCCACACATGTTGCTGTCACTGACGTAGTCGAAAACTTAGGACTGCAATGCAGGATGTTCGAGGCCAACCAGAAAATATTTAAACCTACCATTACTGTTGCTATTGCCGATGAAAGCAATAGAATAGAACTAAAGAATGCATGTAAATGCATTACTTCAGATAAACGCACCTCTGCCTTCCAGAATGGTCACTTCCGCTCTCAGGTTTGGCCGCAATAAAAGAAACTCATGATTCTGAAATATGGAAAAGTTATTCAGATGAACAACATCATAATTTGTAGAAATATATACTCCTTGCATCCCGCCAGAGAGAACCTACAATAATTTTACCAGAAAACATTTCTACGTATGTGTACTCGGTAATATACAAAAACCAACACTCCACCGACTTGGATAATCCTTTCCCCAATGAAAATCTCTATTTTTTTCTGACGGTTATAGGCTACACAACACTCAATTCTAAAGCAAATATCACTAAAATAGTACAACGTATTTAGAGAGCATGTCTTTGTATTAAAACATGAACATATTTTGGAGTTCTAAAAGGACACTTTCCATTTTCTGTAAGACGCCATAGAATAGAACACAAATTAAAACAGAAGAGGCAGCAAAACTAAAGAGAATAAAATCTGCGTATAAAACCAAAATACACAAGCTATAAGTATGCAAACACAGTATCTCTTATATTAATAACCCTCATGTAAGAGATTACTTATTTTGCGATTATATTGTAATCGAGCTCGTTAACAATGTGAACTAAATAATTGTATAAAACGAGAAAATTGCTAAATGTATAAACCACAATTTGTATTTAAGTGAAAAGATGATTTATAACAGGTCTGGATAAGAGTATTCCGAAAGTGTGAACACAGTCCCTTCCCTCTTTTACCTGATTAGTTACTAGCACGGCCTCGCACCAGCCGGTCTGACGACATGATACAGCGAGTGGAGAACGTTGTTTTGGAGAATAGTCGATTGAGCGTCTTCAGATCTTCATGCAGAAGATGCATCACGATGTTTACCTGAGCTTATCGCACATACACGGCGAGTTCAGTGTGTGTATACTCTGTACACGTCTTATGGACAGCAACGTGTCATACATCGGCAGGCGCGAGAAATCATACACACGTAGCTTCCAATCGCTCTATTTGTGTTCCATAACTTACTGTATTGTTGTGTTGCTCGAACCATTGCCATGAATTTATCTTTGGTAAATGATACCTCTCTACAGCTGACATCAACTTACTAATATTTCACTCTTCTAATCGACCAGTTAAGACCCGATAAGGAACGATGGCAGCGCTGGTCACCAGAAGGTCGATACGCCTGAATGCTCTGTCGAGTAATACATGCACCGGGCCTCAGCGGGAGGCTTGACGCATTATGAGTTAAAACATTACTTTTCTGACCATGTTTGCTACACGCCAAAGCATATGCTATGAGCAGGCTACGCAGTATTTACAGAACTTGGAAGACTGTTGGGAGGAGAGGGTAGTTTAAGCAAGTGTGACGTTCTACCAATGTTTCACATATCTCTGCGTGAACATAAGAAGTTTTCATCCACTGTTAGGAATACCAGGAGCTGTAGAAAACTGCAGTTACATGGGATAAAGTAGAGAATTCATCAGGAAAATTCTGCCCTATCATTGTACAATACTTGCATAAACAACTGGGGGAGATAAATTAACTAATTCATTAAAAGCTAACCCTGCAACGTTGATTGTAATATATCGCATATTATATCTAGGGCTTTTTGTTCATTAAAACCACAACCCATGGTTAATACTGCGTGTGCTGCAGAGCGAAGGTATTGCTTGAGTGGATATCTGCTTATCTTGCGTAAATGATTGTGTTTGAAGAACAATAAGTTTGTTTTCACTATTGAACATGAAAGCCCAAGTTTGCAAGGACCTTTGATACCGTGTTGGATTTCTTTCTTCAACACACTAAATCGTGCACCTAATAATAATCTACCTGGGCAACTTCCTGTAGACATCTCCAGATGTTTAATTTGTATGTGGATTTATAATTCAGACTGCCTTCCTTTGAAGTTTCTCCTTCTTCCTTTAGTTCAAACACATCAGCTACCTTAAATCTTCCGTAGCCTGAACCACGTGTACGCTCTTTCTTTAGCCTTTTTATCAATGTTTCTAGCTCTGTAAGAAGAAGCTGAATACCTCTTTACGTTACCGCGGGATTTTGATCTTCCTTATATGCTTTGAAGCACGAGATCCTTTCATATCAATTAGTTCATTTAGAGGTAACTTTTCGAGAGGCATTTGCTCATGTATTGCATTTAATATACCACCCGTAGTTTAAAGGTTGTTTATCATGTTACAACATATTTAATAATGATAAAAAACTAAATATGTAATAAACCTCTATGTATGCAAAAACATAACTGCTTAATACGTAAAAAGATTTAAGCAACAGTGAAACAACAAATACTACATAAAATATAATTATCTGTCACAAACCTCACTTATCTTTTAACAAAATTGATGAAAATTTCCACAGAATTAAAGGGACTAGTTGCATAAACGTTGCTTACATCTTCAGTCATTTCCTTCGTTGCCATCGTTACGATCGCCAGATGTAATATTTTTGTATGCATTACCATACTCTGAAAACGAAACAAATTTAAAAGACAGAATCGATTGGTTGAGTTTCAAAATTCATTACGCGATTTCTATTTTTTTCCCAATCCAGTAAATATATCGGACCATTTAAATGCTTTAATAATTTAGCTTCTATATTTTTTCATGGTTAAATAACCAAAAATGATCTGCTACAGCAGATTTATCAGTCTGCTTATACCTAATATTTCGAAAATGTTCTTTGGTTCTGGTTCCTTAATTGTTTAGATTGCGACTAGCTTTGCTTTGGAAGGATCAGACGTAATTTAGAAACCAGGACGCAAGAACATTTTCGAAATATTAGGTATAAACCTACTGATAAATCGGTCGTGGCAGATCATTTTTGGTCATTTAACCATGAAATAAATCCAAAAGTCAAATTATTTAACCAATTAAATGGTCCGATACATTTAATGGTTTGGGAACAATATTTATTTTTAAAAAATCGTGTAATGAATTTTGAAATAGGTACTGCCAAACGATTCTGTCTAAGTTTGTTTCATATTCAGAATTCGGTAATACATAAATATTACATTTGGCGATCGTAACGAAGACAACGAATGTCAGAAGATGTAAACAACGTTTACGAAACTATAGGTAAACCGCGAATTGCAGTTGGAAGCGTGATTTACCAAAACTGAAGCTCTCCAGCTTTCCCGCTCTACCGTCAATTTAGGCTGCCTCTCCTCTCCTCCATAGCGCAAGCTACACTGCACTGGTCAACGTATGGAGGGGAGGGAGTCGTGTAATGCTGAGGGGAGACGATTGTGCTCGCGCATGCGCACACCGACCGCACTTTGTTCGCGGTCTATCAGTAGTCTCTTTAATTCTGTGGAAACTTTCTTAAATTTTCTTAAAAGTGAGGTCTGTGACAGTTATTTATTTTATATAACATAACTCTTGTCAGTTTCTTTATGTTTTGAAGAAAACGTTTAGAAGTAGGCTATCTGGTAAGCAGTAGAACGCAGTTGTGTACATGCTTACTTTCTCTATTACGTATATACAGTAAGCAGATGAAGTATTGTATTCCATCCAAAAATTCGATACAGAGATTTCACTGGAAATATGTGATTTGCGCGCGTCGCATGCGTCTGTCTGAAAATGAAAAGTCTGTTAAATATAAAACTTTCTATTTGAGTTTAGCACCATTCTAGGATAAGGCATGAAGATTTTCAGGCAAATCCCCCATTCCAAACTACCCCTTATATGAAAAAACTTTTAAAATTTTCGATTTTCTCAAAAATGCCAGTATGGTTTTAAAAACGCCAGATGTTTTTTTATAAACAGATAAGTCACCATGACACCCGCTTCGGTAGCGTAGATGGTAGCGTGTCTGCCTCACGTTCAAGAGGTCCCAAGTTCGAATCTCGGCTAGGGTGAGTTACCTGGATACGGTTTGTTCCGGGGTTTTCCCTTATCCTGATGGACGAATGTCGGGTAACTCTTAAGCTCCATGGACCCGGACTCATTTGAGCATCACTGCACCCATTCCATTCATCGTCCGATATGACAACGTTGGAGGACGTAAATTAAAAAATAATAATAATAATAATAATAATAATAATAATAATAATAATAATAATAATAATAATAATAATAAAAATGACACCATGACCAAAATTCGAATTCGGGGTCTCTTGGATGTGAGGCGGTCATCACATGTGTAAGGTATTTTTGTGATCAATAAAATGTATAGTCCAGCAACGCTAAGAAAGTTCCTGTAAGGAATGTGCTTTGGGACAAGGACAGCGAATGTGTGGCAGAGAACGCCTGCTACACAAGGGGCACAACCGTTTAAAAACAACATGCGCCCTATTCACTCTGTACACTAAAACCGAGAAGATTCATTCACAAAAGTATAAGCCGTCAGAATGTTTTTGAATGGTCTGTAACTGTACTGACATGGGGTGTCATAAACCTGTCCAGGGAGGGTGTGGGAACTTTCGCCAACTCCCCTGCGTCTCATCCCTCGGAGACTTTCACTCATCTGGAGGAGTATACAACTTGAATTTTATGGGAATAGATTCTGAAGTTCTCTTTATTATAAGTGGTTTTTTTTTTTTTTTTTTTTTTTTTGCATAAATTGCATAAAAAACATCAATCTCGATAACACACACAATTTATGTCAGATTATTTTGTTGTGGAGTGAACCATATCCAAGACATTCGTGTTATTTGTATTTTGCAACAGTTATACTTTACTCAAACGAAAAGACATTCGTTATCTGCTGGCCATGCAAAGAGAACGGAATATCACAGCTAGAGGCCAGTTTTTAAGATATTTCACTAACCTTTAACGCCTACTGTACCTCCAGATTCCCCTTGCTCCTACAAGAAAATTAGAAAAAAAGATAATGCGATATCTCGATACTCACGATGGTATCGACTTCGAACGATGATTCAGAAAATTCGCTCGGTACTTTTTGGATACTTCGGCGGTGATTTTATTTTAAAATCACAAAATATTATTGCCGCAAGTAGAGCATTGCAAAGCCTGAGAAATTACCAAGATTTTTTTTTTTTTTTTTTTTTTTTTTTTGTAATTTACGTCCTCCAACGTTGGATGAAATAATGTTCAAATGATTCCAGGTTCCATGGAGCTTAGAGTTACCCGACATTCGTCTTGAAGGATAAGGGAAAACCCCGGAAAAACCATATCCAGATAACTCACCCTGACCGAGATTCGAACTCGGGACCTCTTGAACGTGAGGCAGACATGCTACCAACTACGCTAGCGAGGCGGGCTACCAGGAATGTGGTACCTGTACAGCAACATTAAATAAGAAAATATCAGTTTGTCAAATTCAGTGCCGGTTAACACTTCCCAATAAGAAATAACTGCATATCTCAACCACGATGCCATCTACTCTTTCTAGTACACTGGATTACTGGAAAACAAATTCAGAATTTCAGAATTAAAAACAAAAATAGCCGTTAAATATTTGTATACTCCAAATTCAACGTTTTCTCTGAAATACGATTTAGCATAGCAAGACTCATATGACAGAAAAAGAAGTAGAATTGACCCTGAAAGAGTGAAAACGCTACTATTTTAAACAAAAACTGATAAACATGGACTATTTTGCTTTTAAATGTCCAATATAGAGTTTGAAAGTAAGAATACTGATGCTTTTAAGTTTTGTCTTATAAATATGTGCACCTATTTAATTTTATTGGCGTTACACAGTTCTCCCAACATTGTATTTTGTATTGAAACTGGAAGTAGAAATTACGGTATCGCGTATTGTGGAAAATATCATGTATCCGTATCCGAGAATCGAGTATCGAGAAAAATTGGTATCAACCCATTCTTAGTTTACCTGGATTGATACTTCGGAAGTAGTTCATGACAGCATATACCTAAAGTTGGTATTTAATCGATTTATCATTGATTGCCCGGAGAATCCCAATGATTTTTTTGGGCTTTCTTACGGTTTATTTTTATTAATTGTTCCTTTTATTGTGACCTTTATTTCTCATTAAACTTATTCGTAGCAGTCCCAATCAGAAAAGCTTTCCTCTTTTCATTCGTTGTTAACAGTAGCCTGATTCTGATTCTATTACCGTTGTAAAATTCTTCAAATCAACTTAAGTAAACCTACACGGAGGTCTTGTTACGCTAGGTGCATTTTGTAGGTTTTACAGGGATGGGCGAAGTGGAAAATAACACTGCAGCATATACCCAATGCCAGGTATTAAGATCAGTGCACCATCATAACGAGCTAAAGCCTGTTTCTTATAACCTCAACTGTTGACATATAACAAGCCGTGTGCAATTCAAGGATAGGCGATAAAAACTATATAAACACTAACATTACACATGTATGTGCTTTCGTCTTCCTTGATTTAAACCGAAGGAACATGTCATCTAACTTTGGTAAGAATTTACATATATTCCAGATGTATTAATACATAATAATTATTATATACGGTATATAAACTGATATATATTAATGTATTGCCGAACAGCAAAGATCTTGAATGAATTTAACACTACTACATTAAAAAATTTCATATAAAGGGGAAGATTTAATAATTTTACTTATAGACGCCCTTAGAGGGCATTAAAGAATTGCAAATTGTGGAAACAGAGGATTGAACGCAATCAAATGTTTGTTATAGTTACCTCCACAGCCAATCTCCGGGATCAGAAACAATCGCCGAAGAAGCCGTATCGTTGCTATTTATAGAGGATCGAACAGTAACGAAGGTGAACGGTTCGGACTGTGTGCAACCAAAAGTTGCTGAAAGATAATGACCATACGCTGTTCTGGCAAAATAGTACTAGTGGTTAACATGCTCATTTACAAAACCAGTGGTCGCGAGTTCGATTCCCCGTTGGAGAATAGGAATTTTCTTTAGCTAGAATGATTCTCCAACTGCCGTTATAGTCTGCAGCTAGAATATAAATGACGTGTGTAGATAATGTTTAACAAGAAAAAACAGTCAAAAGAAAAGACTAATGATAAAATAGTAAACGAGTGAACATCACTGTCGATTAGCGACTGTTCCAAAGACAATAACACTCGATACGGCCCGCCTTTGTCGTATAGGTGGTAGTGTCTACTTCACGCTCAAAAGATGTCGAGTTGGAATCTGGTCAGTGCGAATTATCCGATTAAGACTTTTTCCAGGTTTTTCCCTTATCCTGAAAGAGGATGTCGGATGATCTAAGCTCTATGGTACTTGGATTCATTTGAGTATTACTTCACTAATTTAATTCATCGTTGATAAGACAAGGTCATATCAATAATAATAATAATGATAATAATAAACAATAAAAGCATCTGTATGACCATGAATGTTAAAAGGTGAAATAAATAAAAAAGAAGTAAAATTTGAACATTTGCTGTAACTTCACTTTATTATTTAATTATAATAAATACACATATTACCTATAGTACTGCGTTCCACGCAACAATTCGATACTGGGATTTCACTAAAACACACATTTCGAGATTCATGAATTAAACAATTAGAAAAAGAACTGTTTATATCTATAACCCTTCTTTATTGCATTCCCGTCTTCATCGCATGCACAAAAAAATGAAAAATTCTTCCCACAAATATTTAATCTCAATTAAAATTAATTAGATATCACAGTTAAAGACTGGAAAGAGCAAATAGTGCGAATGTAGCACAGATTATTTTGTTTTCATAAAGCGCCATGCCTTGCCAACACGTATTATTAATCAAATACTTCAGATTACTACTCTCTCAAAACACGCAGCAAGTTTCGAAATTATCTATTGACATGTAGGTTTTATTTAGATTATATATTTTACAATTTTTCAAGCTCCAAAGTCCCAACTTGCACCTCTGACCTACTTCGATTTGCAACCACGTAACAAGAGTAGTGATAAAAGAAAAGTCCTATGTGTAGCAAGTCTCTATACTATGTCCAATGAGAGAATAAAGTACCGCATCACTCCGCGTCCACGTGCGTTTGGAATGACAGTACTGTTACAGCTTCGTTAAGTATAATATTAATATGTATTAATAATATGAATATGCATTTTCAACACAAAAAACACGTATTTATTCGAGCCAACCGTTTAATCACTTCGTTAAGTATAATATTAATATAAATTTTCGACATCAAAGGCACATTTTTCGAGCTAAGTATCACGTAGCACACTATTAATATCCATGAAAATTAACTGCTATTTAACGTATTTTTCGTACTCTTTAGCACGAGACTTGACAATTGCCAGCAATTTCGCCTTAATATGACCCTCGTGGAAAATTACAGTTTTACTCTGTAGCCATGTTATGATGTCACTTGTTTGGTATGCGTTCTAACCTCACACTGTGGTAGGGGGCGTTGTCCATCACAATAACGCTATTCGGTTGTAATTTGGGGAATTGATGAACTTTTCGGCGGATTGCTGACCTCACAAACCCATCACAGACAACGTCCAACACTGATCTGGCACATGGTCTCTTCTTGCCAGGAGTTGAAACTTCACCGAATGTGGGTTTTTGCTTGCTACACTATAAATGCTGGAAACCGACACGCCGGTAGACTCACCACTTCATCCATAGCAAGTTCTTGAAATTTTTCACTGAACTTGTTAAATATATGCAATATGTTCACCACTTCGTAAAGGCTTTCCACGCGCATGTTTAACAGTACTCGCCAGTTCCAATTTCACAACTGAATAGGCCTGTCAGCTTCAATATATGCGCGCACCATGATTTATTTTAATTACAAACTAACTTAACTATCTATTAGTACATATTTTTATGGTTGAAATATGCTTAGTACGCACTTGTACGCTTTAGCAAAACGAACTCAAGACTCCACACCTCAGTAGCAGTACTTTTACAAGGGACTATTTACACGGTGGAGGGATCATCAAAATTGTGAAGGCGCGCTACGATCAACGGCCACGTGGTTTTCTTTACATCTACTTTATTCTCCTGCTGCAAGCAGTATAGCATTTGTTGTTTATCTTTACAGCTATCTTCTATATCACACTTGATTACGGTTCTTGTTGAATTTTCCAATAGCTCCAATGATTCTCAATGTCCGTTATTAATACAATGCATTGTTTTATAGTAGTCTGATTTTACTTTAAGAGTATAAAGTATATATGCTTGTCTAAAACTTCAGAACATATCATTTTTAAAGAGAGATAAAAAAATATCGAAAATCATGAAAAGAGTAGAAGCTATATTCCTGAAAATCTTGGTGGTGCATCTTTGGAAGATGCTGAACTTTTTAAGATTTTCCTACCGTAATCTTATGGCATATGCTGACCTCTCTCTAGACTTGGGTTTGTTCAAACATAGCTAGCCCATTATACGTTTTGCAGTGATTGCACACACAATACATTTGTTCTAACGGAGGATTTTATAGACGCACTTTGGATTCCCAGAGGGTCGTTGCGAGAGTTTCGAACTATTTGCATGGCTATGAAGTTAAAAGCCATCATCTGTCTGAAAAGAAAACACTCTCTGTTTAAAGAAAGCAGTTTAATGAAAAATTCGCAGAACATCGAGAGAAATCACTCACTGCTTCTCGCCTGAAAAGAGGCCTGTGAATCCACACTACGCAGAACACAAGAGAAAACGCTTAAATCCATATTGAAGCACTGCTTAAGCTTGCAATGTTTGCATTTCTTACAAAGAACAGGGCGAAACCTTTTCTGTTAACTCGGTGTCTTTGTTCATGAACATTTCTGCTGTTCGCCACATTCGCCTTGCTTTTGATAAAATACTATAGTTATGAATTTACTTTTCCTGGTTATTTCTTAAACTATTAAAATATAAGTTACTGTTATATCGTTTCGGGAAATGTCTATGTATGTAAAATCTCAAAACAGAACAGGATACGATCAAAATAAGTGTCCAAAGTGGACAAGTTTTTGGATTTTAATCAAATACGCCAAGCTACATACGTTGTCAATACCATGCATCATAAAATCTTACTATCTATGATTTCTTTATATTTAGTAGGCCGCGCCGTGGCTGAGCGGTCAGACCACTCGACTCTCGCCAAGGCGGCTCGGGTTCGATCGCGGGCGACCGCGAAGTGAGATTTGTTGTGGACAACATGGCGCTGGGGCGGGTTTCCTACGGGATCTCCGATTTCTCCGCCATCTAATTCCACCGGTACTCCATCTTCATCTCATGTATCATCACTGTCACCGCCTACAGTGTAGTAAAAGCGGGCGTTAAACACTACACATTTCATTTTTCATATTTAAATTCGAAATATGTTGTACTCAATTCTGCCAGTTTGCGTACGTAGGCATTGCTCTATAAAGGTATGAAACTCTTTGTGGAACTTAAAACTACAGTGATCCGTTTGAGATGTCAAAAGTAAAAGGTTATATTTCTAAGTAAATGTACATATCTCTGAAAAATGTTGTGTAATGTAAGCGGAAAGGGGCCACGCCGTGGCTCAGTGGTTAGACCGCTTGGCTCTCACCAAGGCGGCCCGGGTTCGATCCCAGGCGACCGCAAAGTGAGATTTGTGGTGGGCAACACGGCGTTGGGGCGGGTTTTCTCCGGGACCTCCGGTTTCCCCCGCCATCTCATTCCACCGGTGCTCCATCTTCATCTCATGCATCATCAGTGTCACCGCCTGCGGTGCCGTATGAAGTAAAAGCGGGCGTTAAACACTACACACATTTAAGCGGAAAGGTTGGAAGTTAATATATGACTGATGTTTCCAGTGGCATGATAACGCTATCATCCAAAGAAAACAAAATAATACAAAATGCTCATAACGCCACAACAGCGTGCTCTGTAACTCGTATATTATGCGGAATTTTCGAGTGTAATAGCGATCCAGCCAGCTTTCAGAAGTCAATACAAATGTCGGTATGTCCCATCACATCCAGACATTGTTAAACGGTACATGTTCTTGGAAAATGGACTGAAAATGCCTCGCACAGATGGAAGATTGCGTGATAACAACAGAGGAAGATGTTCGACAAGCCAAGACTCAGTCCACTAAAGTCAGTACGCTTCTTACCTTATTTAAAATAACACCATTGCGTTCTTCCCAATTTTCTCTCTTTTTACGCATTTCTATATGGAACGAAGGACACTCATTACTAGAGGAATAGTCCTAACACTTCCTCAGTAGTCCAATTAGAAATGATGGTTTAATTTCTTTTTGTTGAACGTTTTCATTACAAAATTTTATACTGATCAGGTTTAGGCTGTCCGAAACCAACCGCCAGTTTATTGAAAACAGTGTCCTAAATTTTGCGTGTTTGAATTCAAGTTCAATTCCACAATTTAGACAATACGGGATAATGTATCTCTCATGCTATTCACTTAAATTTATTGCAGTAGTCAGCCAGAAAACTTTACTCCATGCTGGTATTCATAACGCTCAAACAACAAAAACCATAACCAATCACAAACGACACTGCCTCTCAACTGAATAACATTAACAGTTACTTAAGGGATGCAGAGGGGACCTGCTTGTCATTTGATAGGTGCTGTCATATGTTCATAGAGGGAAAAAAATGAACTGACCGAAACCATACGACCTTTCCTTATACGTAAACATTAAAATGACCTAAAATTACCTCTGAGGTGAAATACGAAGTCAAATGTTTTACCAAAGTAAACGTGGAGAGAGCTGACAGGTTATCGTCTGAACTGCATGAAATGTTAAGCACTTTCTGCATTTTCAATTCAGCATTTACTGCTGCATTATCTTCATTCTGATGAGCACAGGAGGTATTAGAAGCACTTGGTGGTAGTTTCAGGTTTTAACTTCTGTACTGCATGACGAATTGAATTCACTGCATCCAGGGCAAATAGCATTTTCAGTTTCTTAAACATTTAGAATTACAAACGACATCAATAATCGCGTATAGTGAAACTGGAATGCTTAATTACCTGCTGCATGGCTTGTGTGATGCTGGTTGAACTGGGCACGAAACAAAGCAATTTCTCGTTTGATAACTTGATACGGGGTGGCTTGTTGCATTGTCTAGGAAAAGGAGCACTTGGTGATTTTCTTTTTTCATTTTGGCTTTGAAAGAGCCCAGCCTCTCTTCCTTAAGACCACTCACCATCCGCGCCTTTTTATTGCTTCGTCTTGTGGCTGGAAGCTTTGCTGACGTCCAAGTTCTTGAAACAGCAAATTTTGCCGCATTTTCATGACCGGTGTCTTCTGCATGTTTCCACACAGCAATGTAGCGAATCGTCCCATGGGCATTTTCCAACGACAAGCATTTTACTTTTTGAAAACAGTGTGAGATAAAATGTCATATTTCTTGAGATTGAACACGTCTTTAGGCTCATTATCCACAGTTAAGTTGTGTAGTTTTGTCTTCCATTCCTTTGTTACACTTCCCTGCACATCCTTACCTTCTCCATAAACTTCATTTCACACGATGTTACGTCTAGCTTTGAAGTTGTCCAGCCATCCTTTAAATGCCTTAAATTCCACATCCCCTAGCTCTTTAGCGAGTTTCAGAGCCTCATTCTGTAACACGGGTCGAGACAAAGCATTTACCAACGTTCCCACACTACTAATTTCTTTATTTCCCAGCTTCTTGGCTTTTTCTTTTCATTTCCTGCTTCCCTTTCATCCCTTTCTTCTTTAAAGTTTAATAAATTTCCGCTTAACTGCCTTTTGAAACGCAACATATCACGCAGTCTACTTAGGTATCGTTCACACTTCCTTTTTTTATTATTATTATTTGCAATTTACGTCCTCCAGCGTTGTCATATGGGACGATGAATGAAATGGGTGAAATGATGCTCAAATGATTCCGAGATCCATGGAGCTTAGAGTTACCCGACATTCGTCTTTAAGGATAAGGGAAACCCCGGGAAAACCTTACCCAGGTAACTCACCCTGACCGAGATTCGAACTCGGGACCTCTTGAACGCTTGCTACCATCTACGCTACCAATGCGGGCTTTCACACTTCCTTGATTACTATCTTTTCGTTAGGTATTCGCGACACGTACTTCTAGTTCGAAATGATGTTTATCTCTTAAGTGATGGAAGTCAGCTGATACTGACGTCTGGCGGGAAACAGCGCATTTCTTCGGGGTACTTGACCCTGCCGGGTAAACCCAATTGCTCAACGAAGCAAAAGCCACCCTCTTTTACGACCTAACGGTACATGTAGGGCTGTACAAAGATTGCTAACAAGTAACGGGGGTTGCACAGTCATGAATAACAAAGATCAGTTGCCATGCATTATTCAAATTACTTGACTATTACTTACGTTGCTCAATTAATGTTAGTGTACATATACATGTCGTGCCTTTAAAGGGCAATCTTCAAATGTTAAAATACGTTCATGCTCCTTTTCTTCATAACATTAGCAACGCAATGATGCGAATTGATAGTTGGCTCATTTACTTTACAGTATTAGTAATCTCATAATGAAAATTAATAAATATAGCTAATTTTTTCACGCTTTCAGTGGCCTTTACAGCTGAAGTTTTGAGTTCGACATATACAACATAAGATAATAGTAACCAAATAAATATTTGTTTTGTAAAGACACTGCCAGGATTACCTCACCGCCGGTATGCCGGATTTCGTCCTGCAGAGCTTTCTACTTACATGGAACTGCCGCTTTTGAGCCATTTTACAATCACCTTACCTGTTACACGTCTGAGAAACTAATACAAGTTAAACCACTATTAGAACTAGAACATTATATCGGAGGATATAATATAATTTGAATCATTGTACCTATGCCCCAAGTGGGCATCCCTGGAAGGAAGGATGAGAGGAAAGAGAGCGGCTGTCCCAAGGAGACACGACAGTGCACAGGGCAGGGTCCGTACACTTTACTTAGATGGAAACTTCCCGTGGCAGGTCAGGACAACGGACACCCCACCCTACTGTGGTGCGGAAACAGTTACACCACGAGACCAGAACCGTCCTACCTGAGGAGGAGGAGGAGGAGGAGAAGTGGTTCACTCAGAGTATATTGTGACTGTGGATTCGAACAATAAAGTCAACATGAAAAATGCAATGCCATGGTGGTTCAAATCCCGGCCATGGCATTGAATTGTTCATGTTGACTATCGAAAACCTCAACCTATACACAATTAACTTTAAGAGTATCTATGAAGCCTGGGACTCAAGTACTTACGATAGTAAGTCGCCACAAACGGTGTATCTCGAATGCGAGAGCCCGTATTCTCTACCGGGGAAATATACGAGTCAAATGGAGAATTTTATGTCATGACGGCAAGTTGGCCATGGTAGCTCAATGGGAGCGACTGGATGGAAACCAGGAGATCTGTGGTTCAAATTCCGGCCATGGCATTGAATTTTGTTGTTTTTTATGTTGACTATCTATCAAAAACCTTAGCCTATATACGGATAGTGTGAACAAATGATTAATTTCCATCAATTAACTAAAATTAAAATCTTGTTTGCAGAAGTTTAAAATGCTCTTTATTACAGTAAGCAGTGTACACCCCTTTGCACCAGAAAAATGACGTGACATATACAACAGCAGTCTTCAAGGTCGTATCGTTCTCAGCTGCACGTAAACAAAAGAAATCACTGCGGTACACTTCAAATGTCCACACACTAACAATTACTGCACAGCTGCAACTAATTAACTGACATCACTCTAACACTTTGTGGGCATTTATATCTCCAGTCATTGTTCTAGAGTTCAGTCGAACGCTCGCGACACAGCGAGACAAAGACGGAACTATCCAGACATCTGTCTCTTTCTTTCGGCAAGCGTTCAGAGCTGGCCCACGCGCCGGCTGTGGCTTGCTGTAGCAGCACAACAATGCCTCGGTGACAATATCATCCTGCCGTGCACCGACAAGGCACCTGCCGACACTTCTACTCTGAACGAGACCACCAGATGAGACGGTGTAAATTGATAATGGAGATGAAATGGAGGGATAGGAAATTCAGGGGATGTACTTAAACTACCGAGCATTCCCCTGGTGACCGGGAAACACCCGAAAAAAAACATGGTTCGGGTAGGTCGGTCACGCGAATCGAATGTGGGTCATTGACGAAAGCGCCTGAGCCTTCCCGCTCGGTGTGAAGCCTGGGACTTAAGTAGGTACTTAAGCGTAGTAAGTCGCCAAAAAACGTACGCATCTCATTGTATATGAGAAGCCTTCTGGTTTACCGGGAAACATACGATTCAGCTGGAGAATTTGTCACGCTAGCATGTTGGTCATGGTAGCTCAATGGTTAAGAGCAGCTGGATGGAGACCGGGAGATCCGTAGTTCAAATCCCGGCTATAGCATGAGTATTTCAGTCTGACTCGACCTATCCACCCCCCCCCCCCCCAAATAACTCAATTTTTAAATATTTTTAACCTCATAATTTACCGTTTAGAGCTTGAAGCCATTAAAATCGGTCATATTTTCAATAAAGAGCCAAATGTAGCTTCTGATATCCACATATAATAAAACAGGATTGAAATTTGGTGACAATATAAAAAAATAAACACCAGAAAACATTACATAGCCTGAGACCATTGGGAAGAACAGATTTTCGATGGTAAAACTGGTTGAGTGGCTTTTGTAATGGCATACGTGCAGACACATTTTTACACTCAATAATATTAACATATAGGCACATGTAATACATTTTGCTTTCCTCAAATTTATTGACAAAGCAGCTTCAAGCATTATATTAACATGCATACTTACTGCAACCATGTATTCATTTGTGAACATAAATCCATGCAAAAGCTACAATGCATCAATACAAATCTCTCTGTGAGAGCAATGTTTTAAAGATGGAACTGATTAAAAAGAAAACACAAACACTTTAAACATGCTATGACAAGCAAGAAAAGCTTATTGTTTGGACTAAGAGCAGCTTGTAAAGTTTTGAACCTGGAATTAAATGTCTTGTAGGAACAAGGTGCCAGAATGTTCTTTTCTTTCTTGTCTTCTTTTTGTTAATTTTTCCCTCATCCTGAAAAGTAAAATCCTGTACAGTACAACCAGCACCACTACTTATTTCTACTCTTCATTTACTCACACCTGTTACAGTAAGTAGTACAGCTTTTCTACCTTAAGGTAAAAGCAAGGGTAATTACCAAGAATTTATGAAAAAAGTGAAGTAAGAATAGGATAGTGAGACCAGTTTAGAACACTTACATTTCATGTACTTCTTTTTATTTAATTAATGTTAAATGTTTCCAGAGCAAAAATGATTACCATCCTCAATTTGATGCATGTTCAAATTTCAGAGATATGCCAACGTTCTTCAAATGGTCTCCTTATTTTTCATGAATATATTCTTGTACACACATTGAGAACTTAACAGCTGCTATTACACAAATATAAATATTTGCTACTAAAGCTACACTTATCTTAAGAAATTGATGTTAATACTTCTTTCTTCTTTCTAAAGGAAATCAATTTGCTTTTGAAATAGATTTCCTTTAGAAAGAAGTATTAACATCAATTTCTAAGGTAAGCGGAGCCTTAGTAGCAAAAATTTATATTTGTGTAATATTTATAGCTTCACTGTAACTAGCTTCATTTTCTACGTTAACAGTTGCTGTTGAATTTTATAAGTTTTACCTCTGTTTCATAGCCTTCAATCCAAAAATAACTGTCACTGTAGACTTCTCATTTTTTAAGAAAGAATAGTAATGCAAGTGCACAAAGTAATAAATAGGGTACCAAGTTGAGGAAAAATCCTTTTTCCTTAATGTCTAAAGATGGAGCCCAACATAATATATGTTAATTATGGTTCAGTATAGGCCAGATATTGCAGGATGTTATATCCTTTTTTGCCCTTTTATCTTTTTTTATTTAAAGGTCCTTTTTCAGAATGTTTATTTGTCCTTTTTGCCTTTTTAGCCAATTTTTTATTTAAAAGATCCTTTTTATACCAATTTTGTTTCGTTTAACTTTTTTTAAGCAACTTTAACTTCTTTTAACTAAGTTTTTCCTATTTAGCAGAGTCTAGCTAAAATTCTAATTTATTTGAATTGATATGTACTCCTAACACTGGTTACAGCAGGTAGCAGGTAAGAGGACCCTTTCTATTGTATTCATGTCATTAGCAACAGCAGAAAATCTAGTAAACCCTTTCTAAATATCCTGTTATTTTTCTCCACAAGATTTCACTCATTTCAGGTATGCACTAATGACATCCATTGATGTGGAGAGAAGTTTTTCAATGTTTTTGCAATGTGCTGTCAGAAAACAGACAATCCTTTAAAGGTAAGAATTTACAGATGTTTGTTGTGTTATACTGCTAAACCTGCTGAGGTCAGCTTTCTGAAGTTGAATTTCTGTAACCCGAGGGTGATTAAGCCAAGTATGATTTAATTATATCTATATAGTCAACATGAAAAATTCAACGCCATGGCCTTAATTTGAACCGCGAATCTCCCCAGAATGTCATTGCTGGTTGCTAGAGCAGAAGAAACATTTCTTAACTGTAATTATTCTCACTCTATGTGTAGCACATCACTTGAATGTTGCCCCATAGTAGCTCAATGGTTAGAGCGGCTGGATGGAGACCAGGAGATCCATGTTCAAATCCCGGCCATGGCATTGAATTTTTCATGTTGACTTTATCAAAAACCTTATCCTATATAAGGCCAGTGTGGAGAAATGATTAATTTCCATCAATTAACTTAAATAATTATATCTATTTTAATTTCTTTCCCCAGAATGTCATTGCTGGTTGCTAGATCAGAAGAAGCGTTTCTTAACTGTAGTTATTCTCACTCTATGTGTAGCACATCACTTGAATGTTGTACTTTCAAACTTATTAAATATCTAATTGAAAATTAATTTACTAATTTGCAAGTATCACTTCTTTACATCCTGTTTTCCCATCTTTAGGTCCTTTTGGAGATAGTTTTAGGTCTTTTAGCTGCTTTTACGCAATTTATAGTTCAACTTCCTAGTAATAAACAAACTGAAAAACCTGTAGTAGTTGATCATTTATGGTGTGAAGGCCATAAAAAGATATGAAACTTTCCAAATCTAGTGGTAAATGATCACCCAGTACATCGGAAAAACAGCCTCATCACAAGGTCCATTGACAAACTTAACGCTCTGTGAAATTTTGAACTATTTGGGACACTAGACCTCTCCACATGCAATGAATCATCCATTATATTAGCAGAACTTCAAATGAGAATGGCAGTATGTGCTCAAAGATATTTTTTGACATAAAAATGAGGATGAAATTTAAGCTCAGTCTCACATATCCAAAGAAACAATGTTAAAAATAGGCCAGATATTTAATGGTTCTGAAAGATTACAAGTCATGCTATTAACACTGAAGAAGTTCACTCACACTGTTAATTTCTCCACCACATCCATAACAGAAAAGGTGTTGTATTCCATACAAAAATTTGATAAGGATTTCACAGAAATAGGATGACTAACCTATTTTATTAAAGCTGTCTTCAAGTTCATATTGTGTCTTGTATTTAAAAAATAAAAAGCAGTTAGTCATCCTTTAGATCTTTCCATATGGGAAAAGATCTTCATTAATAAAAGTTGTCATAGAATCATGAATTTCAAAACTCCACCACTGGACATCTTTGACAAATACATCATGCCATCTACTAACAACATAGAGAAGGAGAAAAACACTACAATTTACACTAGTCGAGGCTCAGCTGATGATAGGAGCAACAGCTCTTCAAACATGTCCTGTGAAAAACAGTGTAAGTGAAGCAATGTGTCAATATCTTCTCCATTCATTTTTATTTTATCTTGCGCTATGTTTACACTTCTTTAACTGTTTAAAACTGTATTTGTTACAAGAAATAATACTATTCTTCAAAGTAAAGACCATTAGATTCTATATGCCTAAGCCACTTTTCAGCAAGATTCACTTTCCCCATAACATGCCAATTTCTGGAATTTGATGCAAAGAATTTGTTGAAATATTTCAACTCCTCTATTTTTTCAAAATTTATTCCATGTGATAAACTGCCGTGGATCTAAATACATGGTAATTTGTAAGCACAAGATCAGAGTTACAAGTTGGATTCCTTCCAATTCCTAAATTTTGTCCATTGTTCCTCGAGCATATGAACTCTCACACTTTACTGCTGCAAGAGAACTTGTCTCACTTAATTAATGCTGCATACTTCTGTCTCAGAATTTGATGAACTCATTCCAGGTGTTGAGAATAAAGATGTTCATCGACTGCACCTCCATTTGTAACCAATTTCCAAAGAATCACACCTTCAAAGTTCCACTTTTTTTTGTTGTTGTTGTAATTTACGTCCTCCAACGTTAAGTCATATCGGATGGTGAATGACTGGGTGAAATGATGCTCAAATGAGTCCAGGGTCCATGGAGCTTAGAGTTACCCGACACTCATCTTGAAGGATAAGGGAAAAGCCTGGAAAAAACTTTATCCAGGTAACTCACCCTGACCGAGATTCGAACTCAGGACCTCTTGAACGTGAGGCAGACATGCTACCATCTACGCTACCAAGGCGGGCAAAAAAGTTCCACTAGACATATATTATTTTGGGGCAGAATCAATTTATTTCAATGACATTAGCACACTGTTGGATATTGAGCCACTGTTCTGATGTGTCAGAGAGACCTACTTTTCATCATATATGACAATTCTCATGATCTCCCAGGGATTAGCAATAAGCTAACAACTGATACCCACTCCACACTGAGTTTGATCAGATTTCAATTCATGTGTTGCAAATTTAGAGCTTCGAAACAAATTTTAAGTGTCTTAATATGGCAATTTATGGTATCCTTGGAAAGATCAAATTTTAACATTCTCTGAGTGCTTGTCTATGGATTTTCTTCCAAAATTCTGCATGTAATTTTAATACTCTGAAAGTTGTCTTCAGAACGTTGTAAATCTTTAATGTTTTTGTCTCCATTATTAAAATATGGAACCATCATTGTGCTAATCACACACTAATGACATTTTCACCTTAGATTTCACTATTCAAGTCATGGCAGCAGCATTATAATTCTGTTTCCAGTAATTGTTCAGGAGGAGTCTAACCTCTAATTACTTATTGTCAATCACTAAAAAATCTTCCTTAAGAAACTAATAATGATTAATGGAAACACATTTGTTAGAAACTTAAATTTTTCAATTCATAATTTGCAGACCAACTAGACTGGCTAGTAAAGTTGCAAGTAGCTGCTAATAACATGTATTACATTTTGCAGTAAGCCTAGCTTGTAGTAAGAAACTTGTAATATGAAACAAAGGAAAAGCAAACACATTTTACTAAAGAAAATATGACAAACTGTTTCTTACTGAGTTTACACATATAATACTTAAAATTATGCCAATCTAAATTTAGGCATTAAAATTCAAGAATTACCTGAGGAAAAAGGAGCAGTCTTTAAGTCTTCCATTTTCTTATTCATGTCTTGTATCGCTCCCATTCATGACAACTGACACCTACAATACAAAAAGATGGGAAAAATTAATGCATCAATGTTACATTTGCAACAACATTAATCCATTTTGAAATAGTGGTAGAACTTCCATATCTGCCGCCTGAGAATAGCACTGTGTTACTAAAGATGGAACTTAATGTCATTTCATGTCAAATGACAATGTTTGCAACTTCAACAATAACGACAAAAAAAACTTTTAGTAAGCTGTGAAATTATAGAAGCAGCAGAATATGTAATTAAGTGACAAGTAGGAAATACAGGGGAAGTAGCGTGAATGAAAAACTAAGTTTCCATAATAAAAATCTAAACCAAACCAAATCAAACCTGATGTTCCATGAATTATAAATGTACATAAAAAATATATATAAAAAATTGACATAATCTAACCTTCTGTGAATCATTAACTTATAAAAAAAACTAATCTACACCTATGAAATTTAATAACTAACTAATAGGGTTAACCTAATACGGTTAACTATAAAGCCTGGGATATACGTACTTACAGCAAGTCACCATAAAAAGGTACATATCTCATTGTATGTGGGAACCCCTATGGTTCACCGGGAAACATATGAGTCAGTTGGAGAATTTAATGTCATGACAGCATGTTAGCCATGGTAGCTCAATAGTTAAGAGCAACCAGACAAAGACCAGAAATTCAGTGTTTCAAATCCTGGCCATGGCCTTGAATTTTTCAATCTATCCATCCTAAACTAGACCTAAGCTAACCAAAATTAAGCTTATAATAAAAAACCTACACCTAACACAAACCTAAGAAAAAGGAGTATCACTTACAGTATTACTACTTACTACTTATTACTACTTACTTATTTATTCTGAATGTACTAAATTAAACACCAGAAGAACAAGAAGGTTTCAGTTCCTTCACTTAGGTTAGCAGTAAAGGAAAACAAGATCATAAGTTGATATTACTACATGATTTTTGTATGAATTAAATACTTGTAAAAGATGTAATGTGGTTCAAAAGTTGATAAATATTACTGAATTTCATGTGAAACAAAAACTTGTTAAAAATATATTGTAGTAACACAGAAAATGAAGCTAGTTACAATGGAGTAATAAATATTATACAAATATAAATATTTGCTAATTAACGTCCACTTATCTTAAGAAGTTGATGTTAATACTTCTTTCTTCTTTTCAAAAATTGAAAAGATTTGTGATCAGGTTTATACTGGAAAGATGAAACGTAGTTTGGAAACCAGAAAGAAAGAACATTTTCATAACATTAAATATAAAAAAAAATTGATAAATCGGCCGTAGCAGATCATTTTTGGTTATTTAACCATGAAATAATTCCTGAAGTTAAATTATTAAAACAATTAAATGTTCCCATAGATTTAATAGTGTGGGAAAAAATATTTATTTTAAAAAATAAAAATTGTGTAATGAATTTTGACATACCGGCAATTGATTCTGTTTTTCGGTTTGTTTCATCTTCAGATATTGGTAACACGAAAAAACATGTTATCCTTGATGACGAAGTGTGTTGACCGAAGATGTGGGCAAATGTTCATGAAATTGATATTTGAAAAGAAGGAAGTATTAACATCAACTTAAGATAAGTGGACGTTAATTAGCAATATTTTTATTTGTATAATATATTGTGGTTGTATACCGTAGCAAAGAAAGTCCCAGGGATATGAGGTGTAGAGAGGATTAAACATCAAATCTTCAGATCCTTCACAAAATTTGAAAATTTAAGTATCAAAAACTCGTTTGAATTGTTAAATCTCCTGAAGGACACAAAGATCAACTCTACAGATGCTTTAGTTTCCTTTGACGTCATTTCTTTGTATCCAAGTATACCGACCAATGAGCTCATTCCACTTCTCAAAAAATGGCTGGAATCAATACAAATAACACCTGAAGAAATAGAAGAACTTTCACAACTTACAGAAATTTGTATCAATCAAAATTTTTTCAGCTTTAATGGACAGATCTATAAACAAAAAACGGGCCTAGCTATGGGCAACCCATTGTCTCCCTTCTTGGCAGATTTATTCATGAGTGCTTTTGAAACACACATCACAAAAGCTTTTCCAAATTATTTCAAAGTGTGGTATCGCTATGTTGACGACATTTTTGCAATAGTACCTAAAAAACTCATACAAGATGGTCTTAAACTTTTGAATATACAAAATCCAGCTATAAAATTTACATTGGAAACAGAAGAGGATGGTGTGCTCCCCTTTTTGGACATCAAGATCAAAAAAATGAACAACAAACTCACTTTTGGTATCTACAGGAAACCGACACACACAGATAATTACATTAAGAACAACAGTTTCAACCCAAAACAACACCAACATGCCATTTTCAACAGTTTAATCTTTCGGATGATCAACTTTCCACTAAACAGAGAAGATTATCAAGAGGAATACCTACACATAAAAAAAGTAGCTATATCCAACGGTTTCAACCCAAATTTAGTAGACAAAACTGTTAACAGACTCAACAAAGCTAAGAAAATAAAAGAAACCACCACCCTAGAACCTACAGGAGAAAAAGAGAAAAAACTTTTTAAAAAATTCACCTTCCACCCATCAGCCTATAACAAATTCCAAAAAATCTTCTCAAAACACAACATAACTCTTGCACCTCAAAATAGGTTTAATATCAGAAATTTGTTAAAAGGCCCTCCCAAAAATTCAATCACTACCAAAGAGAAACCAGGAATCTATGAGATCAAATGTGAAACTTGCCCTAAAATTTATATAGGAAAAACAAAAAGAAATATTAACATCAGAACTAAAGAACATATAGGAAACATTAAAAATGGTGAAACAGAAAAATCAGCAGTGGCTTTTCATTTTTTGAATACTAGACATGACATCAATTTGGAAACATATCTAATAAAATACGTTAATCACCCCATAGACCTTTCCGTATGGGAAAAAATCTTCATTAACAAAAATCGTCATAGAGTCATGAATTTTGAAACTCCACCACCGGACATCTTTGACAAGTACATCACGCCATCTATTGACAATACGGAGAAAGAAGAAACCACTACAACTTGCACTAGTCGAGTATCAGCTGAGGATAGGAGCAAGAGCTCTTGAAACATGTCCTGTGAATAAACAGTGTGAGTGAAGCAATGTGTCAATATATTCTCGATTCAATTTTGTACTAATGGTTCCACTACCCTGCATGACACGTGGTAGTTGTGTCAGCTTAGTTACAGCCCAATGAAAAGCATTCTGACACCTACTTTCGTGAATAATATCCTCCTGGCTTTAGTATACTGAGTGAATTCCTATTGCGTAGGGTGCATGTTTATTGAATGGTTCTACTCCTTGGCAAATGGTACCATTACTGGCATAGGAAATGCTGAAATGTTATTCAAAATGCACTATAAAAGTGATATATGTAGACTTTTTCCAAAACATGACAACCCTGCTCCACTCCTTGTCAAGGGCAGTGGTACTCTGAGGTTTGAGTTTACAAGTTGTGTGTCTACAGGAAATAAAGGAACCTGGCTGCAGTGCCTCTCACCCTGTTTCTGAATGTTGCCTTTTGTTCCCTAATGGTTACAAATGAGCGAGAAAGGAGAGCAGTTCTTTTTGAAATTTGTAATGTTTTAGCACAATGTATATTAATTTTGGGCCATGTATTTACATAGGAAAAAATGACCAAAGTACCTGTACATGCTAAAATAAATCTTAAACATTAAAAATATGGTGGTTAAAAGTGGAAACTGTGCATTCTCTTGTAACCTGTCAGCTAGTAATCAATGCACTCAAACAAAACAATTTAAAATGTCTGCTTTATGACTTTTCAAAGTAATGTATTTATGTTACATTATGAAACACTGCACTTTCACTAACCACTTAGGAAAGTGACAGGCCACTTGAATTTTACAAATCCTAATTACAGAACACTGCACATGGCACATACTGAATGCCTCATAAATATGCACTATTACAAGTGGAATGACTACACTTCAGATGAGGAACTAATTTAACAAATTTAAATATGATCTTTTCACTGCCGTTAGAGGCAGAAAAAAATGATATAAAGGTTAATCTATTTCACAGGATTATCAAATAGTAGTAAAATGAAAGCCCACTGTAGTGGTTTGCATTCCCAATAATCACATGGGGAGCTGTGGTTGGCTTTACCACCAGGGTGGTGTATTTTTATCTACTCTAAATGTATAAATCCTAATAGTGTGAATATTATTAAAATAAAGAGTGTTGTCAATTCAGACAAACTATATCTTTCAGTTAAATTATATATATTTTGAAGACTACATGAAAGATCACAAAATTTAGTTACTAATGTTTCTACTGGTTTCTAGTGGACTAAGCAGTAGTCCTAGTGAGGTCTGAAGCACTTCAACTGTAACGTCATTTAATACAAAAAAATTCTGATGTGTTGCATTTATTCAACTTTCTCTATTCACTCTTTTACTACACATTTACTTATTTCATTGTACATATAAGGATACACCAGGTTAAAGCAGCAGTAGGTTTTTAAAAAAGTAGGTCATATGGCTTTGAAATTCCACAGTCTTTACATGACAATGAGAAAAACAACTGCATGATGCCAATGGACCAGCTCTGATTGGCGGACAAAGCAAATGCTCGCTTGTGCATGTGACTGTACAGGGGACAAATGAAGTAGGTCAGTTCGCGAGACGCCTACAGAGGAAATGGAGGTGTTACAAAAAGAAGAATATGTTGCATATAAGGTTTACTTTCATTTGCAGTAATTCGGCATGGAGGCTTACAGAATTTTACAGAAAGCATATGGTGATGATGTTCTGCCACAGTCCACAGCACTTTGACAGTTCAATGAATTTAAGGAGAGCTGTGTTTCAGTAAAAATGCAAGGTGGGTCAGGTGCTCCAACAGCAGCAATAAACGAAACCATGATTAACACAGCTGGTACCGTTTGCAAAGACCGACGACTAACAATTGAGCGATTTGCAGACACATGGATTTCCCATGGCAGTGACTTTTCAATTCTGCACAATCACTAAACATTAGAAGTGTTTTGTGCGAGGTGGGTACTAAGATTGATTCCTAATCAACAATTGACCGATTTGCAGACACATGGATTTTCCATGGCAGTGACTTTTCAATTCTGCACAATCACTAAACATTAGAAGTGTTTTGTGCGAGGTGGGTACTAAGATTGATTCCTGATCAGAAGTTGATGCGGGTGGAAGTGTGTATAGAACTGCAACGTTTGGTTGAGATGCATGGGGATGCATACCTCAATTCCAACATTACAGGTTTTCCTTGTCTTTAAAAGGAATTAAGGGGGAAGTGTTTTGCTGCTTTGTAGACTGTCGTGAAGAAGGCTGAGGCAGTTGTAAAACAGATGGCTTCGAGCACATGTTCTAGGACTGGCAGAAGCATTGGGCAAAGTGCATTCAACTCTATGCAGAATACCTTGAAAAAGACCACACCAAACTGGACCAAGACTAGTGTATTTTATATGTAAAGAAAAACCTCCTCAGTCTTTACTGACTTGGCCTCATATATCTTAAAGTTTCTGCGAATATTGTGAAGTGCTCTTCTGTCAACTTGTAAACTATAAGAGATATAAGATTATAGATTCCGTTAAAGCACAGAGTTTATTTCAAATAACTGTCTTTTGTGGCAATAGCCATATTAAGATATCTATTGTAATGGCTTGACATTTAGAATACTATCATCATTTCTGGAGTGCTATTATGATTCAGCTGTTTTTCACAATGTCAGGAAAGACGATTCCAAGGTCAGCATTAGTGACTCACTTTCAATAACTTGACTATCACTTTGGTCTCCTAAATATTTCTTGGACATTCAATAAAATGTAGCAGTTATACTATTTCTGCAATTGTTTATCTGGATTAAAGTGAAGTAGAGAGAAAAATAAGCTTTTGCAACAATGGTTGTTCACAAGCTACATAATAAATTATTATGATTGGAGGAAGTCACCTTATAATTTCTTTCTCATATAACAAGTAGAAGCATTGCATTCCACCCAAACATGTGATACTGAAATTTCAGTGGAAAAAGCATGTTTTGAGGTCTGAATAAAAGAAGCAATTTCAGAAAAAGTGTACTCTGTGTGTGTGTGCGTGGGTGTGTACAACATAGCTCAACAAAAAGTTGGTTAAATACCAAACTACCAAACCTTACATCTTCCCAAGGATTCAAGAAAATCCCCCCATCCCAATCTAATTTTACATGAAATATTTTTTCAAAAGTGTTGAAGTTCTCAAAAAATAGCTCCAACAATTTTCATTCAAATGCCATATCTTCATAACAAAATCTATATATTTAATTTCCTGGGAATATCCTTAGCGCTCCTTTTCAGTTTACATGACTTCTGCTTAACTGATAAACTATAAGCGATAGTCCATATCTTATTGCACAAAAGAAATTGTATATCTCATTACAACTCAATTTATGTCAAATACAATTTTCTATGGAATGAACCCTTTTGGGGATATTTCTTGCTATTTGTCTGAATTTTCTAAGGCTTACACTTTTCTCAAATGGAAAGTTGTTATTCATGCAAACAGAAAACAATTTGAAAACCATCACATAGCCACCATCATTAAAGACTGGAGTATCACTTAAAGCCTACTGTATTCCCATTTTCTGCTTACACATACAAGAAAGTTAGCAATAAGATAACCTCTCAATGCTTATCTGATTGATATGAAATACATAAAATAATAAGCATTTTAAGAAGACATCACACAAGTGAAGAGAAAGTTATGCAAGCACAACCCATCAGATATTTTAAAAATTTATCCTCTCCTAACTCTTTCCACTGATTTTAAGAAACTCATTTCTGCTGTTTGCATTATCTTAAATCTTCCTTGTTTAATAATCCAATATTCACTTCATTGATGTACATCTAACTGGTAATGCTGTTTTATAAATTAATATTGTTTCCTTTCTTGTCATCATATTTAAATTTCTTTTAATCATTCCAATGATTTGATTAAATTTATCTACTTATTTTCTGTATAAGGTAATATAAATAATAAATAATAAAATAATTTGATATCTGTTCTTTAACACCTTTACCTAATGAAGGTATAATAACTATCATTCAGGCTGTTCATAAAAACATTTTTTTTTCTAATGCCTACAGCATTCTTTTGTATATGTATAACAAAGAGTGTGTTGAAACCTTCCTGCTAAAAACTGATGAATACTTAGTCACATAATATTCACTCATTTAAAATAACTACCAAAATAAGTAGCAATAAAATTATAGCTCTCCGAATTACGAATTTTTTGAAACCATTTAGTTTTCGACTGAATAAACATTATTCCGAATATAAGACCTGAAAAGGTGTATGCTACCATATTTTCAGTAATTTTGAAGTTTGAACGACTGAATATACTTAACATACTGATTGCACAAAACAATGCAAAATAGAAAACAGCTACTAATACGCTGAAAATCTTGGCACAAAGAGCAAAAGGTTCACAATCTTATTTTAACTTCATTTTATCTGGTATAGTAATATCTGAACACACAAATCCTGCAGCATTCTAAAGGTCTTTAATTTCAGATTAAAAACAAGCTTCAAACATTAAAAAGACCACCTTCTAAAACATTTTAAACAGAGGTGTTGTTAAATTCAAAATAAAACTAGTAGGTATATTTTAGTGCGTAGACAACTAAAAGTAGGATCTCTTAAGTTTGCAAGAAAATTTTCATTCACGTCATCGTTATTGCTATGTTCATTTCGCTATCATATAATATAGTTTACTCATATTATTTACACAGCATGGTTATCTAGCTAACCTGCTAAATGTATATGGCAGATAAAATGTTCTTAATTTAAAAATACTGTTAGCTTACATGACATTTCACTGTGCCATTCGCATGTTGTACACGCAATGTGGAAGTACTTCTGGTGACCGCAATGTCCAGCTTTATTTCTACACTTTTAAATACAGAACACTAATAAAGTTTTGTTTAAGCTTCATTTAAACACTTGAGCTACGATCAGTTTAACCGATAATGCGCACTTAATACCTTCGTCCGATACCACAACATACATTCATGACATTCTTTCTCACCACCTTACGGAACTTTTAACAACACTTCAAACTTCCAAACTCTTTGCCTCTTTGCTTTTCTTTTCGGCTAAAAGAAGAAGTGTCTTGCTGTCAGAGAAATTTGTTGGGTGAGCAGGCCGTTAGTTAATCAAAGTGGCTTATAACTTGGCACAGCCGTCACATTGCTAAAAATGTCGTATTCTCACTGAGGTTAAAGATTTAATTTTCTTTTATATTACAGTTCAAATGCGTTAACGGTGTAACGTGAATGTAATAATCACAGAACAGGAACTTTGATGTGTCTCTGATTTTAAATGTTTGTTTATTTGTTGGAGGTAGTAATTTGGGATTTTTTTTTTTATTATCTAAAGTGATATCCCCAAATTTGCATTGGCAGTTCTGTTTGCCGCCACATTTGAAAGTATATTTTTGTAATTTTTATTATATGAGTAGGAAAATCATGCCATATGTCATCAAAAGATTTTCAATGTCTTATGTTCTGTGATTACCTTTACTCCTTTCCAGTTTTTCACCTTCCATAGAGATACTCAAGTTGTGCTACTAAGGAGTTGGCCATAGACACATTAAACCCCAGCTTTGGAATTTAATTTTTCATTTTTAATCCATATCTCTTTCATGCCAAACTAGTGAGGGAACTATATGGAGAGACAAAGATTAGCAATTCAAGTCCTAATTGTGGCATTAAATGTTTTAGTTTAATTTATGTTTTCCAAATCATTGCACATACACAGCTAGTGGGAAAGAACAATTATTAAAAAAAATTTTTTTTTTATTTTCCAAAATTTCATAATTTGAGATCAAGAGTACAGAAAATCTCTATACACTAATATTTTGAATTTCAACATTATAATGCTTTTCTGTAGGAGAATACATCTTTATACAAAGAAAACTTATCTGGCTTCTGTTTTCAACATATTTATTATTTTTATTTATTATTTTCTGCCTTGACATGATTACCAGAGCTGCATCACGTATGGAACTTGATGGTTTACATAATAATCTTATGCATTAGTTATGGATTAGTAACTTTTAAAATTAATATTACAGTTGTAAAAAGAGAAAATATCTCGGCATGCACTTTTGCTTTATTGTATAATGTATCTCATGGAAATAAGCATGGATATCTGTTAAATTCTGTAATTTATACTTAACTTTATGATAACATCCCATTTATACAGGATTAAGAAAGGTTAGTGCATAGGAATTAAAGAGAATAGTTAAAAATTATTTATAGAGCGGGGCAAAGCGTGAATTTGCATGAAGAATAAGTTGAACGTCTTGTAAATGTGCAATAACAATCTTAGTCATATTCTGGATAGTTTCTCAAAAAATATAATAAATTTAGTTATATTATTTTGCCAGCACAAATGAAGCACACAGGGAACATATGTTTTTGAATAGGTAATAATGGTTAGCAGTTCAATTGTGCAACAAACATGTAGCACAAGAGTACAGTGATGACCGATGAGTCAACCAAGCTCATTGCTAAACTGAAAGTCATGGTTTGGCTGTTCCATTTTACATAATTTACAATATTTCACAACATTTCTATTACCTACCTTACCCTAAGTACAGACTGTAGTGTAGCCGTTCATTATCACCTTGGCTCCCTGGTTACCTGGCTCCCTGGCCTTTGGCTCACCTCAGGGTGCCCTCCCTCTACTTCATCCTTTCTCTCTTCCTTCTCTCCTCCCTTCTCTATTCTCTTCTTCTCTTTTTTTTTCCTCCAACTCCATTTCTCTTTCATCTTCTTTAAAAACTCCCCCATTCTCATATTCTTCTTTTTCCCTTTTCCTGTCAGCATTCTCATGGCTACTATTTTTTTTGTCTGTTTTATCCCAGTTTCCTCCTATACCTTATTTCCTCTCTCCACTATTTCTGGACTATTGCTGAACAAGAGTATTCAGATAACGCTCACGCTCTGAGCTTACTATTATGTACTCTGATACCCGGTAATCCATTTCCATGAATTACCCATCAAAGTACACTATCCAGTTATGATCACAGACTTTTTTTAATCTTAACCATTCATTTACAAGTGTTTTCAGAGAAATATGTCATCAGTAAATGGGTGACATTTGATATTCACTTGAGGCTACTGTACAACTGAGATAACATAACAGTTTAATACAATAATTAAAGTGATAAATATTAGGTGGCTTAAATTTTTTGTACACAAGTTCAATTTTTTGATCCCTTCTCTGTGCAATGGCTTCAATGAGCCTATTCACAAATTCATGGCTCCTAAAAAAGGTTTAACTTTGTCTTTCTCAATTTCTAAGACAGTCTTGCATTCTGGCAATAGCTACTTTTACAAGAAGCTATTGCCAGAATGTTCAAAATCAGAGAAAATGATTTCACTGTTTCTGGCAGTACTTCATTTAATCCATTGATTATTAAATACTTAAATGAATGCTAAATTTCTTCCTCAACTCTTCTTTTAACTTTTATTTTAAGAAGAATGAGTACTTATTAAGTTTTAAAACATGATTTCTGTAAAGCCTTTTGGGAGACAGTATTGTGCAAATTTTCCTTCGCTCAGAAATTCATTGAAATCTGTAACTCTTAGTTGTATTTGAACTGTGATGCAATACAGTATTTCAAAATATATCTCCTTAATCTGCTTATATATTTTTGCATGAATTTAACTTCACTCTTCTCCTTATTGTCTTTGTTTATGTGAGAATTGTTGTTTAGATTTTCCAATGCAGTCAAGAATTATTTTCTTTCATCTGAGTTCTCTAATAGATGAAATACAATTTTGTATTTCAATTTGAAATCTATTAATATCCGCATTTTACGTTTGAAGAATGTCAAACATAAAACTTGAATATACAGATACGCTATTCAAGAAATATAGCACTAATGCAAATGTACAGCTATTCAAATTTCTAATGATTCCAAAATCAACATTTATGAAATTGGAATCCCAATCTTCAGATTCAATTACAGTTTTCAAAGTTGAGTTTTAGTGTAGTGTTCTAGTACTGTCATAGCACTCCATGAAGCGGCATGTATTGCTTGATTGCCCGCAGTACGCCCGCGTTCGCCAGTCAGTAGGCTTGGGGACTAACTTGCTGGGAGTTTTAAGGGACGACCCAGTGGCCGTGGTTAAGGTACTGCAGTTTGTTGCCGAAATCGGTTTTTATAAACAAGTCTGACTTGTATTTTATATTTGTTAATTTTAGAGATTTTAAATTGTTAGTCTTGGGATGGTTTTTTTTTATGTACTTTTAATAGTTGAGTGTTTTTATTTTATTTTACCTTTTAGCTTAATTTGTGTAGCTTTTAGGTTTTAGTGTTGACTTCGGGCCCAAATGACCTTGTTGTCGACGGGCCCTAAAACACCACACACTCACTCACTCACTCACTCACTCACTCACTCACTCACTCACTCACTCACTCACTCCATGAATGGTAGTTCTTGTTTACTGGGACTAGGCAATTTAAATCCGTTTTCTCTAAGGAATTCGCTTCTTTAAGAAGTTCGACTGAAAAATGTATGTATTCATTAAGACCATGAATTAATAATTTTTCTTCTGTAATTTATTTACAACTCTGAAACTGATAGACATGTATAAACAATGTATTGGGGTAGAGTTCTTAAATGAACATCTGCAGACCTTCCTTCCTTTAATGTGCATCCATCCTACATTTGTGATATAAGTGCTTGTTTTTTTTTTTTTTTTTTTTTTCCCAAGTGTTTCGTATTTTTAAAAATCTATCCACTAATCCTTTTGCTCTTATGTCTTTTGATATGTCATAACACCCAATAAAACATTCTTTAACTTTATCAGACTGAACATTAGCAAAGCACAAGGTGACACTTATATAACCCCTGATAGTCGTTTCATCTATTTGAAGTGATACAGAAGATTTTTTTCAATTTCAAACAAAATCTTTTCATTAATTACATCAGTAATGCACTGAATCAGCTCATTCTGTAACTCAGATGAAGTGTTCTTAAATAAAGTTGCACAAGTAGATACTATTCTAGTGGTCTTTTTAAGTATTTTCTTTAGGAATGGATACTCGATACTTTGTTATACCTCAATACTCATGACACCTGCAAGGTATCAACATCGAACAATACTTCAGAAAATTTGCTCTATACTTTTTCAATACTTTGGTGGTCATTCTGCAATTTTTATTTTACTTTAAAATCACAAAATATTGTTACCTCAAGTAGAACATTGCAAAGCCCAAGAAATTGAGAAAAATGTGGTACCTGCACAGAACATTATGCAAGAAAATAATTGTATGTCAAATTCACTGCCAGTTAACAGTTTCCAAGAAGAAATCACTGCCCATCTCAATAACGATTTGTCACCTCTTTCTAAAGCAGTGATTACTGGAAAACAAATTCAAAATTTCCAGAACTAAAAACAAAATTATAAGTTAACCGCAAACAAAATGCAGTTGAAGGCATGGCTTGCCAAAACTGAAGTCCTCTAGCTTTTCCACCTCTACTGTCAGTTTAGGTTGCCTCTCCTCCACTCCATGGCACAAGTTGCACAGTACTGGTCAGAGTATGAAGGGGTGAGAGACATGTGTTGCTTGGATGGCAAGGAGGGGAGAAGACTGTGCTCGCGCATGCGCACACCAACTGCACTTTGTTCACGGTCTATCTATAGCTGCTAAATATTTGTGTAACCTAAATGTAACAGTTTTCTCTGAAAGACAATTTAGCACAGCAGGATCATATATGACAAAAACAGAAGTAGATTTGATCCCAAAAGAGTGAAAATGTTGATATTTTTTAACAAAAACTCATAAAAGTGGATTTTTGTTTTTAAATATCTAATGTAGAGTTTGGAAACAGGAACCATTTTGGTTTTAAGTTTTGTCTGATTAAATATGTGCATCTATTTAATTTTATTGGTATTACACACTTCTCCCAACATTCTATTTTGTATTGAAACTAGAAGTAGAAATGATGGTATCAACTATCGAAGTATTGGGTATCATGAAAAATATTGTATATTGGTATCGAGTTTCGAGAAAAGTAGTATCAACCCATTCCTAATTTTCTTCTTCAGCTAAACATTCTAAGTCTCCAAATAATTCCCTTTGTTCATTTATAATTAGGATTCATTATGGGTTTAAAAGGTGTCAAACCAAAAAGCAAACTGTCAAAATTAGCCTCTTTATTATGCATCTGTTGTAATCAAGCATCCAGCTGCAGAACTTCTGAAAATGCATGCTCTATTCTACTTTTTCCCAGCTCATAAAATTTAACAGTTGCTATAAGAAGTTTTATGAAAGTCCAATATTTTTCAAACCCTCCTTCTCTGTTCTTAACTCACACCATTCTAAGTTATCTTTTCCAAAAAGCAAACAATAAAAACAATGCAGTCTGTTTCACTTTGAGTTACTTTTAGCCAGGTTTGTTACATAACATTGAGTTTTAAGTTGCCTCACATATTTTCCATAGTTAAATTAGATAATCTTTTTTAACCTTAATCCTTAACTTATCTTCATAATTAGTCTGGAAACTGAACCTTTTTTGAATCAGAAATTACAGCTGGAAAAAATGTAATATTTAGAGCAGAGTGAAATGAAAGAAAAAAAAAGTACTGGAATTTATAAAACATCAATTTAGGATAGGCTCAATCTTACAGTCTCAATGCATTGTTTCACCTTTATTATGGTTGGTAGGTTGGTTGGTATTTAAAGTTAAGCAGTTGGCAATGAAGCCTCAGACTATGGGTTCCCTTTAGTGCCATCTCATTTGGGGGTCAAACCATGACACCTTCACATTGGCAGATTTTAAGGGCAGAACAATTTTAAAACATGAAAAAATATATATAAAAATATTTCAGAATTAGCTATTTTTTTCCCCTTAACAAATGAAGAAATGAAGTACAAAAGTTGGTCACTTTGGGTGCAACTCTTATTGATTATCTTTAAAGCATGTCAAGCATGGCATGAGTAATATGTATTACCCTCATAAACTTGTTTCTTTCAAGCCGTTTATGTTAGTTTCCCTCATTTATAGCATTAAATTTTCATAAAATATTCAATTGAACAATTAATATGCATTATACATTAAGCTCAATAAAGTTTATTTATTTAAAGTTCTCCCTCCATAAATGGTGAAATTTTAGGAAATTTAGTCAAGATCTGCATAATGTAAAACAGTTTGAATTTGCAATATGTTTCAGAAAGTATTGGAGAAAAAGTAGGGATGGGTCAATATCAGTTTTTCTCTAAACCAATTCACGATATTTTCCACGATACCCAATACTTCGATACTTAATACTGTCATTTGTACTTTCTAATTTCAATACAAAATAGGATTTTGGGAGAACTGTATAATGCAATGAAATTAATTAGGTGCATATATTTACTGAGACAAAATTTAAAACCATCAGTGTACTTATTTTTAAACTCTACATTAGAATGGATAGTCAACATGAAAAATTCAATGCCATGGCCAGGATTTGAACCACGGATCTCCTGGTTTCCGTCCAGTCGCTCTAACTCATTGAGCTACCATGGCCAACGTGCCATCCTGACATTAAATTTTCCAGTTGACTTATATATTCCCGGTAAACCACTAAGGGCTTTCGTACCCGAGATACACTGTTTGTGGCGACTTACTATTGTAAGTACTTGAGTCCCAGGTTTCACCATTAAACTCTTATTATTTAAGTTAATTGCGGCTAGTGTGAAGAATGATTAATTTCTACCAATTAATAAATCCTTTTATGGAAGTGTTGAAAACAGTGTTGTTGTATAAATTAAGTTAATTAGGAGTCGATTAATAACACAAAACAACACTCACTTTTAAATTTTCCCGGAACCGGTTTCTGAGGTCTTCCCTCTATCTTCAGCCGGACATCGACTAGTTCTCATTGGTGTAGCTGGCAATATTTTGTCTTCGGTCTCCTCTGGTGGCGGTTCGAGGAACTTGCTGAACAAATCTTTCTGGGGGATGTCGAAATTGAATACTTTGTTCCTATTTTTTGAAATAAAGATTTGTTCCCATGTGGACAGTTCTTCTTTTCCTGTTGTATGTTTTAGTAATTTTGGTTCTGGATTTATGTTGTGGTTTTTTTCCCAAAAATGCGTGGCAACTGCTGATTTTTCTAATTGTTTGTATTTTATGTTCCTAAAGTGTTCCTTTGCTCTTGTTTCTAAATTTCTTTTCGTTTTTCCAATATAAATTTGACTACAGTCACAGCATTCAATTTGATATATACCAGATTTTTTGTTAGATGGAATGGCATCTTTGATGTTTGAGCAAATTAGGTTTTTTAAGGAGTAATGGTTCACTGGAGCTAGTTGAATGTTTTGTTTTTTGAAGACTTTTTTGAATTTATCAAAGGCCCATGGATGGTAAGTGAATTTTTTGAAGATCATTTTAGTTTCTGTAGCTGAGAGGGTTGTGGTTTCCTTTAGTAGTTTCTTCTTTTTTGCTAAGTTCACTTTTTTGTCTACTAGTGATTTGGGAAAGTCATTTTTCTGTGCTATTTCAATAATTTTGTTGTATTCTATTTTGTATTCTTCTGCTGTGAGAGGGATGTTGACCAGTCTGTGTGCTAAACTATTAAAGATTGCCTGTTTGTGGGATCTTGGATTGTAGCCATTAGCTTTTATGTAGTTGTCTGTCTGTGTTGGTTTTCTGTAAATGCCAAAGTTTATTCTATTTTTATTTCTGATTATTTTTAGATCTAAAAATGGTAAATACTCGTCTTTTTCAACTTCTACAGTGAACTTGATGCTTTCTTCTTGAATATTTAAAAGTTTTAGTGCATCACTGATGTGTTTTTTTGGCACTATGGCAAATATGTCATCTACATATCTTTGCCAGAGTTTGAACATCCATGGGAAACCTTTAGTGATCCTTATTTCTAGTGCACTCATGTACAGATCGGCCAGGAAGGGTGATAAGGGGTTTCCCATTGCTAAACCAGAAGTTTGATGGAAATATTTTGTTTGAAACTGGAAGAAATTCTGTTCTATGCATAATTTGGTAAGTTCGATGTAATCTGAAATTTCAAGTGATGACATTCCAAGTGATTTGAGCCATTTTTCTATCAATGTTGGGAGTTGTTTAACTGGTATGCTGGGAAACAGTGATTTAACGTCAAATGAGACTAGTGTGTCTTCTTCATTTAGTTCAGTATCCTTAATGTGTTCTATAAGTTCATAGGTGTTTTTGATGCTTAGGCTATCGAATTTTGGAAATGAGTTGAATTTGTTTGTTAGCCATTTTGCAAGTTTGTATGTTGGTGAATTTATACTGCTAACTATAGGTCTCATTGTTATGGATGGTTTGTGTATTTTGGGTAAGCCATAAAGTCTAGGTAAGGTTGGGTTATCTGGTTTAACTGCATATTTGTTTGATATTATACTTGATTTTGCTATTGTTTTTTCAAATGATTTTATGCAAGCTGTTAATGGATTTTTGTTAATGGTTTCATATTCACTGTTAGTTAGCATTTCTTCCATTTTTTCAAGGTAATCAGATTTTTCCATTATGACTATTTTGTTACCTTTGTCTGCCTTGGTGTATATGACGTTTTTTTGTTTCAATAAGTTCAAGAATAAGAGACACATCGGAAATAGAAACTTGAGTCCTGCAGCAATTAGTCCACACGCTAAATGCAAAACAGCAACAAGTAGCGTAAACGAAAAAACAAACACGCAAAACTTTGAAAACGTTGTAAATCTTTCAAATCAAAATTTCTCCACAAAAGAATTAGGTCTTCTAAACAAAGGATTAAAAACTTGCGTAAGTTTTTCAAACGAAATTGAGGACTACATTGCAGATATAAACATTTCGGCACAGTGTCTACCAGTATCAAAACAAAACCCACTTAAAAGCCAATGTGAAAATATTTTGGAAGAAATAAAAACCAGATCCGTTCACAAGAGCAAACAAAATATTATCCGTTCATTGAAACAAAAAAACGTCATATACACCAAGGCAGACAAAGGTAACAAAATAGTCATAATGGAAAAATCTGATTACCTTGAAAAAATGGAAGAAATGCTAACTAACAGTGAATATGAAACCATTAACAAAAATCCATTAACAGCTTGCATAAAATCATTTGAAAAAACAATAGCAAAATCAAGTATAATATCAAACAAATATGCAGTTAAACCAGATAACCCAACCTTACCTAGACTTTATGGCTTACCCAAAATACACAAACCATCCATAACAATGAGACCTATAGTTAGCAGTATAAATTCACCAACATACAAACTTGCAAAATGGCTAACAAACAAATTCAACTCATTTCCAAAATTCGATAGCCTAAGCATCAAAAACACCTATGAACTTATAGAACACATTAAGGATACTGAACTAAATGAAGAAGACACACTAGTCTCATTTGACGTTAAATCACTGTTTCCCAGCATACCAGTTAAACAACTCCCAACATTGATAGAAAAATGGCTCAAATCACTTGGAATGTCATCACTTGAAATTTCAGATTACATCGAACTTACCAAATTATGCATAGAACAGAATTTCTTCCAGTTTCAAACAAAATATTTCCATCAAACTTCTGGTTTAGCAATGGGAAACCCCTTATCACCCTTCCTGGCCGATCTGTACATGAGTGCACTAGAAATAAGGATCACTAAAGGTTTCCCATGGATGTTCAAACTCTGGCAAAGATATGTAGATGACATATTTGCCATAGTGCCAAAAAAACACATCAGTGATGCACTAAAACTTTTAAATATTCAAGAAGAAAGCATCAAGTTCACTGTAGAAGTTGAAAAAGACGAGTATTTACCATTTTTAGATCTAAAAATAATCAGAAATAAAAATAGAATAAACTTTGGCATTTACAGAAAACCAACACAGACAGACAACTACATAAAAGCTAATGGCTACAATCCAAGATCCCACAAACAGGCAATCTTTAATAGTTTAGCACACAGACTGGTCAACATCCCTCTCACAGCAGAAGAATACAAAATAGAATACAACAAAATTATTGAAATAGCACAGAAAAATGACTTTCCCAAATCACTAGTAGACAAAAAAGTGAACTTAGCAAAAAAGAAGAAACTACTAAAGGAAACCACAACCCTCTCAGCTACAGAAACTAAAATGATCTTCAAAAAATTCACTTACCATCCATGGGCCTTTGATAAATTCAAAAAAGTCTTCAAAAAACAAAACATTCAACTAGCTCCAGTGAACCATTACTCCTTAAAAAACCTAATTTGCTCAAACATCAAAGATGCCATTCCATCTAACAAAAAATCTGGTATATATCAAATTGAATGCTGTGACTGTAGTCAAATTTATATTGGAAAAACGAAAAGAAATTTAGAAACAAGAGCAAAGGAACACTTTAGGAACATAAAATACAAACAATTAGAAAAATCAGCAGTTGCCACGCATTTTTGGGAAAAAAACCACAACATAAATCCAGAACCAAAATTACTAAAACATACAACAGGAAAAGAAGAACTGTCCACATGGGAACAAATCTTTATTTCAAAAAATAGGAACAAAGTATTCAATTTCGACATCCCCCAGAAAGATTTGTTCAGCAAGTTCCTCGAACCGCCACCAGAGGAGACCGAAGACAAAATATTGCCAGCTACACCAATGAGAACTAGTCGATGTCCGGCTGAAGATAGAGGGAAGACCTCAGAAACCGGTTCCGGGAAAATTTAAAAGTGAGTGTTGTTTTGTGTTATTAATCGACTCCTAATTAACTTAATTCTACCAATTAACTTAAATAATAAGAGTTTAATGGTAAAACCTGGGACTCAAGTACTTACAATAGTAAGTCGCCACAAACGGTGTATCTCAGATACAAGAGCCCTAAGTGATTTACCGGGAATATATGAGTCAACTGGAGAATTTAATGTCAGGATGGCCACGTTGGCCATGGTAGCTCAATGGGTTAGAGCGACTGGACGGAAACCAGGAGATCCGTGTTTCAAATCCTGGCCATGGCATTGAATTTTTCACGTTGACTCTATCCATACAAAACCTTAGCCTATGTGTGGCTAGTGTGAAGAAATGATTAATTTCTACATTAGAAATTTAAAAGCAAAATGCTTTTTTAGAACAGTCTACTTTTATAAGTTTTTGTTTAAAAATGCTAGCATTCTCACTCTTTTGGTTCAAGTCTATTTCCTTTCTGTCACATATGAGTCCTGCTGTGCTAAATAGTCTTTCAAAGAAAACTGTTGCAGGTGGAACACATAAATATTTAGTGTTTTTTTTAATTTAATTTTTTTGGGGGAGGAGAAATTTTGAATTTGATTTCCAGTAATCCAGTGCACTAGAAAGAGGAGTAACAAATCGTTATTGAGATATGCAGTAATTTATTTTTAAGAACTGTTAACTGGCAGTGAATCTCACACACAATTATTTTCTTGCATAATATACCACATATATGTACAGGTACCACATTCCTAGCAATTTCTCAGGCTTTGCAGTGTTCTGCTTGTGGCAATAATATTTTATTATTTTAAAATAAAAGTTACCGAATCATCACTGAAGTACCAAAAGGATACCAAGTGAATTTTCTGAAGTATCATTCGATTTTGGTACCATGCAAGTATCATGAGTATCAAGGTATCACAAGTATTGAGGACCTATCCCTAAGAAAAAGACATTTGGAAATTGGAGTATCAAACAAAATGCAAATGCTCCAACCTTGAAATATATAAATACCTTCGTAAATATTACTTTACTGGAATAATAAAACCAGATATGGAACTAGAAGCTAAAAACAAAATGTAACACTAAAAATCTGAAAATTGACCCTTTGACTACTTTTGAACAAAATTCCACTAATGAGTTGCCTTAGAGAGGCAGAGTTATTTCAGAAAAATCTTAGGGCTTCAAAGTCCTCCATGATCCTGGATTAGAGTTCAAGATAGAAAATGAAGAAAAATAATATTTAAAAGATCCAGGATGCTCCTGTCTCATTCTTTCCGCCTGGGGTCTGACATATATACCCTATCTGCAAGTTCAATGTGGAAGCAAGCCCCTTTACATCTGGTCCAATCCACGTTGTAACCTTTAATTTATTTGTGGCCTATGGTTTTCAAATTGGATCTGGAGGTTACCAAGAAGATGTTAACCATTAGCATTTCTGCAGATGATTTAAGAATCAGTTACTTCTTAACATCATGAGTTCTTGTTATGGACAATGTCCCATTTCATGTGATCCAAACAGATAAGAATATACTAACACAATATTAAAGCATAATTAGTGTTGATTGTTTATTATGTAAATATTAAAAGCAGAAGCATTATTAACAGTGAAGTATTCTTCATTTTTGAGTTTGATTAATGAGTCACTATGTTTACACTCAACTTCACTTAGTAAGTGAAGTTGAGTGTAAACATAGTGACTCATTAATCAAACTCAAAAATGTTTATTATGTGTTTCAAATGGGAAAGTGTTTGTCCTTAAGCATTACTAGGTGAGCAACCAATCAGAGTCCTGCGATGTTGTCGTATTGCATTCTGCCTAGGTGGTGTGTGACGAGCGGCAAACTAATCAATCTCTAATAATTACTATTTGCGCTAAGACAAAAATTCAGATTTTGCAAAAACTGATCCCTGAGGAAGGAGAGAGTACTGTATATAACATAACCATAAAACCCACATATTTTTAGCTCAAATAGTTTTCCTAATGTAAATAAATAAAGTAGATACCATTATATAAGAGCAACGCATTGCGACTTAAGCACTGTAATGAATATCATTATTGGTTGGCATGTATGTGTGAACGTATATTTGAAATTACTCAGAACTGAAACGTAAACATTTGACATGACCTGGTAAAAGAAATATGTACTTTGAATAAGCCAAGGTATTTGTTAAATTTGATGAGAGGAAATGATACACTGCTTCCTAGTCTGGCAGAACGTGTCTGGTCACATTATATCTTTGTTTATGAATGGTTTGTAATCTCTATTTACTCTAGAGTTCAAAGCAGCATTATTCTGTTACTCTTCCATGAAAAAGTGTATCAGCTGGATCATTGAGATGCAATCCACCTTCCCCCCTTACTACTGCTAGAACAACCCAATTGAGTTAATGTGGGCTCAAATTATGCTGCAAACAGAAATAATATTTTTAAACTGACTGACGTTGAACGACTTATTCACGAAGAAGTTGACAAGGAACACAACAAGACTGAGGAAACTGCATGAGACATCAGATAAACTACAAGAAGACGACTTTTGGAAAGAAATAGCATGTAATTAGATTTTGAAACCTATCATCATAAATTTGCAGTATTCAGACGGTAAAGACAATGACAATGATGAATTATCTCTTAACATAAGTAACATTTACAGCTATATGAATGCACCACTGGTATTTTCGTTGGATTAGAAAAATAAGTGATTCATAAACTATAATTAACTTTAAACTAAATGTTTAAAACATTTGCATAATATACGAATATTCATGTTGCAATTGTGATTTCAACAACTGCATTATTATAAAACTTGGAAAATTCAGTTTGCATTTCCTTAAGTCTAGCGCCATCAACCCTTGCAAGTGTGCGAGAGATAGGGAAATATAAAAAGAGTTGGGATAACATGGTGACAACAGTGAAGGCTCTAACGCATCTGATTTGCTACAGGTGAGAACTCTTCCCATTTGAAACACATAATAGTTGCCATTGTGTAGGTGTAACATTGCAATGAAAAAGGCAAACCTTTTAATTTCTGAATAGGTAGAGTCAGACTGAAAAATTCAATGCCACAGCTAGGATTTGAACCACAGATCTTCTGGTCTCCCAAGATTCAAAGTTACCAGTGTTAGGTTAATTGATGGAAGACACCAGTACACATACACTAGTCATGCGTAATTTAAGATTTTGGTTAGGTAGATCAGACTAACCTGTCAATGTCATAGCTAGCATTTGAACCACGGATCTCCCGGCTACCATCTGGTTGCTCTTAACCATTGAGCTACCATGGCCAACACTACATGGTATTAAATATATTAATATAATTATTCAGTGCTCTGTATATTGCTAGTGTTTACCTAGAATGGGTTTCATTAGGACCTTCCTAACATCCTCGGCTAACATCCTCAGGATGTCAGGAAGGTCATAACGAAATGCGTTCCAGTTAAACACTAGCAATATATAGAGGATTGAGTACTAGTTCGACTCAAAATTATGTTAATTTTGTGCTTCATTGTATCATGTCCTTTTTCATAGGAATATCTATAAGTTGGCCAAGGTAGCTCATTGGTTAAGAGCAACCAGATGGACATCAGGACATTCATGGTTTAAATCCTGGCAATGCATTGAATTTTTCCGTCTGACTCTACCTATTCAAAATCTTAGCCTGCACATGGCTATTGTCAAAAAATGATTTATTTCCATCAATTAACCTAGTATTGGTAACTATGAAGCCTGGGATTTAAGTACTTAAGGCATAGTAAGTTGCCCCAAATGGTGTGTAGCTCATTGTTTATGAGAGCTCCTAGTTTACCGAGAAAATACGAGTCAGTTGGAGAATTTAATGTTATGCTGACAAGTTGTCCATGGTAATTCAATGTTGAAGAGCAACCGGACGGAGACTGGGAGATCTGTGGTTCAAATCCGGACTATGACATTAATTTTTCAGTCTGACTCTACCTATCCAAAATCTATGCTTACACACTACTAGTATGGAAGAATGGTTGATTTCCTTTTAATTTCTGTTGTGAACTAACCCAGTAGTGTGAAATCATGCCCCTGAGTGATACATACCACTGCAGGTCACTTGGCAGGGCTAAGTATCAATACTTAGAAACTGGATTACCGTGCTGGTTTTGTGTGATCCACACAAACAGATACCTGTCTTGAACACTAGTCATCACTCGCCTATTCTGTATGGGATTTTAAATTCAATTGGAAAAAACAATTCACATCAAAAGTTGTTGGCAGTAGTATTCCATATATATATGTAGTATTCAGTGCTTGGTATGCAATCAGCTCTGTTCTAAAAAACTACAGACGGAAATTGCCCTGTTATTATGTTTTGTGTTATTTCACTTATTTTAAAATAAACAATAAAATATTGTCTTATTTATTTTAAAATTCAAATAGCTAAGAATCTCCACTTCAAGGAAGTAAGAATTTGAAAGCTTCATATTACAGTTTCTATATATGAGAGCTTTCCAGAATGTAACCACCATTTTGAAATAGCCCATTTAAACATAAAAGTTTTATTATATATAGCTGAAAATTACAGCCTTCGTATCCTGCACCAAGATATTGGGCTAGAGTGTTGTGCTTTGGGTCCCTGCCATGGAATGCACCTAGGATTGTTCCACGCCAGGGGGGGGGGGGTGGATTTTAAGTGCCGGGTATAGGACCGGTGCCCACACAGCATTGTGAGGAAATTGAGGAGCTATGCTAGGTAGCCAAGTTTATGGCTGGGAATGCTGTGATGCTGACCACATCTCTTTCCTGTATCGGTTGGATGATCTCCCACCTGTGCCTTGCATATGTGGGCATGAGGCCAGCAGTTGGGTTGGCAGGTTCTGACTTGCTTACAGGCTGTTACACCAAGGGGAAAATAAAAAAACTGTTTTTCTCTGTTTTTCTACATAATCTCCAAACAGATTCAAGTATTTTCCATACCTTTTCATGTCATGAAATACCTTCTGCATAAAAATCTGCAGCCTGTGAACACAGCCAACCTAGCACAAGATTTTGAAGCTCTTTGCTATTGTCAAAGCCCTGAGCTACAAGCCGCTTTTTTGTGTATGGGAACAGATAGAAGTTACTAGGGGCTAAGTCTGGGCTGTACGGAGGATGGTCAAAACTGCCCCATTTGAACTTGGGCAAAAGTTTTTTTTTTTTCTTTTGCTGTGTGAAGGAGAGCATTGTTATACAAAAATACAACACAGATGCTAGAAAAACATAATATTGGTTATTGATTGCTCTTAATCTTAGCCTTTACAGAGTTTCACAGATGACTGCAGAAGTGATAGTTGTATCACATTCCACAAACTTAACGAGTAAGATGCCCTTTGCATCCCAAAAAACAGTAGCTATGACTTTTCTTGCTGAAAAAGTCTGACACGCTTTCTTTGGCTTGCTTGGAGAACCGGTATGTCCTCATTGTTAAAATTGATGTTTCATCTCAGCATTCACATCGACCACCTAAGTCTCGTCTCCAGTAACAATTCTGCTTAAAAATTCTTCTCCTTCAAAATGATAGTGAGAAAGGAAGTCTATGGCCGAACTCATTTGTTTAGTTTTGTGGTCATGATCAACGGTTTTGGTACCCAATGAACTCAAAACTTACAATAGGCTAGTTTTTCAGTCATTGTCTCCTGTAAAAGACTACAACTCCAAGATATTTTGAGAAAATGAGAAGAAAGTTTTGTGATTGCGATTATTACAAATATTTCTATTTCCATACTTCTCCTTTGTGTCATAATGCAACCATTGTTCTTACGATGGGATTCTTTAGAATAATATTCTCATTAATCTAAACATGTTTTCTTATTTGCCATTGCCTGTATATTCAGGGTTCTAAATTTCATAGTATGAGGTAAACCATGAACTATTGATATATGGAGTAACCTATATACCTATCAATACCTTGTGCCTTAAGATCTTCCTAATTATCAAGCAGTTACTCAGCATATGAAGACAGAGACTGTTTAACAGCTTTCTCTAAAGGATATCCCTACAGCAGCTAAGCAATCGAATCGTATACGATACAATATCGTATTGTATATGATACAATATATATATATATATATATATACAATGTATCGTATACATTGCTTGTATATAAGATTCAAAAATAATATCTTGAACATTATGTAGAACTACAGCGAAGAAATGAATATTACACAAACATAAATATTTGTAACAAGAGCAGGCACTAATACAACATGAAAAAATGTTGCGGTTAAAAACAACAAAATGGGAGAAAAGATTACTACAACTAATCAAGATGAAAACACAAACAAGTTCCCTACACAAAGTTATGGAATTAAAAACAGATCTGAATCTTCCTAATTCTAAAGAAAACATTTTAATCAAAGAAAACCCACTGACTTTTGAACCAATTAATATTCAATTAGATTTAGAACAAATAGTTACAAAATCTGAAACTTCCAAACCTGTACTAACAGCACTAGCATTAGAAACTGTGAACAATAGATACCCACCTGAAGAATGGTTACATATCTACACAGATGGATCTAACTTGGATAACAACTCAGGAGCAGAAATTAAGTGTGCACCGTTCTCATTCTATCAACCAGCAGGACACCACACAACAAATTTTGATGCAGAAGTAACGGCTATTCATATTTCACTCCAACAACTTCTATACAGAATAGATAAATTAAAAAATGCTGTCATACTTTCTGATTCTAAAGCAGCATTATGTGCAATAAGTTCATATAAAATGAGGTCAATCCAAATTAAAGAATGTCACAAAATGATCCAACAACTTGAAAAACTACAGAAAAGAATTATATTACAGTGGACACCTGCACATTGTGGAATTGCTGGAAGTGAATCAGCTGATTTTCTTGCCAACAAAGGTGCAAATTTTATTCAGAACAAAAGTAAAAACTTACCCTTTACATCCATAAAAATATTAATCAAAAGCAAATATAAAAACAAACAAAACCAATCAATATCTAACAAAGCCAAAGATAAAAGATGGAACATTTTAATTAAAAATCCAGAAATTATTAATTTCAGTGTGACATATTATTTTAAAAGGCCAAATTTACACTTTCTGTATCATTTTGTAACAGTTCCTTAATAATTCCTACATTTTGCTGTAATATTGCTTTTTGACATGTGTATTTCTGCCGACAGATTTGTATGAATCAGGCAAGTTCAGTCAAATTTTCTTCCTAAACATTTTATTGCCACTATAGGTCTCTGTTCAACTAGCTCTTGCAGTTTTACATGTTATTTCCTCATACTTCTGGATTATGGAAATGGAGAATAATGCATTCATTATTAAATTGAATACTAAGTGTTAGCAGCACACACAACTGCTGAGGTTAACAGCAGACTGAGAATTTTATTTTACAGTTCATTTCTTAGTGTTGCAAATGTTCAGTATCAATTTTTTGTATGTAACTAAGTCCAGAAAAAACACAGTTTAAGCATATGACAAATATGCTCAGGATTTTAATAAAAGAGCTATTTAAGGATTAAATTGTTGAGCTCCCAAAAATAAGTTTCATTAATATAATTTTGAGTCAAACTGGTACTCAATGCTCCATATATTGTTAGTGTTTACCTAAAAAGTGTTTCATTAGGACAGTCAACAGCTGAGGACGTTAAGAAGGTCATAATGAAATTCGGGGTAAACACTATCAATATATGGAGCATTGAGTACTAGTTCAACTCAAAATTATATTAATTTTGAGCTTTATTGTATCCTTACTCATAGGAATAAGTTTCATTATTAGTATTACTGTGCCTAACTAAATATTTAATTTCTATAATTGAAAATGGTAACGAAAACTAAGCATCTGTTTGTAAGAAACTGAGATTATTGAACATACAGTTTATTAAATAATCTGTATGTTAAGAGGTTAATACTGTGATAATTCTTGTGCTGAACTCCATAGCTACAAAAGCTATATCTATGTATAGCAGGAATGTTAAATGTCTTATGTATAATTTTCTGGAAACCAGCAAAACAACTTATTCATTTATTTATTATGCTCTGTGCTCTAAAGTTGTAAGCCATCAAGAAAGCTTTGCTCTCTACTGGAGGTCTTACAAAAGACATTTTCCATTCCTAATCTACAAATATTTTATGCAGCAATTGTAATTTAAGTAATAAAGAAAAGAAACAGGTTAAAACTGGTGTTTTTAATAAGAAATAGCAAGAAAATGAACAAATTCTTAAAAGACAGTTATTCAATTAATAACATTTCTTATAATTCTTTTCAAAATGGATGTGTGTAAAATAAATATTACATATTTTTTAAGAAAACAAAATCAATATCAAGTAATTCAAATTCAGAAGTACAAAGCACTCCAATTACAGTTTTTAGCAAAATGTTCTTATTCCCACTCATAAAGATAGATATGAGAAAATATTACACCCTTTTAGTATTTTGAATTGCAAATTGAATTAAATAAGAAGTATAAATCACATTTATGTGTACTTAAACATATGTACAAGAATACACTACATGAACATAAGTCAATTGCATATTTACAATCAATATCACTCTGTATTTATTGTTCACATTTGCTTATTTAAAATCAACTGGCTGTTCAAACTGTAAAGCCAGATTTTCACAATAAGGAATTTACCCTAGAGTTGTTCCTTGAAAACCCAAGTAAACAAAGAAATATGTTTACTATATATATTTAAATTTATCAACAACTGTATTTCAGATTTCTACTTATAATTAATGTAATCATTCTGACTATTAATGTACAGAATATTAACAATCCTATCAAAAACAAAAATTAAAATATACACTAACAATTCATTATTATATCTATTGCTTTTACATTACAATCTCTGCACATTTTTATACATTAAATAAAAATATAAAGATTATCTTAAAAACTATTATCAACAATTGTAATTATTTAGAGCTATGCTTATTTTCTGCATATTTAAGGCATTAAATTAAATGTGCAGTAAATATACCACGTTCCTTGACATACACATCACTACAGTACTATCATTGTTCTGAAGAGGAATTCACAGAATATTTAATTTCACTACAGCTGTTAAAAGGGCTAGTGAAAGTGGGTATTTTTATATTGTAGTATTTCAGACAACTGCTATTTTAGGTAATAAATTTTAAAAGATCACTCAACTAAATAAGCAGTATTTCACATTCATTTTTATGAGATTTGTTTACAGTGGGTAATAGCTTGGGGAAGTGTTCTTCTTTAATCACCTTCAGTTACATGCCTCATAAGGCCTACTATGGCTTAGCCGTTTTATAATAATTTCTTTGCCAATAAGCTTATTTATATTTACACTATTTCACTATAAGCTATTTACATTTCATCCTTACCAATGTCCATATACAACTTTTCAACAGTCTGAAATCATTTTACCACCTTTAGTTACATTTAAAAACATGATTATCTTAGCTTATGTGAGACTTTAAAAACTTAGGCCGAGAAGTGTTCCTTCTGAGCATGATAGTATTATCCTAACAAAACTGAAGGAGGAACATAAGAAATGAGAGAGGAGAGAGATATTAGAGTCATACTGCTGATTATTATAAGAAGTGGAGAGTTACCAATGGTTCCTTGCTGTACCTTTTATATTCTCTGATAGAATTTCAAATAATTCACATACTCCTAGAGATGAGAATTTTATGTAAATTGGCTTGTAAGATTTACCAATATATCTTAAATATGGAATGTCTATAGCAGCATAAAACAGTTCAAGAAACTGCTCTATGAATGTACTTTATTTTGTTTTCTTTTTAAGTTGCTATTTTATTTTGCTTGTTTGTTGCCCTTTTATTGAAGAGATCTTACTAATTTTTGCAAGTGGCTTTGCTTTGCCTCAAAAGCTTTAAGACAATATCAGAGAACCATCTATAATAATAAAAATCATGGAGATGAATGAGATGAAATTAAAAGACATGTATCACTTTCAAATTTCATTGCAGGAAAAGAAGGAAATTTGTAAATTCACAGAGCTTCAGAAAGTATCACAGATGTCTAGAGGGATAAAACTTGACTGCTCTTAAGACAGTGCTTATATTAGCCCTAATTCTATAATATCCAACTTACAAAGCCTTTGATTATGCAACATCAACTTTCACATCACTCCAGAATACAAAAAATATAAATTTTGCTCAGATTAAATCCATTATATTATCGGAAAGACTGTGCAGTTGATAAGTATTAATATTATATATTTTATTATAAGGAAGTTATTAAACTAAATATAGAACATTTTATAAAAAGTATTTTCAGATACTATTTTTAATTCAGTGGAACATTTCAGAGTATCTATTTGGAACAAGATGTACAGAGTGTTTAGTAGCTTTACAGCATAGAATTCTCATCTCTACATCACCAAGATCCTTATTAAAAACCTCTTTAATGAAAGACATTTTGTAGCATTTGATAAGTAGAAAGGATATGTATAGAGAAGAGAACTTGTACAAAGTGCTCATACTATAAAGGAGTATAGTTATCAGCACATTGTTTCTGATGTGGGCACAAGACTTGATTTACTATCAGTTCTAGAAGGTCCTTGCAAGGCTGCTGCTTCTGCTGCTGCCTCTGCTCTACTTAACACTTCTAATTGCTGGGCATCAGCATCAGTACAAAATATGGGAGGGCACTGAGTGTTAGGGGTGGGAAAATCTCGTACATCAACAGCACTACTGCGACGAAGTCGGCAAGACCCTGCACTGCGGAACTCGGGTGTCTCATTAGTTACAGTCAAATAGAAGGCACTGTTATCTGCACCCTCCTCCTCATCAGTATCTATGTCAATTCGTCGCTGTATCAATGTTTCCATCATCTGATAGTCACTTTCCTCTGCATCTCGTAGGTGTTCCTTCTCCAGATACAAAGCCATCTCTGGATTTGACATCTCTGACGTGTGGCGAGTGCGGCGATTTCCTTTGCTGTCTCCAGGTCTGGGAGGAGACAAAAGACGTGGAGTACGAGGAGGGCTCAACAAGCCACATACAGTCTCTAACTCATCAGTGATGCTTGTGTACTCTGAATGCATTGCCAATAACATGGCACGAGGATTGGGCTTAGGTGGAATTACTGTAATGCGTGGTTCTGCCCAAGTTACACTACGCTCTACAACAGATGCTCTAGGAAATTCATTTTCATCCAATGAATCAGCACCCATTGCATTTTCTGGTTCTGAATGTGTTTTACTTATCTGTCTGCGTGATAGCATGGGAGGCCTTGAAAGACTTCCTTTCTCTGATCCTTCTGCTGTTCCTGTTCCTGTTTCAAAACTACTTTGTTTTCTATGGCTATCTCTTGAATCTCGCCTTTCTGGTCTGAAGTCATATGAACTGCTTCTAAAGAAGTCACTGTGCAGTGTATCAGATTCCTGACTCTCTCCCATTACATCAGCACTGCTGTCAACAATGTTTTCAGTATTACTATCTACAAAGCTGCCATTCAAATCTGCAAGAGATGTTCTTGATATGCATATACTTTTTTGTTTCATTAATACACTTCCTTGCTTTCTCATAACTGGCTGAGGGGACTGCGATGCTGTAGCATTTTCTTTGTTTGTTTGTTCTTCTGGGGGCTGTGTTTGTGTTGGTGTTTGTTCTTCTTCTTCCTCCTCTTCCTCCTCAAAAACAGGAATGCGCTTAGTATCCCTCCCAAAGTCAGCGGAGAAGGTATCATCATCTAAACGCATGTGTAAACTTTCCCCTAGCAAAAAGTTATCAGGTCTAACTTCTGTAAGTGATCTTGTAGGACGTCTTCTCTCTTTGTTAAATATTGGAAGAAGGTGTACCCTATCTGGATGTTCTGATGTTTCTGATAATGCTTTTTGTTCATCAGATCTTTCACTTGAGAGCCTTGCTCGCTCTACTACATGTCTAATATCAGGAAGTTCTGATGTAATCACAGGATCACGTACATGAGTTGCCATAAACCTGTGGATTACTGCAAGATGTGACAAGGTTTGCTCTGAAAGATCTTCAAGCTTTCGAATACGAAATTCCACTCCTTGAATGGATGAAGTTTGTGCATTTTCTTTTTGATTGATATCTTCTACTTTCTGATATATGTTCTCAACCCGTTCAGAAGTGTTCTTTATCCGCTCTTCACTTGACATATTTAACTTCATTTCCTGTTCTCTAAAATAACCTTCTACACATTCTTCTTCAAAGTCATACAGATGTTCAAGGTCATCACTGTCCAAGAAAAGTTTCAAGGCATTATCATAAACATCTCTCTGACCTTGTACCTTTCGACGGCAATACTTCAGTAGAAGATATACATGACAGAGCAATATTAAAGGAGGAGGTATTACTGGTTTCTCCTCATATTCCATCACAACAGTGAACCGCTGGAACATCCATACTTGATGGGAGACTGCATTAACTTCATTAAAGATGTTGTTGAAAACCGCTATTAGTAAATTGATAAGCAATATATTTGCAATTAAAAGGTATGTTGACATAACAGCTGGAGTAATCCAACGTCCCATTTGGCATTTAGTTAAGCCAGGATCATCTCCACATGGAGGGTCAATATCTTGAGCAAATACCTCACCATACAACATGAAATATGGTTGAAAAAATATCTCACGAACTAGCATCCAACTTGGTTCACTTTCTGGGTAAAGAATAGCTTGACGACATACTCCAAAACTCATCAGCACCACAAGCAGCAGAACAACAAAATATATCATGTTCTTCACCATTTTCCCCATCATAGTAACTAATGGTCCAAGATATTTGTTCACTCCAAGAATATTTAGGATGCGAAGATACCAATAAATGATGTCAACGCAAAATATTAGACGACCCACTTGCAGTGATGAAGGTCGTAATCTTAAGCCCAGTCCAATCAGGAAGAAAATTATAGCTGCTGCATCACATGGGTTCCACATATTCCATGCCCATACTGAAAATTTATGGCTGTAAAAATCAAAGAGATAAATACATTAAAGCTAATAAAGAATCAAAAAACAATTTTTTTTTCTGAAACTAAGATCTCCAAACCATTTTAGTACTAAACAACAAGGACTCTGATGCTGCTGAAAATTATCATTACATACCATTTCCAGCAGTTCCAATAGCTTCACCAGCTAAATTTGTTCGAGCAACCTGATTTAATTTTACTACATTAACTTTTTACTTATTTGTGCCAAGATACAAATTAAAATATGGCTTGGATTCAACACTTGAATTGTACTGTAATAGTTTAAGTAAGCAAAACTATTGACTACTATGATAAAAATACTTGGAAAAATAAATAAAGCATCCATACTTTCCTAATAATTATGATTATTACAAAAATAAGAACTGGAAACAGAATTTACAGGTTTTATGCACATGTTTAGATACAATGAAAGTGAATCGAGAAGATATTGACATATTGCTTCACTCACACTGTTTTTCACAGGACATATTTCAAGAGCTGTTGCTCCCATCATCAGATGAGTCTCGATCAGTGCAAATTGTAGTGTTTTCCTCCTTCTCCATGTCATCGGCAGATGGCATTTTGCATTTGTCAAAGATATCTTCTCAATTCACTTTTATTTTAACTTGTGCTTCACTGTGTCTATGCTTCTTTCAATTTTAATGCTTGAATATTTAGATACACTTGTAACAAGGCAAATAATATCTCACCTAATAGCCACTGGTTCTGAAGATACAATTTCTCTTATTTTCTCACAAGCCAATGTGCAAATGTATGCTATGACATAGAGCTCTTGCCATTCAGGTGTTTCCTCAGTCTTTACTAAGACAACATATGTAAAGAGCATTAAAAAAAGAATGTAGGCAATCTGAAAATAAAATGAATTAATTACATTAAAATAGAACTCTTACATCATTTTCATGTTAAAACCCTTAGCTATTTCAGCAAAGAATACATTGTGCTGCTTACTGAGTGACTCCAAAATTTTGTAATTGGTGCTGTATAAAATTCATATAATTTCTTCCTAAGTCTCAGTTGTTTATTGGTTTTTACTTCATAGAAATCCAAAGGCACAGTGAAAATATTGTTTGTGTCCTCTTCTTCCACTACTACTTTGCCATTTTCTTGCACTACAGTATCTTTTGTACCAAAGCTCTCCTGAGTTATTAATGCCTGAAAAGGAAAAAAGATATAATTAACAAAAAGTATCTGATAGCAAGTTATTAAAAATCAAAAGACAATACACAGCATATGAACATCTATACAGCTGCATCATTCACAGTAAGAATAATCATTTGCATTCAAGCACATCCATGGATAACACATCCTTAAAATGTTTAAAATTATGAAATAAATTAGTTATAAGGCACTTTATAAATGCAGAATTACAGTTCTGTTGATAGGAGGGAAATGTTTCAAAGATATCAAGAAACATGCTAAACAACACACTTCCCTCCTTAAAAAAAATGTAAAGTATTTAATTTAAAACACTAATACAGTATACATTCACAATATATATAGACAGGTACGGGATTAGAATTCCATGAAACATAATCAGGAAAATTACACAGTGGTTTAAAGGTATCCATCTAATGCAGAAGTGCCAAACAAATGATCCTTCCTTTATCACAGGAATATGAAACATGCACATTACCATAGGAAAGAGCACAGAAATAGAGGGAACTCAGGAGTGGCATGGAGAGTCAAATGTACTTGCAAGTCAAATGTTCACGATTCCTGATTTAATGCAAGGAATTAAACTAGTATTGACTTATAAAAACAATCATTTACTCTAGATAAAAAATAAATGAAAATATGTTCATTCAACAAAATAAATATAAATGCTTTTTCAGTAGAAAACATAACATTGGCTGGAAAGTTTACAGATGTTAATCTCTAAGGATATAATATATACAAAGATAAAAGTCTGGGAACTCTTACAGATACTATTTATTCACAAAACTGCTTCAGTGAAATTAAAAATATTGCATTAATATGTGTATGATTATTATATGTACATGATTCCTAAGAGAGTAGGTCACAAATTAGGCACATTTATCAATAGCATTAGCCCGCCTCAGCAGCATAGGTGGTAACATGTCTGCCTCACATTCAAGAGATCCCAAGTTCGAATCTCGGTCAGGGAAAGTTACCTGGATAAGGCTTTTTCTGGGCTTTTCCCTTATCCTGAAAGATGAATGTTGGGTAACTCTAAGCTCTATGGAACTTGGGCTCATTTGAGAATAATCTCATCCATTTCATTGATTGACCAATATGACTTAACATTGAAGAATATAAATTAAAAAGAAAAATCAATAGCATTAACATTATATAGAATAAAAAGTGGAGAAAAATGTATGCAAGGTTGACTCATTTGCCTAATTTTAATAGTAATAACATTTTTTTAATCTTTCCTAAATTACAAAATTATGTATGTTAACAATTAACAGCTTCCATATGTAGTTTCTTTTCATGAATTAGAAACCCACATTTTTACATATGTTTAAGCTTCACACACTAACAGACATTTAGCTCATTTCAAAAGCACCATATTATTCAAAGTGAAAAAGGAGTTGATCCTATAACTACATCAACTACATTAGCACATTAGTTCAGCTACTAATCTATTTGAGGTACATGTTGGATAAGTCCTTTCCCAATTTGAATTGATTCAACATCTCATTGTGCAATTAATTAATGATAACAAATTAATTAAAATTATTTATAGAAAAAAATGATATAATATTTCAATACATTACTGACTTTATAACATTTTACAGTGAGCAAGCAATAAGTAATACAACAGTTACATACACATGAAGATACATTTTACCATGAGCAACAAACAGAAAGAGAGAACAAATTTACAAGAAATCACACTATTTTAAAATTGAATTACTTGTACAACGAAAAATATAGAAGAGGTGGATGATTAAGTTTGGGAAAGAAAATATTCAAAAAATAATAACCAAATTTGCAAGACATTGAAAACACAGTAAGAGTTCTGCACTTCTTTAAGGAGCTCAGACTAAAAGGAAGCAAGTATTGGACAAAAAATATAGAAGATATTCTGAAAGAGAAACAAATTGAGTTATGTATATGCACTAACATAAAACCAAATAAATTCTTTGATTATAAATATTACATTATGATTTGCTGAATTTTTTTTTATTTGTCCTAGCTATTTTAATCTAAATTTTGTATATCGAAAATCATATATTATTTGTTTTAACTAGGAAACACTGGAGTTATATTTATACATTTTGAACTTCTGGACGTTGCACTGTTGCTTTGAAAGACTAATATAATCATACAGAGGCAGAAAGCATTAAATGAGGGAAGTTGCAAAGGTAATCAGTAGCACCTAATTAAGTGCATTATTAAACAGTAACCAATGAATAAAATCTTTTTAAACCACTTGTCAAACTATAAAAACACTTAAGCTCCACTTACATTTAAAATTAGGACATGTTTCAAGGACCACGTGACTCTCTAAGCACTCTTCAGGCCTTGCAACAGCACATTGCAGCTCACACGCTAGTTTTAAAAATTCAGGCCTTGATCTCGCAAATGCTTAGTCGCGGATACCATTTTGTTTTTACTTGGACCCCAGGCCATGTGGGCATTTCTGGGAATGAGGAGGCGGACGCGGCTGCTAAGTCCGCTTGCCGTTTGCCCCGGAGGTTAACAACTACGGTGCCATACCAGGATGTGCAACGTTTTTTCCGTCGCCAACTCCTATCTGCTTGGCAGCACTCCTGGACAGCTTTGGAAGGCACACAACTCCGGGCAATAAAGGAGAGCGTACAACCCTGGCTAACTTCCTGCAGGGATAACCGGCGAGCCGAGGTGATACTCACCCGGCTGAGAATTGGACACACACGAGCGACTCATGGCCATTTGTTAAGAGGGGAACCGGCCCCAGTGTGTGCTCCATGTGCAGTACGCCTCACTGTGCGGCATGTATTGCTCGATTTCCCGCAGTACGCCCGCGTTCGCCAGTCAGTAGGCTTGGGAACTAACTTGCTAGATGTTTTAGGGGACGACCCAGTGGCCGTGGTTAAGGCACTGCGGTTTGTTGCCAAAATCGATTTTAATAAACAAGTCTGACTTGCTTTTTATATTTGTTATTTTTAGAGATTTTAACTTATTAGTCTTTGAATGGTTTTTTTTATGTACTTTTAATAGTGGAGTGAATTTATTTTATTTTACCTTTTTAGCCTAATTTGTGTAGCTTTTAGGTTTTAGTCTTGACTTCGGGCCCAAATGACCTTGCTGTCGACGGGCCCTAAAACACCACACACTCACTCACTTCAAGGACCACGTGTCCCCATCATCAGCTGATGATGGGGATGCATGGTCCTTGAAACATGTCCTAATTTTAAATCTAAGTGGAGCTAAAATGTTTTTATAGTTTCACAAGTGGTTTAAAAAGATTTTATTGATAAAGCTTCACTGTTTATAAATACTTCTATTTTATAATTTTAGTAACCAATTACTTGTTATACAAGTGCAGTGGAAGTGAAGAGGAAGCCTTTGTTAATAAAAAAAAATTCATACTTATCAAATCAGATTACTTTTAAGGATGGAAGAGATACATTTTCAGGAAAGCCCTCACTATTGAACAATCCCTTTTCAATGAAACATTTTTCATTACTTTCTTTCTCAATATTGTTACTTAAAAAACCTTGTAAATATATCATCCGTCAAAGCTGAAATTCTAATACTTAATGATTTTAAAATAGTGATTAACTTTAAACAGGGAAGCAAATATTTTTATAATTGCTAAATATATTGAGTATAATTATTTGTGTAATCAGCAAAAGGAGTTGACAACAAAAGCTGGTAGCTTGAAGCTATCAGTTTTTGAATACACATATATGAAATGTTTACATCCTTCTAAAGAAAAATTAAATTTTTGGATTTATGAGATATTCTATTAAAATAATATTTTCAGTAAGAATGTATATCTATTCCAATTTCATATTACTATGGTGGTAAAGTGACAAGCGTTGATTCTGTGCAGTGATAATGAATGTTGGACAATTGTCTCCAAGCATTAGCGCAATGTCAGTGGCAAAAGAAGCATTCTTAATGTACTTCAGTATAACAATAATCTGATTTTATAAAGCTGCAAAGCCAAGCAACATGTGAGCTACAGCTAAGTTCCCAATTAGTTATACAAAAAATACAAATTATTACAAGGCAATTTCCACATCTCATGTTGCATATTATAATGTTAGGAAACACTGAACATTTAATAACAAAATGTGACATCCAGTATGGCATTAGAGGTCTGACAAACACAGGACAAATGTATTAGTCTGATAAGGAAAAATATTTAAAACATGTGTTTTGAGAAACAGTTTTGTTATAACAATTGCAACATCAATAAGTTATTACAAATGCAGTGGTACAGCCAGGATTTAAATCCAATAGGAGTGTATTATATATAAGGAAATGTCACATACTCTGCATTACTTTATTTTTCCTGGTGCATATTTGCAGTTGTTTTTGTTTCTTTTAACAATTATGATAGCTCTCTTGCTCTCCAATATTTCTGTGTAGTGGGTCCGGCAGGTAGGGCTTCACGGGTTAAAATATGTTCTTCAGTCATTTCCTCTTCTTTGTTGCACAGAGGACAATTGGGACTTGTATAAATTCCTATTCTGTGTAAGTGTTTGGCCAAATAATCATGTTCCGTAAGTAATCTAAAATTTGCTGCTGCAGCTTTACGTGGCATTTCTGGAATAATTTCTGGATTTTTAATTAAAATGTTCCATTTTTTATCTTTGGTTTTGTTAGATATTAATTGGTTTTGTTTGTTTTTATATTTGCTTTTAATTAATCTTTTTATGGATGTAAAGGGTAAGTTTTTACTTTTGTTCTGAATTAAATTTGCACCTTTTTTCGCAAGAAAATCAGCTGATTCATTTCCAGCAATTCCACAATGTGCAGGTATCCATTGTAATATAATTCCTTTCTGTAGTTTTTGAAGTTGTTTGGCTTCATTGCCAAAGCCTAGCATTTGAAAGCAACAAACAACAATTATGATAGTATATTGACGCGAGGCATTGTTTTGCTGCTGCGTAGATGAGCACCGTGAGAGATAGAAGTGGGGAGTGAAAGAGACAGATAGCACCCAAGCTATGTCTGCAGAGCAATAAGCACTTGGCACTTGCCGAGAGAGAGAGAGAGAGAGAGAGAGAGAGAGAGAGAGAGAGAGAGAGAGAGAGAGAGAGAGAGAGAGAGAGAGAGAGAGCAACAGAGGGAGAAAGAGACAGATACAGTTCCATGGAAACCACGAAAGATCCTTGCTACATCACGAAAGATCGTGTGGTTTCAGCAACATTCGAGAAACAGTGGCTCGTGTATAAATGCAGCTGTGAGAGCTCTTGCCAGTCAGTCGACAGGGAGCTGCTAGGAGTGAACAGAGTTGCTAATGAACTGTTTATTGTGTGTGTGGACATCTGAATTGTACCGAGCTGCAAGTTGAGAACTGATAATCATGTAGTGATTTGAAAGTGAATTCTTTTGTTTCTTTACGTGTGGTGAAGCCACAAGAGACTGTGTTGGTGTATGTTACATCATCCTGTTGCAAAGGACTGTACAAACTGTCTTTCTATGGAAATAAAGAGCATTTTGAATTTCTGCAAAACAAACTTTTAATTTTATGAACCCACAAAGTCACAATATTAATTATCATATCTCTTTTCACACAGTTCATACATGCATGTTTCCCTGGCTCATGGTATGTTTTGATGGCACAGAGTCTGTGGTAAAATCCATGCATTGCCATTCTCATCACTAGATGTCACAGATCGTAGTTCGCCATCTTTCAGTTGTCAGTTGCCTGTGTGATGTACAACTCTTCCCAGATCTCAAGTTGTTTCTTCTCCTTGTTATGTAGAACCTTTATTACTGCTTCTATTTGTCGCAGGTGTCTCTGCAACAGATCTTGTATCAGAAATGTTACTCTAGCCATCATATGTATCATCTGGTACGGGGCATACTTTGAGAGCCCCATTACCCTCTTTAAGTATCTGGCTTTCAGATTTTCCAGGCTTTCTAGTTGTTTTTCTGTTAGCCATTCCTATATTATTTTTAAACCCATATGTTGCTAATGATAGTATCTTAGACTCATAGCCATTTTTAGAGCTAGGGTCCTCAGGTGTTTTATATCATTTATACTTCTCACTGCTTCTGTCAATCTCCTTTTGATGAACACTGTGAATGTTTTCCTGCTTATTTGAATTTTGACTCCCAGAATATTTGTAAGTACTGGCTTTCCTCAATGGCTTCCCTTTGCAGTAAATGTCCATGTTTGCTTCTAGTTGTCGCCCTTTATGGAAGACTACATGTTTCATCTTGTCAATTATAGTGAGTTTGTTCCTCTCAGCCCACTCTTCTAGTATGTTCATTGTCTTCTGCAGCTCTATCCTGCTGTTCTATGCAATTGTCATATCACCTGCATACAAGTATATTTTAACCTCCTGCATTTCTCTATTGATTGCATCAGTCATATGTCACTCACATGTGCGTGAGTACATTAAAGGTTAAGGGGGTTGCCCTGCAATACACCATTTGTTCCTGATATCCAGTTGAATTTGGTTACACCATCTTGGATTTGAAATTGGTTCTTTGCTAGTATATTGAATATAATTTCTACCAGACAGTTTGCTTACTAGCTTTCATCTGTTCTCCATATCAAAAGTATCTGACTAGTCCACAAATGTAATTTGTAGCTTTTTCTTTTCCTTTTTCAGTTTTTCCTCTATGCTTTTAAGTAAACATTCCTGCTGCAGAGTTGATCTCCCTTATTGGAAGCCAAATTATTTATCTGGAAGATACTTTTTTAATTTTGGAATTATTCTTGCTATTAGTGCTCATGTAAGTAACTTCAGAGCTGTATGTTCCAATGCTATAATTCTGTATACCTCCAGACTGCTGGTCTCCTTTTCCCTTATAACGCATTTTCATTGTAGATAGTTGCCAGTCACTTGTAGCAGCTCTGGTTTATTGCAGTGTTGTGTTAAGATATATTTTATATCTATCTTTTTTAACCCTTTTATGTTTATTAAATGGTGGATATTTCCAAGCATTTATTAAGAAGTAGCAACCAAAGATCCATTAGCATTGGGTATGATTCTAGCCCTGGTGGAACAATCCACTACAGAGAAGAGAGCAAACGACAACAGACGATAGTCAGACCTTCAAGGTTGATAATGGATGTAACAGTTTCCGAAACTAGTTCCTCAATAATATAAAAATGTAAGTACTGAGTGTTAAAATTGACTAAAAATAGTTTTTCAATTAAATTAAATTTCCCCAATCATGTATAACAATTTCTGTTGCTTGGAAAATACACTTTTGTGAAGGTCAGTAATATAAAGGCTTTTTGTATACAAAAAATATACACTATAAACTTATATAAAGGGCACAAAATAATTACCTAGTGTCCAAAAAATGCCCCAAAAATAGAAAATGGCATTAATTAAGTAAAACTGCCAAAAAATTATGTAATGTTATTTCATAATCTGGGGCCTATGATAAGTATTTTATGTACAGGTTAGCAATACCTATGATGCAACAGTTAAAAAGATGACATGTCATGAAAATTTGGGCCATACTAATTTATATCTTCTATGGCTGATATGGAGGAAGGGCTATAGCTCATATAATGTTTTGCCAAAACATAAATATAAAATTAATAAATGCATAGCTTGTCATTTAATTTTTTTAGTAATGACTTTTGTGGCTCAGAAAAGCTTTTCTAAGCCTAATGTAAACAATTATAAATTGCCTTATATAATATTATTAACAGTATAGGCCAATTACACCTATACAAAGTTTTCTCTGTCCCAAGTTGAACTACTATGTTCAGCTATTATGGAACATAGACTTTTGTAATTATTTCTCACTGGTATTAAACATAATTCTTACACCAGTTACACAAAAAAATTTAATAAAATAAAGTTAACATTGGTACAATAGAATCTTGATAACCCAGATCAACTGGGACCAGGCCAATCCGAATTAATAAAATTCCGTGTTATCCAAAGAATTACGGAAAAATGATAAAAATACATGCAGGCCATCACCAAAATACTTTTAACCACTTCAGGATGGCCATTTAAGTCCTGCATGGGCTGGGAACAGATACACAATAAACAACACAAGATATTTAAATTGTTAAATGCTGTAAATACGCTTAATAAGTACATATTCATTTCTTCTGTAAACTAGTTTAAAGCACATTAAAGGCAGTATACAACTATGGTATGATTAAAGTAGGGATGATGTTCACAAATCATTGAAATTTCACTATTTTGTTTCACTGTAGCAAAAGGCATTCTTCGCATTGATTGCATTTAATTTGCTAGTCATTTTGTTTTGTCTGCATATGAACAGTGTTTGTACCTATACTAGCTGCATAAGCGAGTTCTCTCGTTCAAGGTTTTAGTGTTCAGTTTATGTTATCAAGCGATATAATCATTGTATATGTTGTATCATGAACACACTGTGAAGAAAGAAACTTCTCCATCAGCATCTGTGTGTACCCCTTAGAGCATTTCACAAGCAAAATTTATGGTAGCCTTATGCAGCTATAGTTTTCACTCATTGATTTAGTTATTTATACTCTCTGTGGATTCAGAGTGATTTCCTTTAGCTATCAGGAGTTAATTGAATAGCACATTAGAAATTGTTGAATTTCAGTGTTAACCATGGCTTATCCTAGTAAGATAGCAAATAAATTAACTTGCATAGGATGTGTATGAACTTTTCATATCACTTCAGAAAATATAGAGGACTTTTTGCTGTTTGACGGTGATTCGGATATTGATGGCAAGTTTTCAGATTTTGAAGGATGTGCTGAGGATATATTTCTTTCAAAACTGGTCCGGGTTATCCAGACATCCAGGTTAAAGAGGTCCAACTTAACAGGGTTTTACAGTAATAAAATGTTTGTAATTTTCAGAACGTATGGTCTATTATATGCTAAAAGTGTAGTTCTTCTACTTCAAAATTCAGAAAATTTAAGAACTGTAAAATTGATTTGAATATATCCTTCTGTCCTACAATTAAATGAATACTCGCATGTGATGCAAACATTTCTCCAATGTATAGAAAGTCCTTATGGACTGGCTTACTAGAGTTTTCTTAACTCACTAAATGCAAATAAACTCCTCCTGGTGATTTTAGCCTAAAATTGAAGCTGGGAAAATTAGATAGATATACCATTAAAGCTACAGTTGGAGGAAATAATACAGACAGAAAGCAAAGCATTCTCTCCCCCTCTTGTTTCTTCAATTTCTTTCTCCAGCCCTCAAGTTTTTTCTGCATCACTAGAGTTCCTAAAGATTTTCATACTGAGATTATTTAGAATGCCGAATATGGAGTATATTTTATTAACACACAAACTACAAAGTTACAGGTTAGAATAACAATAAAGTGACAGCATGAGCCCATTTTTATCAGGTGCAACCAATTCATGGATCTGTTACACTGTGAAACACTGGCTAGAAGGAAATCAGGAATAACTTAACCACTTATTATTATTGTGCTTATGTTATATTGGCTTGATTGTAACAAATTGACAAATTAGCTGACCCTGATTCATTGAACAATTGCCTTTTTGATACATAAGACCTGGATATAGAGTTAAAAACATGGTCTGAGATATGTGTCTCCAGTTGTAGTGGTATGAATTTCTGACATTGCAAGGGAAGGAGAGTTCTAGAATGTGTTCAGCCACATTCAGAGAAGTACTATAATCTGTTAGAGTCAACATGAAAAATTCAATGCCATGGCCGGGATTTGAACCACAGATCTCCTGGTTTCCGTCCAGTCGCTCTTAACATTTGAGCTACCATGGCCAACGTGCCATCCTGACATTAAATTCTCTAGTTGACTCGTATATTTCCCTGGTAGACCACTAGGGGCTCTCGCATCCAAGATACACTGTTTGTGGCGACTTACTATCATAAGTACTTGAGTCCCAGGCTTCATCATTTAACTCTTATTATTTTAGTTAATTGATGGAAATTAATTATTTCTCCACACTAGCCGTATATAGGCTAAGGTTTTTGATAGAGTCAACATGAAAAATTCAATACCATGGCCGGGATTTTTCATGTTGACTATATCTATTAAAAACCTTAGCCTATATACGGCTATGTTCTAGACGTTCTCGGGCTTCGAGCCAGATAAGCAGATGTTGTGACATCGACGCTCCCGAAACGTCGATGTCACAACATCTGCTTACCTGGCTTGAAGCCCGAGAACGTCTAGAACATATATGCCGCCAGGAAAGATGTAGCTCATATATATATATGGCTAGTGTAGAGAAATAATTAATTTCCATCAGTTAACTAAAATAATAAGAGCTAAATGATGAAGCTTGGGACTTAAGTATTTACGATAGTAAGTCGCCACAAATGGTGTATCTTGGATGCGAGAGCCCCTAGTGGTCTACCAGGGAAATATACGAGTCAACTGCAGAATTTAATGTCAGGATGGCACGTTGGCCGTGGTAACTAAAAGGTTAAGAGCGATTGGACGGAAACCATGAGATCCGTGGTTCAAATCCTGGCCATGGCATTGAATTTTTCATGTTGACTCTATCTATCAAAAACCTTAGCCTATATATGGCTAGTGTGGAGAAATAATTAATTTCCATCAATTAACTAAAATACTATATATAATGTTTTTTTTTTTTTTTTTTTTTTTTTGAGTTTGATTTATGAGTCGCTATGTTTACACTCATAATGTTTTTGTAAACATAGTGTCTCATAAATCAAACTCAAAAATGAAGAATACTTCACTGTTAATAATGCTTCTGCTTTTAATATTTATAACTATAATCTGTGTTATTCTGACATTATATGATATGCTGTTTTACCATTTATAGCTTTCAAGATGCTACAATAATAGCTAATTGAGGAACTACACTAGGTAGTGAACCCTGGTCTAGAAAGCCAACTTTCCAGCTAGGGGTGCTATGATGCTAACCACATCTCCTCCCCGTATCAGTTGGATGATTGCCCACTTCTTCCTTGCATGTGCAGGCATGAGGCCAGCAGTCAGGTTGGTAGGCTCTGGCCCACTGTCTTGCGCTGTAGCATAGTGGACTAGAGCATTATGCTTTAGTTCCCTGCCACAGGATTAATCCCACCCTTGGGAGTAGAGATTTTAAGTCCTGGGTATAGGACCAATAACCTCTCAGCATTGTGAGGAAACTGAAGAGCTATGCTGGGGGTGCCACGGTGCTCACCTCATCTCCTCCCCATATCGGTTGGATGTTTCACCACCTCTGCCTTGTATATGTGGGCGTGAGGTCAGCAATCATTTTCCTAGTTGACTTTTAAACCTTTTGCAGGTAATTTCTATATTAACTATATTTATATCATGACTAGGTGACTAAACTTCAACAATCTTTGATGTGATATGTAATAGTAGGACTAGTTTTGCAAACACGCTTTTATTCAGAACAGTTTTAATTAATTTGTTTAAATTTACAAATCATTTTAAAGAACATGAAATAAATATAATTTTTAATCGATCTAGTACTCAATGCTCCACTTATTGCTAGTATTTACCTAGAACGCATTTCGTTAGGCTCTTCCTAACATCATGAGCTGTTGTCGACTAATGGATGTTGGTTTGGTGAACCATGATTTGGTGAACGCGTGGTTAATGCAGCTGGACCTTGGTCACTTTTTAATAAGTGGATTTCTTGTTCTATATCGTGATTCTCCTTCCAAAAATTGTATGCTACCGCCAATTTATCTATTTCTTTGTTCCTGATGTTCCTAAAATACTCTTTTAAGCCTAATGTTCAAATTCCTTTTAGCTTTTCCAATGTAAAAATTGTCACAGCCTTTGCAATTTATCTGGTACTCACCTGAGTTTTGTCTGTAGGTATCTCCTTTGTATTATGTGATTTCAAAAAGTGTTGTACACTGAATTTCTTTTGTGAGGCCAAAATAATGTTGTGCTCTTTGAAGACTTTTTGGAAAAGGTGTGTAGCTCTGGGATATGCAAATTTTCTATATGAAGTTTTATTGCTGATTGGGGAAAGGGTAGTTACTTGTTTGCATCTTTGTTGTCTTTTGAATTTATCAATTTTCTTTTTGACCAATTCAGCACTGAATCCATTGTATTCTGCAGTGTGAATTATATTATTGTACTCTTTGATATATTCCATCTTGTTTAAAGATACATAACCAGCCTGTAAGTTAAACTGTTGATAACAACATGTTTTGGTTAGGGTGCTGATGACCCATATGTTGAGCGCCCTAAAACCACATCATCATCATGTCTTGGTTATATCCATCTGATTTTATGAAATTTTCTGTGTGTGTTTCCTTCTTATGTATGCCAAATTCTAGTTTTGTATGTTTTCTGATTAGTTTCAAATCTAAGTAAGGGATAGATAGAGTCAACATGAAAAATTCAATGCCATGGCCAGGATTTGAACCACAGATCTCCTGGTTTCCGTTCAGTCGCTCTAACGTCCAGTGGTTCAAATCCTGGCCATGGCATTGAATTTTTCATGTTGACTCTATCTATCAAAAACCTTAGCTTATATGCGGCTAGTGTAAAGAAAGGATTAATTTCCATCAATTAGCTAAAATATTAAGTAAGGGATTTCATTGTTTGTCTCTTTTTATATGAAAAATTTTATGCAGGATTTTGTAAATTCTGTAGTTTTAAAGCATCATCCACTTGTTTCTCATTTACTATTGCCCAAATGTCATTAATATATTTATATCAATGTTTGAAAATTAGTGGGAATGCCTTTGTGATATGGGTATCCAAAAAGCTCATGAAGAGGTCTGCCAAAAATGGGGACAATAGGTTTCCCATTGACAGTCCTGATTTTTTGATAATCCTGATTTCAAACATGTGGATGACATTTGGGCAGTAGTAAATGAGAAACAAGTGGATGATGCTTTAAAACTACTTAATTTACAAAATCCTGCAGTAAAATTTTCCATAGAAAAAGAGACAAACAATGAAATCCCTTACTTAGATTTGAAACTAATCAGAAAACATACAAAACATGAATTTGGCAATCATAAGAAGGAAACACACACAGAAAATTTCGTAAAATCAGATGGATATAACCAAGACATGTTGTTATCAACAGTTTAACTTACAGGCTGGTTATGTATCTTTAAACAAGATGAAATATATCAAAGAGTACAATAATATAATTCACACTGCAGAATACAATGGATTCAGTGCTGAATTGGTCAAAAAGAAAATTGATAAATTCAAAAGACAACAAAGATGCAAACAAGTAACTACCCTTTCCCCAATCAGCAATAAAACTTCATATAGAATATTTACATATCCTAGAGCTACATACCTTTCCCAAAAAGTCTTCAAAGAGCACAACATTATTTTGGCCTCACAAAAGAAATTCAGTGTACAACACTTTTTGAAATCACATAATACAAAGGAGATACCTACAGACAAAAACTCAGGTGAGTACCAGATAAATTGCAAAAGTTGAGACAATTTTTACATTGGAAAAACTAAAAGGAATTTGAACAGTAGGCTTAAAGAGTATTTTAGGAACATCAGGAACAAAGAAACGGATAAATTGGCGGTAGCATCCATTTTTGGAAGGAGAATCACGATATAGAACAAGAAATCCATTTATTAAAAAGTGTCCAAGGTCCAGCTGCATTAACCATGTGGGAAAACATTTTCATAAAGAAATATGAAAGAAAATTGTTCAATTTCGGCACTACTTTTGAAGAGAACCCAAACTTCAAGTTCATCAAGATACCGACAGTTATGCCCCAATCACCTCCAAGGAGTTCACCAAACCAACATCCATTAGTCGACAACAGCTGATGATGTTAGGAAGATCCTAATGAAATGCATTTTAGGTAAATACTAGCAATAAGTGCAGCAGTGAGTACTAGTTTGACTCAAAATTATATTAATTTTGTGCTTCATTGTATCATAGTCCTTACACATTGGAACATGAAATAACTTTAATTCCTCAAAATAAACATTATATAAAGATTTGAAAGTAATGAGTCGGTAATTCAAACACAATGTTGGATTTGAATTACCGACTCATTACTTTCAAATGTTAAATACATCACTGTTTCTAACCTTTTGCTTCAAATTATATAAAGAGTTTATTAAAAGGATAAAATTTCTAATTTTAAAAAAATCTGACATTTAAAAATTTCTTTCTTTGGATTGTGATAGAGTTTACGTTTATATCATGAAGATATTTAGCCATTATAGTCTTACCAAAGTCCATTACAGTTGCTAAAAAGCTGTTCCAAAAGGGCTTCACTTACAATGAAAAAAGCTTTTGTATGTCCAAGTCTTAAGTATATAGCAGGCAATTATAAATCCACCAAAATAAAAACAAGTACCAATAGCAAATTTTCACAGGTAACTAAAGCAACAGAGCACACGGTGATACTCAGATCTATCTAAAATTCACACAAAATCTTTCACCAAGTGATTAGGGTGGTGAAACTGTGTACTAACACCAGCTTTGCCGAGTGTGGATAGTAATGTGTCAGAAATAAGTGAAACATGTAAATCAACAAATACAGGAAGAGTTTTATTGCTACCTTTCTTCAACCTGAAGATAAAGGAAAACATAATACAAACATTTAATATATATGCTGTACAGAGTAGAAATGCATAGGTAGTGCATTAAGTACATTACATTCACACAAGTGCAATAACATATATCTACTACCTTGACACCCAGTTGGCTGGAAGACTTGTTCCTGGTGCTAGCCTTTCTTGGCTTCTTCTAAAAAAGAGTTTTATTTTTAATGCATATTCAGTTTTTTGCATACATTCTACGAGGGGAGATCAGAAAATCCATTTCATGTTTTGTTTACTTTGCGCTGTATTAATCATTTAAGAAAATCCAAAACCAGAAATGAAATAAAATGCTGATTCTTGAGGATCTTTCTCCAGGATAAGTTCACATCATTTGTGTAAATAATGCACCCATTTATATCCCTCCTAAGAGATCTTTGTTAAGAGAAGTTACTTATCAGTAATTGACTTGAATAAAAATTTAGAGCATCATTTCAAAATGAACTACAAATTGGAGTCACAGAGCTTGAGCATAGGAGCACTGCATGATTATATATTTATGAATTATTACATTACTTCTTCTGCTCTTCTCTTTCCTTAATCTGTGTATTATTTTAAATCAGTTAATAGGATAGGTATTTTTCTTGAAAAATAATCAGAACTGTCAAAATCCATTTGTCTACATAATTAGTTTAGGACCTAATAATAATTAGGGCACGGAAGTTTAGCCAAAAATTCGCGTAGTTAGTTGTGCATGAGGTATAGATCGTTAACTGAATCATCAACTCTTGTTGTAAATGGTGCATTGGCTACGCAAAGCAGAGACGGAATTCTTCTACAGGTGCAGCAGAAACTAAAATGCATTCTCCAGAAAAGTATAGGATATTCCACTTTGTGTAAAATTCTGATGAACTGCAAGGTCCTAGAGAAAATTGTAATGCATGAAAAGGAAACAGTAGCACCTCCTATTGGTTTAAATTATCATGAGATGTAGAGAGAAGCTTTTCCAAATATAGGGCATGTCTGGATGAGAACAGAAGATGGTTTTCATTTGAAACCTTCAAAGTATATACAGTTGCTCATTGTAAACAAGGCATATGCACAAGACGTAATATAATATTGTCACAATGAATTAGTTTGTCATTTACTGTATACATTGTAAATATGAATGATCCTTACATTTATATTCACATATCCAGAAAAGATAAAGTTTGTTTTGTATAATTTATGAATAAATGTGCAAGAAATTCTATGACATTGTGTCCGTCGAGTGACTACGTTTGATAGATTACCATGGCCCATGACCTTGGTTGTATGAGTACGTCCACAAATGTATAGCACTCAACTCCTTTCCCTATTCCTGTGAGTAAGGACTCCCCTATGTTTACAAGATGCAGGTAGCATATAACCCCATCACTATTAATCTGTTGTATTATTATTTTTTTATTTTTATTTTTTGCTAAACTTCCGGCTCCAATGATAAAATTTAATTTGCTATTTTTTCCATAATTTTAATAAAGAAAGGAACAGATTAAAAATTTAGTTTTTGAAGGTCATTCTCTAACCTGAGTGATAATCATTTTATATTCAAAGGAATTCACAATACTTGTTTTGAGAGGACTAAAATAAAGGATAACTGGAAAAAAAAAAAAGACATAAAAGAGAATTTTCCTATAAACTGAAACTGTTTTGGAAACGTAGAGTCAGACTGAAAAATTCAATGCCATAGCCGGGATTTGAACCACGGAAACCAGAAGATCCGTGGTTCAAATCCCGGCTATGGCATTGAATTTTTCAGTCTGACTCTACGTTTCCACAATTTAGCCTACACATGGCCAGTGTGAAAGAATAATTAATTTCCATGAAACTATTTTATTGATTATCACAGTATTGTTTAATATAAGAAATGAATGAATAAAACAAACACATAAATAATAAACCAAAGTACATTATTTCATATGCACTGCTTTCATAAATGAAACTAAAAACAAAAATTTAGAGTATTCCTGCTTTATATTAGTTTTAAAACCAAACCATCAGTGTTTCTTAGCTATTATTAACATATGTGCACCAAAAAGCATTCCGAAAATATGATGCCTCATCCATTAGCCTACTGCTTTGTTCTGCGAGCACAAAACAGAAATTTACAGCATACAGAAATGATACCTAAAATAACATAAACATAATGTATAAATGGTAAGTAAATTAATATATTTCATACATTGTGACCAGAAAAATGATGTATTAATGAGAACGTTTATAACTGGGCTAAATATTCATGAACAAAGTTTGGTGCCTAAAAAAATTGTGTACATAACTGTGAAAAAAATTGAAGTGATTAACATGTAAGTTAATCACTTCTATAAATGATCACGTGAGGGTCAACATACTGGCAGTTTGTTTGCTCAAACTTTGTTCTAACAATCTGTAGTTATTATTCAAACACATGTACTGGCAATCTTAATAGTAGAAATTCTAATAAACTCTGACCAAGTCCACATACAGCAATCAGGTGTTCCAACATGCTTCTGATCCAACTATAATTTTTTATAATTTGGACATGGAAAATGGCATACATCATCTATGAATGTTGGCTATTTATGCCATATCAACAAGTGCACATTGACAATTCACGGACCCATAAATATCCAATCACAAACTGTGTATTCAAATAAAAGTCAATAAGTATGATAAGCTGTTATACTTTTAATTTTTCTTGATATTACTTAACAGCAGTGTATCATTTTTAACTGATCATAAAGACCATAAAAACTTCATTAAAATTTAATTTAATTTTAATTTAATTGTTAATTAAATTTGAAAAACATAAGTATTGATTCATTGTATCATTTTATACTTAATTAAGGATTAAATGTGCTCTCTCTCTACAAACACATTAGAGCTTACTTAATTAAAAATTAGGAAAATATATATTTTTTTTTTTTTTTTGTGATTGCCTACTGAAAAGTAAACAATGAGAAATTTCAAGCATTTTCCTTCTAATAACTGAAACGTTCATTTGTTCAATAGTAATTTGTTATAAAATGGATAAGATTTCTCATGAAAATTATCATAACTAATTGCTAGACAAGAATCTGTCAAAAGTACAGTGATGGAGTGAAACACAAGATTTCTGATATCTCTTCATGACTTACATATGAGACAACTTTCTCATCCTAAAATATGCAACACTGTATTGCATTGTTACTAAAATTAGGCAAGTGAGTCAACCTTGTATATACTTTTCTCCACTTACAAGTTTTTTATGAAGACTAGTTTCTGGGGACTTCTCCCCTATCGTCAGCTCTGTGGTAGACTGATGATGCATCCGGTGTCTGCATCTGGCTTGGTGTTGTGCTGCCATCTAACGTCCTGGTAAGTTTGATGACGTCAGCACAACACCAAGCCAGATGCAGACACCGGATGCATCATCAGTCTACCACAGAGCTGACGATAGGGGAGAAGTCCCCAGAAACTAGTCTTCATAAAAAACTTGTAAGTGGAGAAAAGTATATACAAGGTTGACTCACTTGCCTAATTTTAGTAACAATGGCACTCCACTTTCTGAAATACTTCTTTTTATTCTATATACTGTATTGCATTGTTTATTCATTCTTCTTTTATCATTATTGTACATATGATACATCTGATGTAGAGCACTTCAAAGAATTAAATACATTACTAAGACAAAAGACATAATAAAATCAGTTCTGTTTTCATATAAGAACTATTTAGTTTTAGTTTTAAATGTTTTGTGTTGTGTTTATGTTATCCTGAATAGATGCAACAATGAATTTAGTGTAACATTAGTCTACACTAACCCCCAGAAAATATAATAATTTTGCAAGGAGTGAACATTGGCAAAACAAATAGTTTTTAAGGATTTTATATTTGTGTAACATGACAAGCTTCTCGCTGCCTGTGTGTTTTATTTAAATGTTTGGCCAGATTATTTGATTGAGGTTCCTGTTATAGATTATTTGACATTCACAGCACTAAAAGTTTTCTTTCATCTTTAGATTGCTATTCTGTATTGCTTAGTTTTAATCTGGGGCAACATTATTATTCTGTTGTTTATTTGCAAATATTATCATACTGTTTTGTTTTTCATTATTTATTAAATATTCACATTAGTCAGATGAGTGTGTGACACATTCTTCATTAAACATTCCTGTTGTATTATAATAATGTACATAAAATTCGACCCAAATCTTATAAAGAACTACTTTGAGTTATTTTGGTGTGTCTGGTCAGAACTGTCAGAAAACTGCACTGACAATCAAATACAGACAACTGAGTATATTCTTATTATATTAGTGCCTGAACAAATATTATAGTTATTATAGTGAAGTCACATAACACTCCATATAACTTTAGAATTAATTCTATGTTTGAAATAGATGAGTGACTTCGAAATTTGATTCATGGCAAGAATTTGAATAATGCTCTCAAGGAAGTGATAATGGCAGTAGATATCTATGATTTATATCAGTCACAGATTGAATACTTTTAAGAAAATTGTTAATGCACAAAATGGTGTAGTGTTTACCCTTAGTTCTCATTTATTAGTGAAAGAGAAGAAACACTCTATTCACAAAGCATATGACAAAATGTCTACATGGTATGGGTGTTTTAATAGATTATGGTTTTCAGATCTTCCCCCGTATAATATTCAATAACACTAAATCATAGTTCCATAGAAAACAAAACTCATATATTTTACTCAGAACTTATAAAAGCTTACAAAAAATTTTAAAGCTAAATGAAGTAAGTTTCAGGAATACTTTGTACTTCTACCTTCAAATCTTAAAACTTGGATACATAATATTGAAATTATCTCATATTTGAATAGGAAGGAGTGTAACTATTAATCAATTTTTCATTTGCAATTATGCATTACAGCATTTTATTCTGTAGCAAATAACATTACTTATTCAATACAACAATAAGACAATACAAGCTGTCCCATTTACATGCAGTGATAGAGATATAAGTGATAATTTCAAGTGTAAATAATGGTTTATTAAAATATGTTTTTACATAACAATGTAAAAACTCTCCATGCTTCAATGATTGCTTAACGTTAATCAGTTGTAATGTAGCTTTAGCTGATCTGAGACATCTAAATGGCATTCAACCTCCCAACATATTTTTTACATAGCATTTGAGAAGTAGAGATTTTCAATTGAAAAAACTATTTAGTCAGTTTTTAGCACTTTATCATTTACATTTTTATATTATTGAGGGACTAGTTTCGAAAACCGTTGTTGGGCCTTCAAGGTTGATAATGGACACAACGGCTTCCAAAACTAGTCCCTTAATAATATAAAAATGTAAGTGACGAAGTGTTAAAACCAACTACAAAGGTTTTTTTCAATTAACTTTGATGTCACTGGTACTAAATTCCTCCAATCATGAATAAGAAATTTTCAAACTATTGTCACCCAATTATCGGGAAGCACTTCCAACGGCAGCTGAGTAGGGGACCAGAGGCATCCGGACCATGCCCACCCATTTATCTCAGTCACTAACTGAGGGGATGATTAGGGAAGTGTCACTGGTCGCTGGCCGCCTCTTCCCCCTTCCCCTGCCGTCTGAAACCTTCGCGGTGATTCACTGAAACGAGAGACCTCGAGAAACAGTGATATCCCTATAAAGGGGGCTGCAGTGAGTTCAGTCAGTGCTTGACGAGCAGCGTAGGAGCGCTGTGCCAGTGAACGGACGAGAAGACTGTGTACGTGCATCGGAAGAGTGTACGTAACTGTGAGCGTGCAGTGAAACTGTAACGGACGAACTGGTGAATCGTAATTGTGTGCATTACGTAATTCTGTGTAATTGGCAAGTGTTCAACTGTAAGTCGGTGGAAATAAAGAAAATTTTGAGTTTGTGCAATTGGACTTTTAATTTCGCGAACCCACAAAGTCACACTATTGTTCCCAACATAAACCTGTAGGTTTAGTATTGTTATATTTTCAGATGTAAATCATCATATCTTTATCCAATTTTAAATGGTGAGCATTTATTTCTTAGTCTCTTTTCAGGACACCCTATATTGTCTCCATTCCCTTTCTCCAAACAACTTGCATAGCAAATAAAGCTATGCTTTCATATATCACACTACGCTTTCCAGAGAAAATAAAAATTCCAGAGCCAAGAACAGTTAAGACAAAAGAAGTGAAACATATAGTAGTTAACACCAAAAATTGCCTTTTCCCCTGAAATGCTGAAAAGGAGCCATTTAAACAAGTTTATTTGACATAAACTCAAGCAAGTATAAATAACATAATTCAAACAAAGACATTCTATAAGGAGAAAGTTAGCAAGAAATATGTAACAAAACACTTTAAGTATTAGTATTTGTGTCTTTATATCAAAATATCATTTCAGTCCCATAAAATAAGTTAACTGTGAAAGAAAAGAATGTAATCCAATGGGAACAAAGAAATATAACAGCACAACACTGTAATCCAGCATTTTGAATGATCTCAACAAAAACTTAAAATTAGAAAAAAAAATTCCTGAGCATTATTAAAATTATATGATGTATAAAAGAAAGAAATAACTAAAAATGCATTTTTGTTCAAGAGATCATAATATAATACCTTTCATTATGAAATGAAATGTTGCACTGTATCCTATGAAAACATGTGTTAATAGATACATTCTCTTAACAGTTTCCATTGTAAGGCAATTCTCCAAGGATAGTGGTTAAAATATGTTTGCAATGTTTTAAAAACACATTCAAATCCAAACAGTTTTACATATTATTGCAGTTAACATACTATGGGTGACACTACTTTGTAAAGAGAGTTGATCTTTGCATGCATGCCAGGAAAGATTTCCTACTCCCCATAGGACTACTGTAGTTGTTGGGGGTGATGAAATATTTTCCAGTACCTACCATTTCTATCTTGAAGTGTGCTGGAGCAAGGAGAAAAAAGAAGCTAAAACTATAAGGGGGAAAGCATTAAAGTAGCTAACTGAAATGACTGCTGGCTGAACAAATCTTTTCATTGTGCTCAAGAAGTCAGTATACACTTTACTGGACATTATGCTTTAGCACCCAAAAGGTGCACGTGGTGCCCACAGATGGACTGGGTAGTTCAGACTTGAGAATGGACTAGCTAGTGGGCAAGATGATTGGTGCCCCATTTTGAAGATTAAGTGTACATGGTATGTCAGAGACAGAGGATCAGGATGATCCTCCAGAGGTATGTGTTGGGAATGTGGCCACCTAGGACATCTGGTAAGAGATTTTCCATTACCAAGCCGATGAATGTTAAGTGGTGTATGCTGGGGTTGGCCAACCAGAACGTGTGAAGAATCTCTATGACCAAGGTGATGAGCCAGCAGGAAACGAGTAAGTGTTGATGAGTTACAGGGCATATTTGAGCTTTCATCTCAAGTGAAGTTGTATGACTGGATAGAAGAATGGAGGCCAGCAGGATACAAAGAAGATGGCACCGGATACTGATTGACATAGGTGCAGCAGTAACAATAATCAGACCAGACATGACGGAGGGTTTGCCGTTAAGGAAACCGAATTGGTCTCCAAATGGGAACAACATCGGATGAAATCTTGTCTGTGGAGAAGGAGGCCTTGCTGGTGCAGACCTTTAAAGTTGTGGGTGTTTGACGCGAGGGTGACTGAGAAAGTGTTCTTGCATGACCTGAACAACGAGGGGTAGGTCAAAGTCGCCAGGAGAATTCTATGAATCGAACAAGATGAGGTAAGGTTTCAAAGCTTTAAAGAACTTTTTGAGGTTGAGAGAGCATATCTTAGGTTGTGGTTGGGCCCGTCAGAAGCAAGGTGGTTGCAGAGGTGCACTGAAAGGGCAAATGGTCAATGGATCTGTGGAGTGTCATCACGAACTACACAAGACATCCAGATAGCGAGCCTTGGCAGAGGTTTTGCGTGGGATGATATGCATCTTTCTACTCTGATCAGAATGTCGTCTCAAACTCCAACAAGCAAGTAAGAACCACACTTTATGGAGAAGATTATTAATGATGAAGTCTACCACATCTGAAGACTGCCCTGGAGGAAGATGCTGACGGTACATGGCTGTTGGCCGAAGAGGGAGGAGTGTCGCAATGGCTGCAAATACCTACCAAAGGCAGAGGGATTATATGTAAATCACCCTGCTTCACCATGCATTTGATAGCTGCTAGATCCGTGAAATGCAGTAATGGGTCGTTCAAGGATAATCACTGATATGTGACACTATGGCCTGAAAAGCTTTGAATTAGGCAATTTGAGAAGCTCCTAGAACAATTCTACCTTGACCCGGAGATATATAAGGGAGCACTCAAGTAAGCCAGCCAGTCAGTCAGTCAGTCAGTGAGACTTGTAAGGCTATGAAGTCTACAGTCCAGGACAGAGCAGTGTGAGTTGGTTCACTTGAGTTACGTAAACATTAGCGGAGAAAAATTTTCTACAGACAATCATGGTTGTTCTGGGTGTGGACAAGAATCAAGTGTAAGTTAGCACTTTACTAATTTTTAAAAGGCAAATTAAGCATGTTTAGCACAACTAGATGCTTTAATGTTGTCACAATAAGGACATTGGTTCACTGGATTGCATGTTATTTATGTACTTATCTGTGCATATGATAACCAAAGTTCTTGAATCTGACTACTTTTAAAAATTTAATCTGCACTTAGCAGCATATTTGAAAACAATATGATTACCACATCAATCATAATTATTTTCAATAACAGTTACTCGCGCTCCATATAAAACAGATGCAAGGTGTAACATCTCAAAATTTGTACAGAAAGCTCTTAATTTAATTCAAGATGTTATGAAATTAAATTCAATAAAATCACTTTAAAAATACACTTCATCATAAAAGAATTAAAACAAAATAATGTTGACGATGATGATAAACAATGTTGCCAGTTTGTCCTATGTGTAAAAGTTGAATGCATGGCACCTCAGTGCATATCTGTTACAGTCAAGAATGAAGATTGTTTGGTGTTGGTATGGGGTTATTACTGTGACAATAAGATATGCAATATTGTGAATATAGAAGGAATTATGAAGGAGAAGCATTATCACAGAATTCTCCAATGCCATGCCAAACTATCTGGGATGCAGTTAATTGCCAAGTGTTTCAATCTGCAGTAGGACAATGACCCCAATCATACATCTTTACTCTGTAGAAGATACATTGAACAGTTGGAGGAGAGATGAGACTTGAAGATCATGTTTTGGCTCCTTCAAAGTCCTGACTGCAATCCTACTTTGGATCATGGTGAGAGAGAGTTCAGAAAGAAACAACCCACTAATGTAAATGTATCGTGAAGTCATTTCCAAAACGTATGGAGGGATATTTCTGAAGATACATTGGCACACTTAATAGAAAGGATGTCCAGAGTTTGCAAAGCCATAATTAAAGTAAGGGGAGGTTACTTTGAATTAATGTATGTATTGCTTATTTTCACATGCTTATTTTCACTAAATATACTTTGTGACTTCATATTAAGTGTCTTTTATTCCATTGTTTCAAGAAACCCTAAAAATGAGATATGTTCAAAAACTTATGAGTGGTTGTGTAGTAGATGAATTGTATGTTTTACTTTTAAAACTGCTATGAGCAGAGAGATTATTCAATCATACAAATGAGATTTCTTTTTTTGTTTACACCATTGTGAAAAGAATCTGATGAAAAATACTTGTATAATGTCTTTGCATGTTTTACCCTGCAGTTTTATACATTGCCTTCAAATTTTAATTCCTTATTTAAATATTTGTATGATTTGCAAATCATTTTTTATGATTTACAAACAAGGTACTTCTAAATGCATTTAATGAGTTCATCTAGTTTCTCAAAAATAGAAATCAAGGAATATGGTATTGGAAATTTAAGAACATATTGTATGAACATTCCCTCTTTATTTAAGTTTAATTTTACTTATCTAGTCACTTTAGTCAGTGAAAGTCAGTATGAAATGAATATACACAAATGGCCTAATGTGAATGACCAAACTGAAATTCAAAACTGGAGCCACAGTATGAGAGTTTAAGAATGTTACTCCTATACCAGTATGGTAAATCTTGTGTAACTCTTATTGAATTTTGGTGTAATAATGGTTCTTTGAGGAAAATAAATATCAATGGTATCAGTTTTCTTGTTTGAGATTTAATACCAATCAAGAATTTAAATATTTTAAATTTCTTTCTTTAGCTAGAAAATTATGGATTACAGATAATCAGGGCACTGCCTATTCTAGTGCTCTGCATAGCAAACTACTTTTTCCTGTTACTGACAACTTTAGAGTGTATGGTAATTTCTGAAGTTACCAAAAAAGCTTCTCTTTATTATTTCAGTAAATCTGTATATTTGAATTACTAATATGTTCTAAACAACTTTTATCACCTTTTCTGTGCTTTTTTGAGTTTAACAGCATTTAATTAATTATTTATTCACTCTGTCACATAAAGGGCAATAAACATCTTTTAGTTCACTATTCCAGTCCCAAATTTATGATAAAACTGTATTTAACAATTGAAAGAACTATTTATAATCAGACTTTAACACCCGTCACTTACATATTTTTTGAGGGAATTGTTTCGGAAGCTGTTGCTTGCATTTTCAGCCTCGAGGTTGAACAGCTTCTGAAAACTGGTCCCTCAAAAAATAAAAATCAGAGTGACATAGTGTTAAAAACCAACTACAAGTAGTTTTTTAAATTAATTTTGGATGTCATCCTTATTAAATTCCTCCTAACAGGCATAACTGTATTCTAAATTTTACTGAAGCCATCAAATCTGCATATTAAGGACTAAAGCTTTCAGGATTCCTTTCTGAGTAGATGCAGCAGCAGATTATTTTTACTGCTAACATAATTTCTAGGTTTGCAACATGATTAAAATTTTTCTGAACAAATCAATGCTGAGATATATCTTATCAATTTTTTGCATTTTCCCCTAAAAAAGTGTTCAACGTGATCTGGATCATTTGGCTTATAATATCTGTTTAGTTACTACAATATTACTCACATCAATGGGAGAAATATCACATAATATCTCAGAAGCTATTTGTAGTTGGTTTATTAATACTCGTCAGTTACTTGTTTATATTAATGAGACACATATCACATAATATGTTTCCAAATGCACTAATAGTACATTAAATGTAAACGCTTTAATCACATTTCAATCTTGAGTTACTTTAACTAGATGAATCTTGTTAACTACATTTAATCATCTAATGCCAGACAGAATTCTTTCTTAAAAACCTACACTAATTTGAGAATATTTTAAAAAGAAAGTTACCTCTGCATCAGGATCAGTGTTCCTATTTTCTTCTACAACTGGCCTATCCTCTATGCTTTCCTCTTCCAGACCTATGAGGTGTTCTTCTTCTGTTTGAGGCATTAATTGTAGTTCTTCTTTTGACTTAAACTCCAACTTTGCAATGTAGAATGGACAAAGCAATCCCAGAATTACCTGTATAATACAAAGAAAGAGATAGAATTCAGCAGAGAGCTATAGAGTGTCATTTCCTACTTGACCTAGCCAACATTCTAGACACACAATTCAAAATAAAAAGACCTTACCGAATACCTACAGAAATTATGAAAAGAGTTAATTGATTCAAAATGCTTATGTGGCTAGAATAATATGAAATGTTCTTATACCATCAATTATTTATTTATTTTACTTAAAAATAAATTGGAAAGTTTGCAATATACTAAAAAATAATGATATGATATCTTATACACAACAAACTTGTTAAGTCTGAAAAATGTACAAATAATTAAGGAAAGAGTTGTAACAGCTGGCATATTTAAAACATGACAGGGTTCTGTTAAATAACTCATTGGAAATCATAAAAATAAAGAGTTATTATAAAACCTTGAAGAGTGAAGATTGTCTATATATGAACTAAATGCTCAACCAATCACATATGACAGATAATGGAGCTTAGGATAATTTTTATGAACATTAAAAGCTTTGCAATTCCTTTCATGGAAATGTTGAAAACAGTGTTATTATGATAAATTAAGTACAAAAGTGAATCAAGAATATATTGACACATTGCTTCACTCACACTGTTTATTCACAGGACATGTTTCAAGAGCTCTTGCTCCTATCCTCAGCTGATACTCGACTAGTGCAAGTTGTAGTGGTTTCTTCTTTCTCCGTATTGTCAATAGATGGCGTGATGTACTTGTCAAAGATGTCCGGTGGTGGAGTTTCAAAATTCATGACTTTATGACGATTTTTGTTAATGAAGATTTTTTCCCATACGGAAAGGTCTATGGGGTGATTAACGTATTTTATTAGAGATGTTTCCAAATTGATGTCAATTTGATTTGCTCCATGATTCATCTCTTCATGATCCCAGGCTTTGGGCCGACCCCTCAACTCTGGTATCTCAGGTCAAATGCTTTGGCTCCCTTGCTCTGAGGGAACTCGAACAACTCCTAGCACCAACATTGGTGAGGAAGGAAGACAAAAAAGAGTGCTCTTCTGCAGGTTGTGTTTCATAAAAGCTAATCATAAATGTGAATTAAGATTCATAGAAATGAAAGTACCACAACATCATCACTGCTTCTCTACTTTTCAAAACTAGTGTTTTTAAAACTTTGTCCCTTCGGATTTAAGTTTTTCAAAACAGATATTTACCTTTACATCCAGTTTTAAATTCTAGTAAGTAAACTACAACATAAAGACACTAATTTGGAATGTTTAAAATCGAATTTAGAAGGCAGCAAACAGAAAAATTATATGATGACAATGGAGGTCCTATATATACAAAATGTGAACTTACAAAAAATGGGGTCCATTACTTTATGTACGATACACCAATATCAAATTAGTTGGGCGATAAGTATTTTAAGCCAATGGCACCTCCATAATTTTAAGTGAATTAGATATTAAAAACATAAAAATAAATATCGACCAGGTCGCAAAACATTTGGAAGCATGGTTTACATGCAATGGATTGAAATTAAATACAACTAACAGTCTTGGTTTCTAGTCTTTAATCTTAAATTTAAAATCTTGACGAGTCACCAAATTATGAGCTTATTAGGTTTAACTATCTAAGTGTAATGTGACGAATTATTGTATTGGAGTTGAATACAATAATTCCCCTAATCTACACTATGTAAATGGTACAGAAACTAAAATTTGCAAATTATTGTATTGGAGTTGAATACAATATTTCCTCTAATCTACACTATGTAAATGGTACAGAAACTAAAATTTGCAGAATTAACTGCAAAGAATGCAAGAAAAAGTTTATGTTGGAAAAAACTAATATGAATATATGTAGGGTACCAGGCTAATGGAACATTGGAGAACTCTGAATTGCATTTAAACACACAAATTAGCAGTACCTACTATTTCTGGGAAGAAAATTATAATATAAAAAAGTTATTAGATTGGTGATGGTCACACAGAACTGCAAGCATAGAGAAAGGTTTTTTCACAAAAAATATTGTCGCGAAGCTGTTATCCATGATAGCGCGGCTTGTGTACACAAAGAGCCAGCAAATAAAGATAGCTGAGAAAAAGGACTTGCCGGCATAGATTAAGTTACAATTTTGGAAGGTGATGGAATATTCGGTTTCTTTATTGTTCTGGAACAGTCTCGAATTTATCAATGAGGTATTTGAGAAGGCGACAACTCGCCAAGAGAGAGTCGTAAGCAGTAAACAGCTGTAAAGTATTGTTATAACGAGAACTGATGTAATCAGAATGCTGTTTGTTATTGTCATCGACCTTGGTAGACTGTGTGTATGTGACGTAATTTTGTTACGTAAGGATTGAACAGAGTGTATCTCTACGCAAATAAAGAACATTTTGAATTTCGGCAAATTGGACTTTTAATTCTATAAACCCACAAAGTCAAAATATGAAGATAAAATTAATTTTGAAATGCCGATTGAGGATAGCATAATACAGAAATTCATCAAATATCCATCAAGACTATTGGAAGAATATAAGTTCTCATAAGGTAGGTTAGTTGATGAAAGTTGAATTTGCAGTGATGGCCAAGTTAATAGTTCCACATAAATTGGATGAAAGTGAAGCTAAATGTTAATAAACCCTTTGTAAATTAAATTTAAAGGGAGTCAATTAATTACACTAAACAACACTTACTTTTAATAAATAAGGAAGTGTTGTTTAGTGTCATTAAATTTAATTTATTACAACACTGTTTTCAACACTTCCAAGAAAGGAAACCCTTTGTAGTTTTTTTTTTTCCATACTACGACACTTACTTTTTAATTTTTGAGGGATTAGTTTCAGGAACAATTGCTTCTATTTTTAACCTTGAATATCTGACCTTCAAGGTTGAAAATGGAAGCAACTGCTCTTAAAACTAACACTTCAAAAATTAAAAAGTGACATGCTATGGAAAAAATAATTACAAAATGTTTAAAAAAGCTATTTGTAGTCGGTTTTTTGACACTTTGTCACTTACATTTTCATATTATTGAGGGACTAGTTTCAGAAGTTGTTGCATCCGTTTGAACCTCTAACCAACTATTGTGTGCTGTCTCTGCTCTCTTCTCTATGGAGGTGGAACTATGCTCTTCTTTGTCATAGTCCTCTAATCACACATATAAAATGTTTATTAATTACACTAAAACCTCGTTAATCCGCATCTCTTTAATCCGAACATCCAGATAAAGAGGACTAGTTTTGAAAACAAAAGTATGTTGTTTAGCATAGTAAATGAAGATTTGTTTTATAGAAGATAAATTGCTATTCTCGATAGGTTAATTACTCAAATTCTCTTGCTAGTGGGCAAATTCATTGCGCTCATCCCACTTGCTTGGTACCAGGTTGGAAGAGAAACTTTGATAAAGTCATGGAAAAAGTTGTGGCCTGGTGTGTCTGACTTGCCAGAAAACAAGATTGAAAAAGAAGAAAAAATAAGTGTGAAGAAGATTTTATAGACATTTTTAAAAATATTGAAGACTGTTCCAATGATAATGAAGAAGACATTGACAATGACAGAGGTTATAAACTAATTACAGAGGACGGTATTATTGCATCATGCACTGTTACTAAAAATGAAAGTGAAGAGTATTCAGATTCAGGTGGTGTTGATGAATCAGCTATAGTTATGAGCCACGCACAAGCAGTAGCAAACATAAAGAAATTGATGCTTTATTTCGAGTCAAGCCCAAACACTGCCAAATGAACTTCTAATGTTAAAGCGTATGACAGATGATGCTACACTAAACTGAGAGAGCAGAAGCTCACTGCCTTTTTTTCTACTGATAGTTTGTAACTGTATTGTGTACAGTGCAAATACATAGGCTATTACAATACATATAGTGTATGTGTTCTTACATGAAAGTGTGCCGATAATAATCTGTAAACTCCATTAAAAATATTTTGGTGATGTACATGTTTTTCAAATGGTTTATCCAACATTCTCTGGATAATCCAGATTTTTGTTAACTCGGTTTGGCCCTGGTACCAATTGATCCAGTTAAACAAGGTTCTATCACAATTGAATGTCACTGCTACTAAGTTCCTCCAAATATCAGTGAAGCTGATGTCTTTTAACCTGCTTCTGTGGTGCAAGGGTAGCATATCTGCCTCCTGTTCAACAGGTTCAAGTTCGAACCTTGATCAGGGTGACTTGTCTGAATAAGGTTTCTTTCAGGGTTTTCCTTTATCCTGAAAGATGAATGCTGGATAAGTTTAAGCTCTAAGGACCCAGGGTTCATTTGCGTACCCTTTCATCAATTTCATTCATCATCCAATATCACCTATTTTGGAGGACATTAAATCTCTGTGGAACCTGGGTTCATTTGTAGATAATTTTATCAAATTCATTTATCATCCAATATGACCTTTGTTTGCAGACTTCAAATTAAACAATACAAAAATGTTGTTTTTCGGTTGACACACACTTGGTGAATTAGACTTACTAACTATATTTGTTCCAATTATAAAGCCTTATAATTAAAATGTTATTGTTTCAAAATATTACAATGCCTTAAGGAAACCAGCAATTTTTAAAACTGTGCTTAGGTTTTACTGTAGGAATATACATATTTATTTTTATTTAGTGATTATATTTATTTAAATAAGTAAGGTACCTTAATATTAGTATTCTTTCTAGTTCTTAATCCACCCATCCACAAATCTGCAAGTATGATTTGACTGCATGGGTGTGCTAGAAGGGCTCTGTGGTTAGCTGCTACAGCAAGGCTGAGACAGGTCTGTCCACTCCAATTCTGCAGCTCACATGTCAACAGCTGTTGTGTCTGATCATCATCCTGTCTATAGCAGAAGTCTAGGAGCTCCAGTGCTGTTATGAAGAATCGTACATATTTATTAGTTTGAAATTGACAAATTAAATTAATTTAAATTGAAAAGAAAGCTCAGTACACTGTTTGTAACCAAATTTGAGTGATATAACTCAGAAATAAAGCATTTTATTACAGAAAGTATGCAGGTGGAAAATTAAATGAGGATAAATACAAAAGTGAATCGAGAATATATTGACACATAGCTTCACTCACACTGTTTATTCACAGGACATGTTTCAAGAGCTCTTGCTCCTATCCTCAGCTGATACTCGACTAGTGCAAGTTGTAGTGGTTTCTTCTTTCTCCGTGTTGTCAATAGATGGCGTGATGTACTTGTCAAAGATATCCGGTGGTGGAGTTTCAAAATTCATGACTCTATGACGATTTTTGTTAATGAAGATTTTTTCCCATACGGAAAGGTCTATGGGGTGACTAACGTATTTTATTAGAGATGTTTCCAAATTGATGTCATGTCTAGTATTCAAAAAATGAAAAGCCACTGCTGATTTTTCTGTTTCACCATTTTTAATGTTTCTCATATGTTCTTTAGTTCTGATGTTAATATTTCTTTTTGTTTTTCCTATATAAATTTTAGGGCAAGTTTCACATTTGATCTCATAGATTCCTGGTTTTTCTTTGGTAGTGATTGAATTTTTGGGAGGGCCTTTTAACAAATTTCTGATATTAAACCTATTTTGAGGTGCAAGAGTTATGTTGTGTTTTGAGAAGAGTTTTTGGAATTTGTTATAGGCTGATGGGTGGAAGGTGAATTTTTTAAAAAGTTTTTTATCTTTTTCTCCTGTAGGTTCTAGGGTGGTGGTTTCTTTTATTTTCTTAGCTTTTTTGAGTCTGTTAACTGTTTTGTCTACTAAATTTGGGTTGAAACCGTTGGATATAGCTACTTTTTTTATGTGTAGGTATTCCTCTTGATAATCTTCTCTGTTTAGTGGAAAGTTGATCATCCGAAAGATTAAACTGTTGAAAATGGCATGTTGGTGTTGTTTTGGGTTGAAACTGTTGTTCTTGATGTAATTATCTGTGTGTGTCGGTGTCCTGTAAATACCAAAGGTGAGTTTGTTGTTCATTTTTTTGATCTTGATGTCCAAAAAGGGGAGAACACCATCCTCTTCTGTTTCCAATGTAAATTTTATAGCTGGATTTTGTATATTCAAAAGTTTAAGACCATCTTGTATGAGTTTTTTAGGTACTATTGCAAAAATGTCGTCAACATAGTGATACCACACTTTGAAATAATTTGGAAAAGCTTTTGTGATATGTGTTTCAAAAGCACTCATGAATAAATCTGCCAAGAAGGGAGATAATGGGATGCCCATAGCTAGGCCCGTTTTTTGTTTATAGATCTGTCCATTAAAGCTGAAAAAAATTTTGATTGATACAAATTTCTGTAAGTTGTGAAATTTCTTCTATTTCTTTTGTATCAATCAAAATTTTTTCAGCTTTAATGGACAGATCTATAAACAAAAAACGGGCCTAGCTATGGGCAACCCATTATCTCCCTTCTTGGCAGATTTATTAATGAGTGCTTTTGAAACACATATCACAAAAGCTTTTCCAAATTATTTCAAAGTGTGGTATCGCTATGTTGATGACATTTTTGCAATAGTGCCTAAAAAACTCATACAAGATGGTCTTAAACTTTTGAATATACAAAATCCAGCTATAAAATTTACATTGGAAACAGAAGAGGATGGTGTTCTCCCCTTTTTGGACATCAAGATCAAAAAAATGAACAACAAACTCACATTTAGTATTTACAGGAAACCGACACACACAGATAATTACATTAAGAACAACAGTTTCAACCCAAAACAACACCAACATGCCATTTTCAACAGTTTAATCTTTCGGATGATCAACTTTCCACTAAACAGAGAAGATTATCAAGAGGAATACCTACACATAAAAAAAGTAGCTATATCCAACGGTTTCAACCCAAATTTAGTAGACAAAACAGTTAACAGACTCAGAAAAGCTAAGAAAATAAAAGAAACCACCACCCTAGAACCTACAGGAGAAAAAGAGAAAAAACTTTTTAAAAAAATTCACCTTCCACCCATCAGCCTATAACAAATTCCAAAAATTCTTCTCAAAACACAACATAACTCTTGCACCTCAAAATAGGTTTAATATCAGAAATTTGTTAAAAGGCCCTCCCAAAAATTCAATCACTACCAAAGAAAGACCAGGAATCTATGAGATCAAATGTGAAACTTGCCCTAAAATTTATATAGGAAAAACAAAAAGAAATATTAACATCAGAACTAAAGAACATATGAGAAACATTAAAAATGGTGAAACAGAAAAATCAGCAGTGGCTTTTCATTTTTTGAATACTAGACATGACATCAATTTGGAAACATCTCTAATAAAATACGTTAGTCAGCCCATAGACCTTTCCGTATGGGAAAAAATCTTCATTAACAAAAATCGTCATAGAGTCATGAATTTTGAAACTCCACCACCGGATATCTTTGACAAGTACATCACGCCATCTATTGACAATACGGAGAAAGTAGAAACCACTACAACTTGCACTAGTCGAGTATCAGCTGAGGATAGGAGCAAGAGCTCTTGAAACATGTCCTGTGAATAAACAGTGTGAGTGAAGCAATGTGTCAATATATTCTCGATTCACTTTTGTATTAATTTGTGCTTCACTGTCCCTACGCTTCTTTCAAGTTTATACTTTAAATGAGGATACTTGAACAATGGCAATTATAGTTTCCTCTGTAATGTAAGATCAGTGTGTCTATTAATCAAGGCTTTACGGGTGATCCGCTGTGCCAAATTAATGAAAGTGAGCTTTTGGCCATGGAGTATACAATGGCTGATCACTCACGAAGTCTTGATTAATAATGCTCGCCGTAAAAGCTTCAGGTCTCACTGTGTCTAGTTTGCTATACTTCAAGCTTCTTCAATTATTCTAGCTTTCATGGTACCTAAGTAGTTCACTTACAGCTTAGTTCTATAGTGTTTGAACTGAAGACAATATCTCCTCAATTCTGAACATATCCAACTCTGTATCATATGTTGCATGACCCTTGTAGAAAGTTTTGATGTACATAAATTAAGGATTGAGGTCAGTTTCCTATCAGTGACTTTAGATTCTTCAGGAATTACTCAATTCTTCTGTAATCTCTTCTCAGGTCACTGAGCAAGAGAATCATATAGCTGGTAGCTACAATATGTTCAGTAGTGCTGCTGCATTTTTTACAATATCAATATCTATCCCTTCATCTCTGGCAAACCAGTGAGACTGCAAAATGTAGCTCTTTAAGGAAACCAAAATTAAGTTTGGTTCCATTTTGTAAAATAAACTAATCTATAAAGATGAGTTGGATTAGAGACACTAAACATCACTAATTGTCTCCATCATCAGCATATGTAAAACTGATTTTTGATGTGTTGTCTTGGCTGGGGAATCCGAAGTGGCATTTGTTGGTGGAACAAATATTAGGTACTAGGAGTACCTCAAGGATCAGTGTTAGGTCCCATTCTATTCCTTTAATTTGTAAATTATCTTGGAGGGCAGATACCATCACACAATATAACTCAGTTTGCTGATGATACAACCATAACAATAACTAGTACTAATGCACAAAGTCATTGAAAGTTAATAGATAAAACAACAAAAGCTACATATAAGAATTTTGAAAACTGCAAGTTAAAATTAAACACAGCAAAAACAGTAAGAATTCATTTTCATACTAATCAAAACAAACATTTTGTCATATGATCAAGGTAAAAAGCACCAAATTTCTAGCAGTCTGGATCCAGAGTAATTTAAAATAGGATATACATATTGATCATCTAATGAAAAGATTGAGCAAGTGTGTCTTATTTTCAGAAAATTGGCAAAAACTATTAGTATAGAAACAATGGGAAGTATATGCTTTGCATTTGTACATTCAATCCTTAGATATGGAATAGTTTTCTGGGGCAGTTTGTCACACTGTAAGAAATTGCAATGGAAAGGAAAATCATATAAATATTAGTAGGAGTAAATCAGAAACATTCATGTCGACCATTATTCAAGAAGCTGAACATCTTATCACTCCCAAGCATATATATATATATATATATATATATATATATATATATATATATATATATATATATGAATACATTCTTTTTACAGAAAGACTTCTTGAGAGTGACTGCAATAATATATTCAGATAATTCATAATAATATATGCAGATATTCATGAATACAACACCAGACAGCGTAACAACTTACACATAATAAAAGAAAATACTAAACTGTATCAAGACAGAATCATATACACTGGTTCTAATTTTACATCAGATTACCAGAATAAAATAAAAAGTATAAAGAAAGTGGCATCTTTCAGCTCAAAACTGCTGTCCTATATGATCGCTCATTGCTATTACTCCACTGAAGAATTTTTAAATCAATCAGTATAATTTCATCTATACAGCATGTGAAAAAAAGCATTAAATGTTAACCTGTAATAATTCAAGTATATAATGCTAATCTTACTCATGTATAACTGTTATATATGTAAACACGTTTATAATTAAAAGTACTATAGTTATGAACAATTGCACCTTTAGAGCAATTGCATCATTTACTTAGTATGTTAAGTTTAAATGACTTGTCCAACTTCATTTGTTCACAAGTGTACTGTATGGTATATTGGATCATTAAATAAAAAAAAAGAACAATGAACTTCCAAACAAGCCGAGTCCAAGAAGCATATTCAGGTGCTTTTGTTTAGTTAGTGATGTTTAGTGTTTCTAATGCAATTCATCTTTATAAATTATCAATACATCACTGTTTCTAATACCCCTACTCAATAATTGATATAGCTGTTTAATGCAATCAATCAACGCATAGTTTGTATCTTCCATATTAGCTACCTTGCAGTAGTAATTATATATACCTAATTACTTTTATTTTTGCTGATTCATTATTCCTTACTTTTGCTAGTTTATCAGAGGAGGGATAATTGCAAATGAAAACATCACTTGGTATATTAGATAGATAGAAAAGTATTTCCTGGCACAAATATAATGCAAGAAATGTTAACGCTTTTAAACCAAATCTTCAATGTAAGGGTCCTACACCATGGCATAGTGGGCTGGAGCATTGTAATATGGTTCCCTGTCATTGAATGCGCCTGGATTTAATCCCATCTGTGAGGATTGCAGATTTAAGTCCCAGATAATAGGATCGGTGTCCACTCAACATAATAATGCCTTTGAAGAGCTGCAGGAGGTAGCAAATTCCATTCTATGAAAGCCAAATTTCCAGATGGGGGTGCCAAGATCTACCATATCTCCTCCTCATTCCCGAGAGGGATGGCTCAGATAGCTTCATCTGTGGCCACATCTGGGAGATCCAGGTTCGATTCCCTTGGGTAACCTACCTGACCCATGGGTTATTTCAGAGGTTTTCCTAGATCACCAGGTGAATGCTGGGTAGGTTAATTATATCCCCCAAATTTTGTGTCCCTCCATTTCATCTCCATTATCACTTCACATCATCTCTCCTCTGGTGGTCTCTTTCAGGGTAGAAAGTGTTGGCAGTTGTCTCGGCACTGCATGGCAGGATGCTCTGAGTAAAGACTACCTCCTTCAGTAGGACAGTTGCTGGTCTCTGAACTCAGGTCTCATGGCGGGGCTGTTTTCGAACCACAGCAGGGTGGGATGTCAGTTCTCCTGGCCTGCCGGAGGAGTTTCCATCTAGTAAAATGTAGGAACCATGCCCTCACTGTCCTGGCTCCTTGAGGCAGCTGCCCTCTGTCTGCTCTCGCCTCATCCTTCCACCCAGTAAAGTCCCCAAGTCTGGTTGCTATGCTAAGTCCCCTCCGATAAAATCCAGTTCCAATTCCTCTCCATATCAGTTGGATAATCACCCATCTCTACCTTGTAGGCTTTGGGCCAGCAGTTGTGTTGTCAAATTCAGGCCCAAATCTGGCTGTATGTTGTGATTATTTATTATTATTTTATTCATTGTAGGAAATTTTGGACTTTTCTCTGAACTTTCAGACTTCTAGAAATGTAGGGATCCAGTCATCTAGTTTTATTCACAGTGTTACAGATTCAAACCTGTAGAGGACTAAGGTTTCTTCTTTCTTTTCAAATATAAAAATACTTAGCATGACTTCCCTCAGATGGAAAGTAGAGCATCTGACACTGCAAGCTGTTCATTATGTAAAAGAACCTCAAATACAGACAAAATTAATTCATAATTTTTGCTTTCATACTCAAAAACTAATTGCTTCTCCTTAATAGCATTCATTAACCATACTACAGCACTAGGACAGTACTAGAAATTTAAACATTTTACAAAAATATTGATGGAGGATGCCCAGTTAGGATAATAGATTTGACAAAACAGTCTCATTCAATACATCTTACTTAAAGAAGGTAGATGTTTCGTAAACCATTCTTATCAAAATTTAAGAATAAGATTTAGGTTATAATTAAGAGCAGTTTAGCCTCTTACCAATGTTTTCAAACTCCTTTCCATAGCTTCGGAGTTCTTCATAAATTTCTGTTTCCAGATCATCTTCTGCAGCCTCATGAGCCATAGCTTTATATAGTTTGCAAGCTACCAGAGCCTTAGCTAATGCTTCCTCACCATGCTGCCACATTAATAAAGCCATTTGTTGTCGTTTTGTCAAAACTGCCCAGGTCTGTAACAAAGTATAAGACACATAAAAATTTGGGAACTTAACTAAAATTGAAAAGGAAATTGCTCTTTGGACCACTATAAAGAAAAATGACTAACACAAATAAGGGTAATCATTTGCAAAGACTGGTTTTCAATAAACATTGTTGTGCATTGGTATGCATTTATAACTGACCAATTATACATTTATTCATTGGTTTCAAATTCAACAGTTTAACCAGCTTAAAGTTCTATATAAGAACTTTATAACAACCATGCCATTTTATTTTTGCCTGCAAAATTGTCATATTAATACCTATTAAATATTAAATATCAAATAAAAGTAAAAATCTGGAACTATTGACAGTGAAGTACATACAATTCTGAGAATTATAACAATTAGTGACAACTTCACTTATCTTTGATAATCATATATATAATATATAGAAGCCCTTGAGTCCCAGGCTTCATCATTTAACTCATAGTATTTTAGTTAATTGATAGTCTACTTACGATTGTAAGTAATATCGATAGTAAGTCGCCACAAACCGTGTATCTTGAATGTGAAAGCCTCTAGTGGTCTACCGGGAAAATATATGGAGAACTTAATGTCAGGACGGCACATTAGCCATGGTAGCTCAATGGGTTAGAGCAACTGGACGGAAACCAGGAGATCTGTGGTTCAAATCTTGGCCATGGCATTGAATTTTTCATGTTGACTCTATTTATCAAAGACCTTAGCCTATATATGGCTAATGTGAAGAAATGATTAATTTCCATCAATTAACTAAAATAATAAGAGTTAAATGATGAAACCTGGGACTCAAGTACTTATGATAGTAAGTTGCCACAAATGGTGTATCTCGAATGCGAGAGCCTCTAGTGGTCTACCGGGGAAATATACGAGTCAAATGGAGAATTTAATGTCAGGACGGCACGTTGACCATGGTAGCTCAATGGGCTAGTGACTGGACGGAAACCAGGAGCCCCAGTAAACCACTAGGGGCTCTAGCCTATATATGGCTAGTATGAAGAAATGATTAATTTCCATCAACTAACTAGTGGATTTTATTTAATCAATTTGGTTCAGCAAGCGTGTGCACTTTCAGCCTTTTTGCTTTTGGTTCAAGATCTACTGATTCTTACACTAGAGACAGAGTAATAAATAATTAAGTATAACAAACAATGAAAAGGATCATGTATACCTGAAAATGGAGAGAAATGGGAAGGGAAACATATAGACTTGTGTGATAGATATGAGAGGGAGGGTTTAGCTTGGTTAAAGACAGGAGCCATATTGAGAGGGGGTTTCCTCCTCCTGGCCTCTTCAACCGGGAGCGATGGATAACTCCAGGGGTCTTTCCATAGGGCAATGCCTGATTTATTAAAAAGCCCCCCTGTTGACAACAACGTCAAGACGGGATGGAAGTGAATATGCCACTTACGTGCATCAACTCCGCAGGGAAGACTACAGAAAAATCTCGGTGGGGCTGCCTGGTGATCTAGCACACCTTCTACTAGCTCTGCAGGCTAGTACCCAAGACTTATGAGTCAATCCTCTACCTCATCTGGGCGGCCGTAGCCTGGCTGGAGGTACCCAATTCCCCGTGGGTGTTGGGAACAAACTGCTCCCTCGAGTCCAAACCAATCTGGACAACTCCCCGATGGGAGGGGCTCGGCAGTTTGGCCCGAGGTTCCTCTAGTAACGTCAGAGGTACCATGAGTGCTAATGGTCCGCAGCGCTCGCACTAAAGTAACTGAAGGGGATGGATCCCCTCCCCTACGGGAATTGAGAGGGGGTCCACCAAAGGAATACATTTCATGGAAACAAAACAAGAATAGAGCTCTATGTAGTGGAATGTAACCAAATAGAAAACTAGAGTAAAGTAATATGGGATAAAAACTGGGATAATAAAGGGGCTTGGATAGTATCAATAAAAATGCTCAAATTGAAAGTAGAGAAATGGTTAAGGGAGGGGGGGGGGGAAACTATGAAGTCAAAGTCAAAGAAAAATAGATGAGAAGGGTAAGGATGTTAAGAGGCAGGAAAATGGAGGACACAATGTAATATTAGAGCAAAGGGCTAGAATAGAAGTAAACAGCCAGGGAGCCATTAACACTATTAGACCACTAATATAAGCAACTAACAAGTTTGTACTTACAAGAGAACTATCACTATGTTCATATCTATTCTCTTGAGAGTTTGACAGCATCATTTCTGAATTATGTGGTGCCTGTGTGCCAAAAATTGAGTGCAAATTATAGCTGGAAGACCCAAAAATGAGTCCAGAATACATATGAACATTTAGGCATAATAGCAGAGTATTGTATGGGAGGGATTGTTTACCCCTGACAGATAGCTGCCTCTCCAAGGCATATGTAAGGAGCGCTGTCTCCACACCCAACACAGAGCTGAGGAGAGATGTCCAGCAGCTACTTGCAAGTGGTTATATGCTGCACTTTTCAGGCTTCAGTTTTGGGCGTTGCGGTTCTAAGCCACAGAACATTTTTGGTGCACATTGTTTATATATAGCAGGCATTATACTATCAAATTTTCAGGTGCACAGTAGTGTGAGTGCAGTGATAGTTTCCTTGTTAGAAAATATTGTATGGTTAAGTACAAATAAACTAAGTAACTATGAAAAGGATAAAGATTTCCAGAGACTTTCATAAATGGTCACATAATAATGCATAAGTGTACAAATGTACTTAAACAGGAAATACGAGGGAAGTAAACACCAAAAATATTTCTCTTGTAATAAATATGCAGGATTACTTACAAGTAGTTCGTTGAATGGGTAATCAAAAAGAGCTGTTTCTTTTGAAGCTGGGAGAGTTTCAGCCAATAAGCTGAGAGTTACATTTGTATTGCCATAGTAGCGAATAAAGGAAGAGCTGTTTCGATGTACATGAGGAGATTTTTTCATAACTTTTGCGTAGATCAGTCGAAATTTCCTTCTTGTGTAATGAGATCTGTAAAATTGAACATATTAAAAACATTTAAATGCAAAGAAAGTTAACAATAAATTAGGAGTATAATTATTATACTAATGGTTAACTTTGCTGCTATGTATTAAATAATCTGTTATTATTACTAGACAAAATGAACTTCCATCTCCTATAAAAATCAGCATGAATAGTACCAAATACAGTACAGGAAATACAGGATAGTCTGCATATCAATGTGGGCAACAACTGCTTCCTATGCTAACAATGCAAACCTGAATCAGTGACAAAATTAAATTGCTTCCTTTCTCCACTATAGATAAAGTAGAAGTATTAAAACATTTATGTTAAGTATTACAAATATAGCTGTCTGCTGTCTTGTAACTTTACCCATTTATGACATCCAGGGGTGGCTTGTCCTTAAGTGCTGAAGCACGCTATTTTCTGTTTATAAATCATGATTTATATATTTTGAAAGACCATGTAAATAATAATGCATTATTGTAGGTATAAGAAAACAGACATGACCAATAATGTACATTAGATGCAGGGAAAACATGTGCGTAGCTAATGGAATGCATGCGACGTGCTGAGAGCCAGCAAGCTCGCTAAACAGTACTGCACATGCATACAACCTTCCTCTCTTGCTTCTCAGATGGACTCAGTTCCCTAGATTTTTGCACAAATGCGTGCTGCATATCGATGTAGCACGGTATTCATTTCTTGCACTACTGCATGTGCTGGAGTTGGCAAAGCAGGGCCACCAACATTCATAGTTATTGCTCTAGAAGTTGAATATGCATTGAAATTTTTTAAGTAGTTTGTCACTACTTTATATTTTAGTTCTAGAAATAACTAATGGTTGATACAGTCAACATGAAAAATTCAATGCCATGGCTGGGATTTGAACCACGGATCTCCTGGTTTCCGTCCAGTCACTCTAACCCATTGAGCTACCATGGCCAACTTGCCATTACGATATTAAATTCTCATTTGACTCGTGAATGGACGGAAACCAGGAGATCCGTGGTTCAAATCCCAGCCATGGCACTGAATTTTTCATGTTGACTATCTATTAAAGACCTTAGCCTATATACGGCTGGTGTGAACAAATGATTAATTTCCATCAATTAACTAAAATAATAAGAGTTAAATAATGAAGTCTGGGACTCAAATACTTACGATAGAAAGTAGCCACAAATGGTGCATCTCGAATGTGAGAGCCCCTAGTGGTCTACTGGGGAAATATACGAATCAAATGAGAATTTAATGTTATGACGGCAAGTTGGCCATGGTAGCTCAATGGGTTAGAGTGACTGGACGGAAACCAGGAGATCCGTGGTTCAAATCCTGGCCATGGCATTGGATTTTTCATGTTGACTCTATCTATCAAATACCTTAGCCTATATATGGCTAAGAAATGAAGAAATTATTAATTTCCATTGATTAACCTAATGGTTATTAAATCGCAGGGCAGATTGCTTGTCAAGCAGCATGTTCACGTGATACTCCATTCCTGCGAACATGACAGCAATCTCCCAAAACAAGTCTTTCTTTGTGTAACATTATTCAGTGAGTGATATCAGTTTAATTTGTGTGTGAGTGTTATAAATTCACTTCATTCATTGTATGAGTAATTTAATATTATGAAAGATGTAACCAATAAGAACTCAATTAATGCACTTATTAAGACTCTTTTCAAGGCAAGGATTAGTATAAAAATGTTAGGGCAACCTACACACATTCTAAAAATTGAGCAAAAAGTAAAAGGAGTAGAAATTCTGTTTATACCAGAAAATTTAACAACTATATATACAACGAGTGGCTTTGTAGGTGTGAAATTAAACTGTCCTGTTTTGCTTACCTTGCCTTCTGTTCGGAAGTACTGATTCATGATCTAAGACAGATGTTAAAAATCTTGGTCACTCGAGTACATAAAAAAAGAATTCAAATAGCAAGAAGCAAATTAAAAAACCCATGTTCTTAGATAGTAGGTGCAGTAGTGCTTCAGGTGCATCTAATGTATTGTAACGGGAGCGTTGGAACATCCTGTGAAAGCAGCTGGCAGCGGAAGGCAGGGGGAGGTTCGGTTAGCCACACCTCCTCCTCGTTTGTCTTGTAGTGGTGACAGACTGTGGTCAGGGAAAAAAACATGACTGTGTCGCCTGTTTTCTCTACACCTGTTTCTGGAAATTACGTAATCTGGAACATTCTCCTGGTCACTAGAAACCGGCGATATTCCTATATAAAGAGAGTTACAGACAGACGGAGTCAGTCAGTCAGTCAGTCAGTTGGTTAGTGTGTGAGTGAGGACAGTTCTTGGTGTAAGAAGGCAGTGTTAGTCAGTGACGTGTTAATGAACGAAAGGGTTGTGCAACGGAAGACTGTACGAACTGTGTATGGGTATCAGAGTTTATGTAATCGCGAGTACAAGTGAAGTTGTAACGGACGAACTGGTGAATTGTAAGTGTGTGCAGCAAGTAATTCTGTGTAATCGGCAAGGGTTTAACTGTAAGTCGGTGGAAATAAAGAACATTTTGGAGTGGTGTAATTGGACTTTTCATTTCACGAACCCACAAAGTCACAGTATTCAGAACTATGACAGTCTTTACAAATCAAGAGTATGCTTCTTGCTTATGGCAAAGCCAACTGCAACACTTGAAATGTTTCCCAATAGGAGAATTCCAAATCCATCAGTCATAGCTTAGTGTCTAATTTGATTTGATTTGATTTGATTTATTGATTCATCCATTAAAACATGTACATGCTATAGGACACGTCAAATTAAAAACTAAGTACAATATTTATAATTAAGGTAGCTAACTAAATATTTACAAATTTAAAAATTCATCATCGCTGTAGAAGCTATTGGCTCTAAGGAAGTTTAATAACAATTTCTTAAATTGATGTTGTGATTCAATCTTTTTTATAGATTCAGGTAGCTTATTGTAAAGATGTAAGCCAGCATATGTGAAACTATTTTCATACATCTTTGTTTTGTGTGACTTCACAAATAAATTATTCTTTGTTCTAGTGTTGTATATATGAATTTCAGAATTTGTTTTGAATAAACTTAGGCTTGCTTTCATATGCAAGAGTTTCATATATGTATATACTTGGCAGTGGTAAGATACCTAATTTACTGAAGTATGGCTTACAACTAGTTGTGCTTGAGACAGCTGCTATGATTCTAATTATTTTCTTTTGGTATCTGAATACTTTTATACTGTCTTTAGAATTTCCCCAAAAAATTATACCATATGCCAACAAACTGTGTATATATGAAAAGTACACTATTCTCCGAACTTTCAAGCTTGACATGCCTGTAATCGCCCTCATTAAGAAACACATTTTACTAAGCTTTTTCGTCAATGCCTCTATGTGAGTTTCCCAATTTAGATTTTCATCTAGTATTAGTCCCAGAAATTTGATAGTTTGTACGAAATGTATTTGGTCTTGTCCCAGCATTAATTTTGGATATAATTGACTTCCACTCATGGAGAACATTTTGAGCATCTACTGTAAATAGATATCATGTTATTGTTGCAGTTATTGGCCATTAATAAATTTCCTGTTTAGCAATCAATGTGGCTTTGATTTAATTTACACTATATGCCTGAATGAAGTATTTCCATAATTAACATTGGACTCTATTATTCTTGATCATTTTACGCATAGCCTCTTAAGTTTAGGTAAGATAAGATATTAATGTAAATTCATTCAAAATATCTAATAAGCTAGAAATAAAAAGTCCAAAAATAGCTATAAATATAACTCAGTACCACAAAGTTGAAATACATGAATTTTAATTGGAGTTTTTGTGTTTGATTTATGAGTCACTATGTTTACACTCAACTTCACTTACTATGTTGTATAACTGAAACGTTTTCAAGATCATTAGATCTCATCCTCAGCTGTTTGTTGACTAAATGAACATTCTTCTTCCTCCACTACTATGGTGCTCCGATCCCTCTGCCATCTGGTGTTAGGAGCACTAAGTTTTAATACTTCATTTAATGCCGGGATTTCAAAATTTATAACTTTGTCCCGGTTTTTGGTTATGAATATTTTTTTCCCAAGTATCCAATTCTATGGGTGTACTTAAAGATTTTAACAGTTCTATGTTATGGCCAATGTTGTGGTTTTCTGTCCAAAAATGGTGGGACACTGTTGATTTTTCTGTTTGTTTCAACACCAGAGGAACATAAAGTTGAAACAAACAGAAAAATTTGTTTATTGTTTATTTGTTTATTGTTTTCAATAAATCTTTTTATATATAGATAGAATCAACATGAAAAATTCAATGCCATGGACGGGATTTGAACCACGGATCTCCTGGTTTCCATCCAGTTGCTCTAACCCATTGAGCTACCATTATCAACTTGCAGTCATGACATTAAATTCTCCATTTGACTTGTATATTTCCCCAGTAGACCACTAGGGGCACTTGCATTCGAGATACTCCATTTGTGGCGATCTACCATCATAAGTACTTGAGTCCCAGGCTTCATCATTTAATGCTTCATCATCATTGTCCATGGCATTGAATTTTTCATGTTGACTCTATCAAAAACCTTAGCCTATATACAGCTAGTGTGAAGAAATGATTAATTTCGACCAATTAAATAACTTTATATATATATATATATATATATTACTGGACTATTGTATTTTTATTTTGTTCGTTTCATCCCATCACTGTACAGTGCTCTAGGACAATGAACATGTCATACAGAAAACAACCCTCACCAGATCAACATAAATAATTTTAACTACCACCATCACCATACATCAAAACATTTTTTTAAAATTTATTACCACCATCAAACATATAATATCTGCAATGTTTGACTGAAAGGAAAGCATTTTAAGAACTACTACTACTACACACAATATCATATTACTCATCACCAATATATTTGAACACAGTGCCTAATAGACATACAAGATTAAAAGGAAAGAAAATTAGATTTAAATGAGTCATGCACAAACATGTCACATAATCCAAGAAAATGTGACAACCATTTGTTTATGGGAATAACACTTCATTAAACCAATAAAATGATATATTACATTCCCTTTATAGCTGAGGACACTTTAGCAATCATCTATAAATTTCAGTACTGAGTAATAGGCCTTGCTGCAAAACTTTGCAGGACCTTTACTTTACGTTCTTGTTTCTGTGTAGGTCACAATTCTCATATTATTGTGCACCAGCCATAATTTGTAATATAGGCTGCTTCATCAGAAGTGTCGTGTAGCAATGTTGCTCTACATATAACATTATATTCTGTATTTCCTTGTACTGCAGAAAAGAAAACATGATGCAGATACACAAAGCTTACTTTAGATGCATGCAACAGAAGATGAATCCAAGTTAGTTTCAATGGAATACGTATGTACCTATATTTCTAATGAGAGTTTGTTTTTCTTTCATTTTCAAATTTTATATAAATAAGAGTGTTAAAAGATCGATTTATGTAATATTTTTTAAGTACATAGGTATACAGGGTGCTTCAAAAGATTACTGAAAAGCTTAAGGAACAAAAGTGTAAACAGAATAGTTTAACTATGGCCTAGGAGCTCATGTTTCCAAACACAATCCTGAGTCAGTATCAATGATATTCTGTTAAGTCATAATACACTTTATTGTACACAAGTTTCAGTGTAATAGGTTACAAAAGATGTTTAAACATACCACCACATTGATTATAGGCATTGTACTATCAAATAAAGCTTTGGCATACCACATACCCCAGACATATGCAAAAGTTCATCAGATGCCACAACTATTCTGGCTACTAGTGTTTCTGAGTCATCCACTGGTATCTGATACACCACAGCTTTGATATGCTCCCAAAAGAAATAATCAAGTGGCGTTAAATCAGCAAGCATGGATGTAACTGGATGTAGTGGCACCACATTTTGATGTCAACGTGTGCACTTCCAAGATCACAAATATCCTGAACATTGGGTCAGAAAAGGAGGACCACTTGCATGGCCAACCTGTTCCTTGGACTTAACACCACTTGATTATTTATCCTGGGGTCACATCAAGGCAGAATAGTTATGACTATTGGCAAACTTTTGCACATGATTGGGGTATTTGAGTGAGTGAGCCAAAGCTTTATTTGATGCTGCAATGCCTGTATTCAAAACAGTGGTGTGTTTGAACATCTTTTATAACCTATTACACTGACCTCTGTGTATAATAAAGTGTATTATGGCTTAACTGAATATCATTGGTACTGACTGGGATCGTGTTTGGCAACATAGTTTCCTAGTCGAAAGTTACTCTATTCTGTCCACTCTTTCTGTTCTTTAAGTTTTACCTTTTGAAGCACCCTATATAATTCCTTAATCATAAAAGTACCACTTTTACTTTTTAAACATTTATGGGACAAGAGTTTAAATTTTTATCACTTATCATACTAAGTCTTAATATTGTTATGCAATGCAATACAGTCACATCACTATTGCATTCTCACTTTTTAGATTGAGAGGCTAAAGAATAATTTTACCTAACAATAAATTTCTTATCCAGTCCATATTGCATAAAGTAGGCATATCTGAATTTGGAAATTAGCATTCTGATCATCATTAGATCATGTAAGCTGTCCAAATATGTATTGTACAATTATTAACCACTGGTACACATTCTTATAAAGCAAAAGCAAATGCTTTAGTAGTATAAACATATGCAGCAACTTTGCAAATGTATAACTTCATTTCAGTGTTTACTTGAAATAAAATAAAACAGGTTATTTTAAGCTAGATATTTAAAATAGTGCAGTGATGTTACTTTCACTTCAGTATTGAAAAGGCAGATTTAACTGATGTGAAGTTAGGGGAATAGCTGAACTTAAGTTAAGTTTTCATAGAATAATGTAAAATACATACATGTTTCATCGATCACTCACAATTTGTGTGAAGATATCAAAGAATTCAGTTGGAGATAAACATACAATTTGTTTTTTATGTTTAAATGACCCTAGCTTAATTTGACTAATACTGAACAAGATGATTTTGATAACATATAAGAATTGCATTATGGAGGCCCGAAGTTCAGATCTTGCTAGGAGCGTCCTCTCTGCCTTTATTCAATTTTTATATTCAGTTAATACTAAGGATGTAGCTTAAACTTAGGCTTGGTATGATCTTTTCCCAATATTACTTTTCTAAACATAATTTCCCTGTATCTACTAGTATTATCAGTGTCTATTGACTGTAATGTATGTAATAAAACTGAGAAATACTTTGAGGCTATTAAAGAAACCTACTTCTACAAAGGAATAATGAATCTGATGAAGCAATGGATTAAATGCATTTAATTTCATTAATTTCATTAATTTCATTAATTTCATGTAACAAAAAAATCTTAATGCTTAATTTGTTCTCTACAGGTCGTTTAAAATACCTTATTGAACTACAAGACTGAGTCAATAAATAAGTCACAAATGTCTGTTTCCCTTATACCATTTGTAAATTACCATGAGCATTTTGTGTCAGCTGCTAGCTCATACCTATACTTGTCGTAGAGGTTGTGTTATATCTCTCTGGCATGTGGTCAATCAGTGGCAGCTAGTGCAAGATGGCGGGTGTGTTGCATGATTGTACCCAAGTGGGACAGCATGCGGTTATGTGTTATTTTGTGGGCCAAAGGACTTCTACAGAAGAAGTGCATCATGAAATGTGTCCCATGTATGGTGACCAGTGTTTCTCCTGGAAAGTTGTATTCAATTGGATCAACAGTTTAAAAAGGCAAAGCAAAGCATCTGAGATCGGGATGATTTGGTTTTACCACTTTCAACCAGAATCAATAAGATTCTTCCATGGAATGGAAACATCCCACCTCACCAACAACAAATAACTTCAAGGCAGTTCCATCAGCCTGCAAGGTTATGGTCATGTGTTTTAGCACATGCAAGGCGTCATACTGCAGAAATTCCAGCCTCACTGTGAGATTGTAAATGCAACGACATACTGCACCACTTTGCGGGAACTCTTGACATGCCATTTACATCAAGCGACCTGAACTACTGACCAAGGAAGTGATTCTCCTGAATGATAATGACTGTTCTCAATCAGCAAGATTAATGCAGCAGCTGTTACAAACATTTTGTTGGGAACGATTGGAACATCTACCTTACAATTTGGCTGTGACAGCAGCCAATACACATCTTTGGCGTAGGCATTCAAGGATTTGCAAAGTGATGGGATAAGTGTCTCAATGTACAGGTTCATTATGTCAAAAAGTAAAATAAATTTCAGGTATTTGCTTTGATTATTATTGTCTCTATCTAGTTTTGTGACTTATTTATTGACTCACCCTCGTATTTTAATAGGAATGTGCAAAAACCATATAGTCTCTTGAGTGACGGTTGTGTGACATATATTTGCTCCTTTCTAATAGACCTTCATGCTATAAAGTTAAAGCAATACCAGTGGCATTCATTAGAAATCAACAAAGCATATAAGCAGTAATATGGTATATTGGCATTAAAAATTCCAGCGCAGAACAGAATTTGCTATATTTGAAGAATAGTAACTGAAGCAAAATATTAAACTCCTAGAGTTACATGACAGAAGTTCCTGCACAATTAACAAATTTCAGACCAGTTAACTACAATCTGGTGGAATGTAAGTTGTATGCTGCTTCATCAGGATGTTGTAAATTTTCACATTGTTTTTATCACAGTAAATAGAATACATTCCTATTTTTTCTATAAATGCACAATAATTTTTTTAAAAATGGTCTTTATGCTGTATATTGGTTAAAATCTTCTTTCTAATCTTAATGATGAACACAACCTTAACTATTAATTTTTAGATGAGTCGTATTTATTACACATCTGCTTCACTTTCGTACCTATTTTGAGGACAGGTTTCGCAAATCATCGTTTGCATCTTCTGCTCTTATGCGACTAAAGCTTGATCCAGTGGTGTGGTGGGTGTGGGTAATTCTGGGGTTGCTGCTGCCATCTGTTGATTTAGTGATGAACTTAAATGTGGGATTCTCTTCTGGCGGGATTTCAAAGTTCATTAGTTGGTTTTTATGCTTTTCTATGTATATTCTCTCCCATATGACGAGTTCACTATGTTTTTGTACGTATTTTAGTAATTCTGTGCTATCTTCAATTTCATGATTTTCAGACCAGAAATGAGCTGCTATTGCGGACTTATCAATATTTTTGTATCTTAAGTGCCTGAAGTGTTCTTTCTTTCTAGTGCCTATGTTTCTTTTTGTTCTCCCTATGTAAATTTTTTCACAGTCTTTACACTTAATCTTGTAAATGTCTGACTTTTCCTCTGGTTTTATCTTATCAGTATTATTACTGTGAAGTAGGTTTTTAATGTTGTAACTGTTTTTTGGTGCCAATGTTATATTATATTTCTTGAATATTTTTTGGAACTTTTTTGTGGCCCAGGGGTGGTAAGTAAATTTAGCAAATCTAATTTCTTATTTTATTGGTATGAGAGCTGTGATCTGTTTTAATCTCTTTTGAAGTTTGAATGATTTTAGTTTTTTATCTACAAGGTTTTTTCCATATCCATTTTTAATTCCAGTTTTTAAGATTTGATGGTATTTGTTTTGATATTCTTGCTGGCTGAGGGGTAAATTTACTAATCTGTGTGTGAGACTGTTGATGGTGGCATGTTTGTGTGGAATTGGGTTGAAACTATTTGCTTTGATGTAATTATCTGTGTGTGTTGCTTTTCTATGGATACCAAATTCTAGTTTTTCATTGCCTTTTGTGATTTTAAGGTCCAAAAAAGGTAGAGTACAGTCCTCTTCAGTTTCCACTGTGAATTGTATGCTGGGTTCTTGCAGGTTGAGTAGTTTCAAAGCATCATCTTTTTGTTTGTAGGGCACTATTGCAAATATGTCGTCTACGTATCTGTACCATGTTTTAAAAATATAAGGGAAGGCTTTAGTTATATGTGTTTCAAAAATGCTCATGTATAGATTGGCCAAAAATGGTGATAGCGGGCTTCCCATAGCTAGACCTGAAATTTGTTTATAATATTTTCCATCGAAGACAAAATAATTTTGATGTATACATATTTCAGTCATTGCCAAATATTCTTCTATTGCATTGGCATCTAGGTTTATAGAGTTTAGCCATTTTTTCACTTGAATCAAAAGTTTGTCTAATGGAATGCTAGGGAAGAGGGAGCGGACATCAAAGGATACTAAAGTGTCATGAGGTTTTATTTTAAGATTTTGAATTTTTTCTACCAGGTCTAAAGAGTTTTTTATGCTCAGAGTATGGAATTGTGGAAAGGACTGAAATTTTTTGGACAGCTATTTTGCCAGAAGGTAAGTAGGAGTGTTTATATTATTTACAATGGGTCTCATGGGTATGTTGGGTTTGTGTATTTTAGGCAAACCATATAGTCTTGCAAGGGTAGGGTTGTCCGGTTTGATAGTTTTTTGTTCTGCAGTTGTTACAATTTTACTATTAATGATGGTTTTTTGTGGGCGCCGGGGTAGCGCGGTGGTTTCGTTCGCGGCTCCCGTTCTAAGGGTCCCGAGTTCGATTCCCGGCTCTGGGGTTGGCGATTTTAAGTCGGCCCTATCCACGCCTTCACCTCTGTCTAGCACACGTGAAGTATCCCCTATGCCCAACGTGGTTCGGAGTCCACGGTAAAAACTGTAGGTCCTCTCACCTCACCGCCATCTTCACTATCACCCTATCATCGGAGGTAATGGACACCGCCCTCTGGGTGCCTCCACCTGAGAAATGGGTCCGGTCATCACTTGGTGGGGTGAGGTTACCCCGAAGGCCAAGGTTGCCATGTGGGGAGTGTTAGTAACTATAAATAACTATGATGGTTTTTTGTACATCTTTTATGCATCTGTTGAGTGGATTAGAATCTATTTTTTGGAATTCTTTTTGTTGTAGTAACTCTAACATTTTTTCCTTGTATGTAGCTGTATCTAAGATTACTATTTTGTTCCCTTTATCAGCCCTTGAGAAGATTACATCCTTTTTCCTTAAAGGAAAACCTTACCCTTGCAAGACTATATGGTTTGCCTAAAATACACAAACCCAACATACCCATGAGACCCATTGTAAATAACATAAACACTCCTACTTACTTTCTGGCAAAATGGCTGTCCAAAAAATTTCAGTCCTTTCCACAATTCCATACTCTGAGCATAAAAAACTCTTTAGACCTGGTAGAAAAAATTCAAAATCTTAAAATAAAACCTCATGACACTTTAGTATCCTTTGATGTCCGCTCCCTCTTCCCTAGCATTCCATTAGACAAACTTTTGATACAACTGAAAAAATGGCTAAACTCTATAAACCTAGATGCCAATGCAATAGAAGAATATTTGGCAATGACTGAAATATGTATATATCAAAATTATTTTGTCTTCGATGGAAAATATTATAAACAAATTTCAGGACTAGCTATGGGAAGCCCGCTATCACCATTTTTGGCCAATCTATACATGAGATTTTTTGAAACACATATAACTAAAGCCCTCCCTTATATTTTTAAAACATGGTACAGATACGTAGACGACATCTTTGCAATAGTGCCCTACAAACAAATAGATGATGTTTTGAAACTACTCAACCTGCAAGAACCCAGCATACAATTCACAGTGGAAACTGAAGAGGACTGTACTCTACCTTTTTTGGACCTTAAAATCACAAAAGGCAATGAAAAACTAGAATTTGGTATCCATAGAAAAGCAACACACACAGATAATTACATCAAAGCAAATAGTTTCAACCCAATTCCACACAAACATGCCACCATCAACAGTCTCACACGCAGATTAGTAAATCTACCCCTCAGCCAGCAAGAATATCAAAACAAATACCATCAAATCTTAAAAACTGGAATTAAAAATGGATATGGAAAAAACCTTGTAGATAAAAAACTAAAATCATTCAAACTTCAAAAGAGATTAAAACAGATCACAGCTCTCACACCAATAAAATAAGAAATTAGATTTGCTAAATTTACTTACCACTCCTGGGCAACAAAAAAGTTCCAAAAAATATTCAAGAAATATAATATAACATTGGCACCAAAAAACAGTTACAACATTAAAAACCTACTTCACAGTAATAATACTGATAAGATAAAACCAGAGGAAAAGTCAGGCATTTACAAGATTAAGTGTAAAGACTGTGAAAAAATTTACATAGGGAGAACAAAAAGAAACATAGGCACTAGAAAGAAAGAACACTTCAGGCACTTAAGATACAAAAATATTGATAAGTCCGCAATAGCAGCTCATTTCTGGTCTGAAAATCATGAAATTGAAGATAGCACAGAATTACTAAAATACGTACAAAAACATAGTGAACTCGTCATATGGGAGAGAATATACATAGAAAAGCATAAAAACCAACTAATGAACTTTGAAATCCCGCCAGAAGAGAATCCCACATTTAAGTTCATCACTAAATCAACAGATGGCAGCAGCAACTCCAGAATTACCCACACCCCCCACACCACTGGATCAAGCTTTAGTCGCATAAGAGCAGAAGATGCAAACGATGATTTGCGAAACCTGTCCTCAAAATAGGTACGAAAGTGAAGCAGATGTGTAATAAATACGACTCATCTAAAAATTAATAAATATTTCGCTTCACTGTGGTGTTCCAATACAGTTAAATCTCGACAACCTTAACTATTTTGGGCAGGACAGTACCAAGTTCCAGTAATGGGTGTACTGGAATCAAGATGTTGATACCTTCTTTGCATTTAGTTTATTGTTTTATAAATACAAATCAGTTTTAAATAATAAAGCAATTAGTTCAATTCTTTTATACAGTATTAAATTTTACTGTATTTAAATTATTATATACAAGGTCCCGAGTTTGAATCTGGTCAGGGTGAGTTAAGTGGATAAGATTTCTTCCAAGATTTTCCTTTATCCTAACAATGAAGTCTGGTAACCCAAAGCTCTATAGACCCTGGACTCATTTGAGCATAATTTCATCCTCATTAATATGAAAAAGTAAGTGACGAGTATCAATAAACCAACTACAAATAGTTTTTGAGATCATTTCATCCATTTCAGTCATCATCCAATATGACAACACTGGAGAACGTAAATTTAAAAAAAATAGCCTGTTTGTCTCTATAATAAATATGTCAGTGTTTCATTCTACCCCAGATCGAGGGGGATCACAGCAAATGTTTTCATAAAATCACAGAGGAGTATTAAATTTTTAAGGTGTTTTCAAAGCAAAGTTATATTTCTGATGAATAAAATAATCTACTTTCTTGTTTAGGCCTTTACTTCCTTATCTACATTTATTTATTTGAGCATGATCATTTAAATACTATTAAATACTACATGCTCTTTACTATTTTATAGGTCACCAAACTTTAAGTGCACTGTTCTGCTCCAGGTTTTCCTATGTCCATTGTCGTAAAAGCTATATAACATTATTTTGATAGCAAATTTGTACCCATTCAGGATTAAAGAAACATGTTTTCCTACAAGCATGAACCTAGTTTAAGAACTTCTGGATTATGAAACCAACATGCTGATCATTAGATCATACAATCAAACTTTAGTGCATTTAATTCCATAAAGATAATAAATAATGATTGTTATGAAACAGTGTGAAAGTCATTATGCTTTTTCTTAATTTTGTACAAGAGAAGAAAATTTCATTATATACTGCAAAAGTTCTGTTAGGTACAGAAACATTCAAATAGAACTCTGAAAAAGCATTTATTCTTAGTCCCAAAAATAAATTTAAAGGAAAGCTTAAAGATCACTCAACAATAAAGAGTTACAGCATTTGAGAAGAAAAAGTGCTTGTGCCTCAGATTAAATTAAAAAAAAGAGAGAGAGAGAGAGAATGCACAAAAGTGATGCACAGTTTATTTTCATGTTACAAGCAGTCTTAAGTACCTAAGAGATTTTGCAAAGAATAAAAGATGTTGAAAGAGAAGCTTCAGAAGGAGAGACTAAACGCATAGAAAGTCACTAAACAGTTTTAAAAAGGGAATAAAAGTCAAAATATAACCAATGGAAGAAAAGAGAAGCAAAGCATTTCATATCTCAAATATTCAAGATCTTAGCTACATTCCCTTTTTAAACCTAGAAGGACTTTGAAGAAAGAAGAAACATACAAACAAATTTGAATTGGCATGGCAACCTGTAAGCTCCTCCCATCAGTTTGTTGATAACAAGACCGATGTCATGTAATGTGTACATATAACCTCTGGGAATATGTGGTCGTACATCTCGCAGTATGTATCCCAGTGTGTTCGCAGGTCCCTGTTTCTGTAAAATAAATGAATAAGCACAAAATTAATTAAAATCAGTATCTAAATATTAAAAGTACATCTAAAAACACTTATACTGAATACAATATGTACACTGAAGTACATGACAATTTATGCATGATTGGAAGAATTTAGTAACAGACACTTCAAAATTAATTGAAAAAACTTTTGTGGTCAGTTTATAACACTTTGTCACTTTCACTTACATTTTTATATCATTGAGAGCCTAGTTTCAGAAGCCAGTCCATTATCAAACTCAAAAGTCTGCCTATTGTTTGTTGTCGTCTGCTCTCTTCTCTCTGGTGGTGGAACTATGAACTTGTTTATCAAATTATCTACTGGTGGGATTTCAAGGTTCATAACTATCTTCTTATTTTTCCATATTAATATGTTCTCCTACATTGTTTTGGTTTAGTAATTTTGAATTTGGATCGATGTCATGGTTTTTGTTCCAAAACTGAAATGCTACTACTGGCTTATCTTCTTATCTTAAAGATAACAATTAAGGAAGCAACCACATTTACTAAAGAAACAGAAAGTAACAGCATATTCAGTAGATTCACCCACCACCCAAAAATATTTAGTAAATTCAAAAAAGATCTTTAAGGAACAAAATATCACCTTGGCACCTACAAATAGATATTTGATATTAAAATTGTTAAATTCAAAAACAAAAGATGAAATCTCACCAATTAATACAGTATGCCCATGACAAGAAAGCTAGAGGAGTATGAAGGGCAGAGGAGCTTGAACTGTTTATCTGCTCCGGTAACGGATCCGTTTACTAAGAAATAAGTGAATGAGAGTGCATATGAGTCACCCATGCTGCCAGATCTATAAAGTTTGTTGCAGCAAACGCAGCACTAGGTATTATGTATGGGTGAATTATGTGACAACACTTGTGTATTTTAAACAAACCTTCCATCCTTGTCATACTCGGAAGGGGAGCATATATACCGTGCGGTGGCCGCGCCGTGGCCCAGTGGTTAGACCACTTGGCTCTCACCAGGGTGGCCTGGGTTCGACCCCAGGCAACCGCAAAGTGAGATTTGTGGTGGACAACACGGCGCTGGGGCAGGTTTTCTCCAGGACCTCCGGTTTCCCCCGCCATCTCATTCCACCGGTGATCCATCTTCGCCTCATGTATCATCAATGTCACCGCCTGCGGTGCCGTATGTAGTAAAAGTGGGCGTTAAACACTACACATTTATACCGTGCGGGCAGCAAAAGTGATTACAATACACATTCCTCTAGCTTACCTTATTGTCCTGGGCAATCAGTAGATCCAGAATGATACATAGGTCAAATTAAAAGAAATCTAAAAACCAGAGCCAAAGAACACTTTAGGAACATCAAATTGAAACAAGAAGATAAGTCAATAGTAGCATTTCATTTTTGGATCAAAAAACCATGACATTGACCCAAATCCAAAATTACTAAAAGGGATGACAAACCAAAACAAACTGGGAGAACATATACATATGGACAAATAAGGACAGAGTAATGAACTTTGAAATACCACCAGTAGATAATTTGACAAAGATCATAGCTCCACCATCAAAGAGAAGAGAGCAGACAATAGAGGGATCTTCGAGGTTGAAAATGGATGCAGCAGCTTCCGAAACTAGTCCCTCAATAGTATAAACATTTAAGTGATGATGTGTTAAAAACCGACTGCAAATGTTTTTTCACATGAAAGTTTGTTGATGTAAAAATTAATTGTTTTATTGATAATGGGATGTTAAAATGCTCTTACCTCATCCTTATCTGGCTCTATAATTTTTTTTTTTTTTTTTTTTTTTTGTTTATTGACAGCCTATAGGATATTGTTTCTGCATGATAATTAATATTTCACTTCTCAGCTGGAATAGACTTTTGTTCACAGTTAATGCCTGTAGGAATGTCAGAATTTACTTCTAAATAATGATACAATGGTTCTCAAGAGGTTGGTTTGGACATTCAGTTGATAAAGTCATCCTCTGCATTAAATTAAATTCCCCGACTGATTCACATCTTCTCTAGTAAACCATAAGAAGATCTGAAATCGTATTTAAGATAACATCCTCCAATGGCAACTTACAATGTCATAAGCACCTTAAGTCCACGTTCTATAGATAACCTCATTAGGTCAGCCACTAATAATAACTAATTGTTCTTTCCTCAAGGTTGTAGGACAAGGGTTGAAAACAGAATCAGATTTTTCAAGTCATCATTAGGATGTTATATAAAACATGTTTTGAGATCTCCTTTGGTTTCTGGGAAAAAGAAAAATCAGTTAGAAAATTTAATGTTGTGCTGGAATGTTGCTGTAGTAGCTTGGTGGGTTAGAGCAACCAAATGGAAATCTGTGTTCAAATCCTGGCTATGGATTGAGTGTTTGAAAGTGATTTTACCTTACAAGTGATTATTTAATAAATGAATAAGTAGCTTGTGGTAAAAGGGCATGTAGTATTCCTTATTCATTTACATATTTTTTATTACATACCTTACTGCTTGTAAGTTTCATGAAAACATAATATATTAAAATTATTTACCTGTCTTAGCATGTGCAGAACATACTTTTAATTTATTACCATACTGAAAATACTTCTTTATTACCTGTATGATGCTATTGGCTCAGAAAATTTTTGTTCAAATTAAAATACAATGATAAAGGCTATTGAAGAATTACTTATGAATCTATATAATTCATTTTCCTGTTTATTTTATTATTGACATAGTTATAAATAAGCTCAGAAGTTGAGGAACAATTGTTCCAAAGTATTTCAAAGATGAAATCCAACATGATATATGTTCATTTGATTACTGTTGGTCTTTGTATAGGGATTCTGCGGAAGTCCATCACAAGAGGCAAGCTAAAAGACGACGAAGTCAATAGGCTACCACATGATTCTCTTCAGACATGACTATCTGCGAAGTATTTTTCCAGTAATTTAGAACTCTTAGCATGTAATTACCAGTTAAAAAACTCAAATGCGCTTTCATTATTGTTAGGATGTATGTAATTAAAATGTATCCTTTTCTCTCAATCTGTTAATATGTAACACTTCCACCTTGTGTATATCATAGAAACTAGAGCTAATACAAATTTTTCATTGCCATATTTGTTTTTCCCAACCCAAAATTAGTAGGAATTGCCTCATGAAGTGCTCAAAACATTCAAAAATTATTTTTTGTTGCCCAGTGTTATTAGACCCTTTTAGTACATTTTAACTCTATAGTTCTTCAACTTCTGAGCTCTAGTTAGTGCACATGTAGGATTGGTTTATAACACCAAAGAGCTTACTGGAACATGCAATCATTTCAAACATTGTGATGAGTCGAGATTTAACTGTATTGGAACACCACAGTGAAGCGAAAAATTATTAATTTTTAGATGAGTCGTATTTATTACACATCTGCTTCACTTTCGTATTTTTAAAAAAAAAAAAAATTCTAACACGGCTTTTTCAGCAGCTAATTGTTCTCTACTGTTGTTATTAAATTTTACTATTTTTCTTACAAATTTCGGAGAAATGTTTTGTTTTAGGCAATTGTTGATAAATTTTATGTCCGCTGATATTAACCTTCTTTTTGTCTTTAGTTTCAAATATTGTTTTATTTCTTTCTTGTTGCCGAAATGTTCGTTGAAATTTTCAAATGTGAACGATCTTACCTCCATGTTGTCCGGTTTTTAAAATTGGCTGGATCTAACGAAAGTGAAGCAGATGTGTAATAAATACGACTCATCTAAAAATTAATAATTGTGATGAGTGATATACTGTCATTGCAACTTCAAAGCTAATTACCTGCTGCAAAGCATACAGAGTGACTCACCAGGTACCTGCATAATGTACATCTTGACTGTACAGTAGCCCAGAGATAATAAAAGACACTGTGTGCCAATCCTCTGGTTCCAGAGGATTCAATTTTAGTTTCAGTTTATTATCCATAGAAATTATAACAATCCAATAGACATTGTCAATATAATTTATACAGTAGAGAAATATAATAATTATTCTTTCCTACACTTAAATATTTCCAGAGTATAAAAGTGGCTTTTAAGGTTTTTAATGCTTATTATATATATATATGAAAAACTATATTTTAACTGTTTAGAAACAAGTACCGTGTTATACAGCTCCTCAAGGCGTGGAATGGACAGAAATTTTCTCATGCTTACTCCATTCTCCAACAGAAGTTTCACAAAATCAATGCGATCATGTTCAAGAGCTTGCATCATAGCTTCATCAAGGGCACCTATAAATAAAATAATATAGATGTGTATCAAAGTATAAACTTGGAAGAAGTGTAGGGACAGGGAAGCACAAATTAGTACAAAAGTGAATCGAGCAAGAGCTCTTGAAACATGTCCTGTGAATAAACGGTGTGAGTGAAGCAATGTGTCAATATCTTCTCGATTCACTTTTGTACATAGATGTGTATGTTTGCAGAAACAACTGTTCTCTAGTTTTAGAGTGACCATACCTTGAGATCAAAAAAGTTCCATCACAATCTATCAAATTGTAACCATTTGATGATTTGTAAACTCTTTACCAATGCGCAAGTAAGTGATTTAATTCTATTTGATTTTAAGAAAGGTCCATTCAAAGTTCAGCTTAATATGTGCAATAGTCTAGTCCAATGCATAAAGAAGGTAAATATTTTAAATTTAGTCCTCAATGACAATTTAACTTGGAGCAACCACAGTGAAAAACTAGAAAGTAAATTAAACTCAGGACTTTTTTTGTTAGCTATATATAACACATTTTCTCTTAGTTGATACCAGTAAGTTAGTGTATTTTGCATTAATTTATTCACATATTTTCTATGACATTGAGCTGTAGAGACACACCTCCAAATTAAAATTTAACATAAAATGTTCTCCTAAGAAAGGTAATATCAATACCTTTCAGATACATGGCAAAAATAACACGTACTACGACATACAGGCCCTATTTTAAAAAACATTTAACATACTCACTCTTTAGTTAGAGTCAAACTGAAAAATTCAATGCCATTGCTGGGATTTGAATCACGGATTTTCCGGTTTCTGTCCAGTCGCTCTTACCCGTTGAGCTATCATGGCCAACGTGTCATCATGACATTAAATTCTCCAATTGACTCATATATTTTCCTGGTAAACCACTAGGGGCTCTCATATTTGAGTTACACCATTTGTGGTAGTTTACTATCGTAAGTTCTTGAGTCCAAGGCTTTTTTTTTATCATTAAACTTATTATTTTAATTAATATAATTTTGTGCTTCATTTTATCATAGTCCTTACACAATGGAATCTTATTATTTTATTTAATTGATGGAAATATATTATATGAGGCAATTGAAGAATTTGATGTCATGATGGCACATTGGCCATGGTAGCTTAATGGGTAAGAGCAACTGGATGAAAACCAGATATCCATGGTTCAAATCCCGGCCATGGCATTGAGTTTTTCAGTTTGACTCTATCAAAAACTTAGCCTACACACGGCTAGTGTGAAGGATGATTAATTTCCATAAATTCAATTAAATACCCACTCTTCCCTGGATATTTATTTTGTGAACAATACTTTTTTACATAAAAGATATACAACAACCACTACTTCCAATATCCACAAATATGAAAAAAGGGGAAAGAATAACTATGGCAGATGCAAAATTTAATGACGGTTGGCAGAAGGTGCTGGTCAACACAACATCCAATCAGATGGATGTTTATGTTTACTTGACAGCTACAGTAATATCCTATAAAGTGTTTTCATTGCATCTTGTTACTGCATATTGTTCCTCCCTGCCCTTTGACATATAGCTACATTGCACTTCGCTGCTAGTGGTCAATGTTCAGGCGCCATTAAATTTTGCAACTACCATATATAATTAAAGGTCATAGGCTTAAACTTTTCGAACATAAGCCACAATATTTTGATCCAACATTTTTTAACAAATTTCCAAAAAGTGTAAAAATTAATATCAGTTGCCAAATTGAAATATAAAGTGACTAATCTCTTGTTAAGCATAGTCTACTGTAGTATAGATAAATATTATGATGATAAATTTAATGAATTAGAATAAATTATGTTTGTGGTGTGTGTGCAAACCTCTGTTCCTCTTCACACAGTGTGCATTTTACCACTGAGCTATGAAAACAAATGTTACAGCATAGATTATATACAACATACATAGTGGTTCTATAAAAATCATTGTTCCACATGTTTTTCCTATTCTTGCATATCTTTTAATGACATATAGCAATAACTTAGCCGTAAGAGGACGTTTATAAATTGGTTGTTACTGCATATAAAAATATAATTAATAAATATAACAATTTTCACACCCAATTAGGGTTCGAACTGCGAACTCTCGGCCCCATTGATAAAGTGTGCAGTTTACTATTGAGCTATAAGAGCTGTCATTTTGGTGCCACTTATATTGCAAATATAGAGATTGGTTCTATTAAAATCATCATTCCATGTTTTCCATTTTCTTTGATATTCTGCAATACCATGTAGAGACAGATTAGCCACAAGAGCACACTTGTAAATTAGTTAGTTACAGCATTTAACAAAGTAAAAAATTTGGAGATAAAACTATGCCTGCATGTATGGGTTTAAACCATGAATCTTTGTCTCACTTGTCAGAGTCTACATTTTGCCACTGAGCTATAGAGCGCCTTATACACAACATAGTGGTTCTGTTAAAATCATAAATCCATATGTTTTCCATTTTCTTGCATAGTCTCCAATGCCATGTAAATAGTGTGGTTGCAAGAGAATAGCTACTTGGCTTTGATATATAGTTGATCTTTCGTCATACAGGGTTAATATAACCTTAGAAATCTTCAAAGTGGGTAACAGGTAAAATGGGCATCCACAACACTATACATCTACAAACATGGCCGATTTGGTTGTCATACCCACTAATCAAGGAATGGCTGATTAATACTGATCTGCGGAACGTACACATTTACACAGAAAATTAAGCTAGTTACAGTGGAATAATAAATATAATACAAATAAAATATTTAGTGATTATTTTCCACTTATCTTAAGAAGTTAATGACAATACTTCTATCTTCTCTATTTGAAATTAATTTGGTAGACATTTGCCCACATCTTCAGTCAAACACACTTCGTTGTTCAATTAGAGAAGATAGAAGTATTGTCATCAACTTCTTAAGATAAGTGGAAAATAATCACTAAATATTTTATTTGTAGTACACATTTAGTTTCTTGAAAGATAATACTGTCTTATACATAGTTACATTTAATTTATGATATTAACGTCTTGCAAATGATTATATCCACTCTCTCCCCCGCCGTGCCTTTCTCTCTCTCATACACATACCTATTGTTTAAATTAGAGCCTCAAAATATGTATTTTTGGTGAAATCCTGAAATCAAACTTTGGATGGAATGTAATGCTTTCTCTACCTACTAGCTATATGGAAATAAAAATAAAAATAGATGAACTATCTTTCTAGTAATTCTAAACTAATTATTCACATTTTATTAAGATTGTAGAAAGATAGTCATAACAAACTATGATGGCATGTAGATTTCAACTTTATAAAATCTCTACAGTTCAACAAAAGTATTTCAGTAATATTCTTACCTAGTGGCCACTCTTGTCCATAAACAAATATTTCAGAACGAGCAATATCAACCCTGTTCCAGGTGAGAGCAAGACTTAACTGCTCAGAAGGAGATAAATGCTGGCTTTTGAACAGTGCTGTTAGTATCGTCTGGTCTAGCTCCTGAGACTTTTCTTCAGGCCTATCAGTGATACGAAAAACTGTAATCTGGAAAATATAGAGGAACACAATTGAAATAAGTAAATAAACCAAATTAGCTTCTTAGGTAATATTGAATTAAAATTTTTCCAAAGTTTCTCTAAATTCTTTTAGTTAATTGATGGAAATTAATAATTTCCTCATACTAGACGTATATAGGCTAAGGTTTTTGATAGATTGAGTCAACATGAAAAATTCCATGGCTGGGATTAAACATATCCTGGCCATGGCATTGAATTTTTTATGTTGACTCAATCTATTCTCAATATCCTTTTAACAAAAATGATATTGAACATTTTCTTTTATTATGATTTATTCACTGTCAATTTTTTTAGTTCAGTCATGCAAGACACACCTTAAAAATGACAGTTTTGTACCAACGATCTACCCATAGTATATAACAAAGACTGAACATCAATAGCCTCTGAACTGAAGAGGACAACTCAGGAAAAATGGCAAAAACAGAGGGAGAGCTCAAAAAAAAAGGGACTAAAAGTGGATAATTGATTTCTAGTATACAACAGAGATTAAAACTCATAATATTTAGTAGGATAATCTAAATGGTGAATATACTTACAAGATTCTTCTTCTTTGTGCACTGCAAGAGCTCTGAGTATAAGCACTCAGCTTGTTCTAAACTCACTTCAAATGTGCGTTGTATTGTTCCAATTAAATAATCTTTCATACTCTCCAAAACTGACTGCTCTCCATTTTCTGAAGCATATCTAATAATTCAAAAGGATTAGTTCATTATAAATCATTAAATATATACATTTTTTGTACAAAACATTATCAATAAACTAAGACACTATATAGTAGAATAATTCAGTAAAACTATCGTAAAAACCGTGAAATACTAAAAATTAAGTAGAAAAATAAAATGGAATCAAATCAAATAAAATAAAATTTTATTGACACAGTAACATTTACAAGTTTGAGCAAAGCTCGTAAACTGGTATACATATAGTATACATATTACAATGTAAAACTACATATAAGATTAATGATTAATACAAAAGAAAATGTAGGTAATAGCAATAAAATTGCATAAATATGTTTGCTAGAGCTTAAGCTATACAGCTAACAAAATTCAATAAAATAGTTTATGTCTTCTTACATATGTTTTTTAACTGAGTAATAGGCTTTCCTAATAAGTAGATTCTTAACATGTTTTTTGAACAGTGTTTTGCTTTTGTCTTTCTGAATTGACAATGATAGTTCCCATATAATTCCCATATAGTAGAGGCTTTTATTCAAGCAAGGCCAGTTCTATCGGCTGGAAATTTTATACTGTTCTTATGTCATGTGAAAAAACAAGTAATGAAAATTTGTACCAGTATATTAACCATACATAAGCACCATTACTATCTATTTACAGTGGTTGGTTGGCAGTTACTAGTTCATAATTAGTGAGAGGTATACAATGAGTGAGGTTACAATGGTTGAGACGAGCAAAATAGAGGGTCCAGTGGAAAGAACTACCAAAAAGACTAAACTCGTAGAAAGCAGAAACAGATTTTAATGAGAAATATAAAGGTAAGTTGAAGCAACAACCTTAAGATCTATACACAAGGCTGGTTAGCAGTGTCTAGTTTGGATATGAACGCAGGATATGTGGCAAAGCAGCATCCACTATTGTTGACTACACTGACCTTAATTGCACGTATCACAGCAGTATGCATATTGTTTGTTATGAGTTTTATAAATCATTACAATCTATGCTTCACTACTGTTTGGATCTCATATTATGGGCTCTAGAGTCGGTGCTATTTCTAAATGGGTGGTTTTTTTATAAACAAGCTAATCCTTTGAGCATGCCAATAAATTTTAAAAGAAAGAAGGAGAGAACAAGAAAGTAATTACCAACATTTATATTTTCCTTCCTTAGTTGCATGAAATAGATACAGACTTTAAAAGAATGAAAATGGACGAGTAGTAATCTGCTGTAGCATAGAGGGAGAGTACAACACTCTTTTTAAGGCATTTAAAGCAAATAACTTGGTAAGTTTATGAGAATGGAGGTGTTACCTCAGTAACTCTTTGATAATAGATGCATACATATATGCTATTTATTGCCAACCAAAGCTCTTTTTTTCCCATCTGTTTCGTGAAGGGATGCAGTTGGAGTCACAGATATTCAAAGATAAAGACTGGCATTGACAAGTTCTAGCTTTTGATAACCAGCTGCTGGTTACTGACTATAGGTTTTGAATGGATTCTAATCTTTGTTTCAAATAACCTTGCCCCACTGTCATATATTCCTCTGTGTACCATTGCCTTCCCCTTTCCCTTAACTGGATAATACTTTCCGCACTATAGGTATTGCTATTATACTATGCGGAAACCTGCAGTAAACGTCATAATAATTTTATTTGAAGCAAAAGTTTAGAAGCAGTGATGTATTTAACATTTGAAAGTAATGAGCCGGTAATTCAAACACAAACATCACTTAAATTATCCTTACTTGGACATGTTTCGGAGAACGTTTTGTCCCCATCGTCAGCAGTTTTCTGACTCGGATAACTGCTGACGATGGGGACAAAACGTTCTCCGAAACATGTCCAAGTAAGGATAATTTAAGTGATGTTTGTGTTTGAATTACCGACTCTATACTTTCAAAAGTCATAATAATTTTTGAGATCAAATTGTTTATTTATTTATTTAGCATTTAATTTCTGTACAGAAATATTTGCTTTTTCAAGATACAGTACAAACAATACAAACTAGAAATTCAGAAAATACAGAATTAATTCTACATGCAATAATCAGATTAAATTGTATCAATGTCAACAAATACAGAAAACTTACATGAATTGTCAACCATTAGTATCATAAAATTATTCTTATGTAATCATTTACTCTACTTAATCTGGTACCTAAAATATTCAAAGAACTCTTGAGTACTATAGAAGCACTGATTTATTAAAAATGATTTCACATCTCTTCTGAATCTTTTCTTATCATTGTTTTCGATTTTCTTTAAGATTAAGTTATACATGTGAACCCCTTTATGAAGTACTGAGTTAAGTTTTTTATTTGATCTTGATCCCAGTATATGTAATTTAGCACCATTCCTAGTATAATGTTCATGAATAGTGTTATTTGTTTGAAAATATTGTATGTTGTTGTTTATAAAGCATACGGTTTCTAAGATATACAGACATGGCAGAGTTAGTATATTATTTTCCTTAAAATATTTCATACAATGAGTCCTTTTGCTTAGATTAAACATTCTTCTTATTATTTTCTTTTGTGTTACAAATAAATCTTTTATTTCGGTAGCTGATCCCCAGATAAAGATACCATATGCAAGATAAGACTGCACATATGAATAGTAAATCAGCATTAATGTTTGTGTATTACAAATTTTCCTTAGCACTGATATTATGTAGTGGGCTTTATTAATTTTTGCAGTAATATACTGAATATGCGGCTTCCAGGTTAAAAATTTGTCAATAATTACCCCCAAAAATTTTGTTTCATTGGTATATTGTATTACCTCATTGCCAAAAGCGATTACAGGAGCTATATTAGCTTCATTTCTATTTGATAGTGAAATATGCATACTTTGTGTCTTTTTAATATTAAGTAGTAATTTATTATTAGTTAGCCAATGCATCATATTTGTCATCACAGTATTAGCATAATGTTGCAATTCAGAATTATTGCAGCCTTTGATAATTATATTAGTGTCGTCAGCATATAGAATAGTTTCTGCATGGGGAATATTAAGTGGAAGGTCATTAATATATACTAGAAAAAGCAGTGGTCCCAGGATAGAACCCTGTGGAACCCCACATCTCACAATTTCAATATTGGAATTAATATTATGACCATTTAATTCATTATTAACTACAGTATACTGTCTTCTACCCTCAAGGTAGGATTCAAACCAATTATGAGATACCCCTCTTATACCATAGGCTTCAAGTTTGGATAATAGAATATTATGGTCAACCAAATCAAATGCCTTAGACAAATCCATAAAAATCCCAATAGTATAATTATTTGCATCAAACCCTTCTAATGTTTGTTTCATAAAGGAGTATAGTGCATTAGAAATTGATTTATTTTTCCTAAATCCATTTTGTTTATCACTGAATACATATTTTTCAAGAAAAGGAGATATCCTGTTGAACATAACAGTTTCCAAGATTTTTGAAAACCCCGATTGAACTGAGATAGGTCTATAATTATCAACATTTTTTGTATCTCCCTTCTTAAATACTGGTACAACTTTTATTAATTTTAAGACATTAGGAAATTTGCCTGTTGATATAGAACAATTACATATATCCATTAATGGTGCTACTATATATTCTTTGCAAGATTTGATTATACACTCTGGTACATCATCAAATCCAGCAGAGAATGTGTTCTTTTTTGAATGTATTATTTTAAGAATCTCCTCAGAAGTTACTGGTTTGAGAAATACACTTTTATCGTTTCTGATTAATTTGATAGGAGTATTTGTTATATTGGGATGAGTCAAAGGTACTCTATCAGCAACACTAATAAAGTGTTTATTAAGGATATTTGATACCTCAGCAGGATTATCTAATTTTGTATTATCAACTATTAAAGTAATTTTGTCTCTAGTTCTGACCATGTTGTTAGTGCTTTCATTTTTTACTATATTCCAGATAGTCTTATTTTTATTCGACGAATTTGAAATGCAAGTATCTATATATTGCTTTTTTGCAGCTTTTATTACCTTATTATATATTTGCTTATACTTCTTATGATATTCTATAAATGCTTCAGTTTTGTTTACTTTACTCAACTGATTTAGATAGCGTTTTCTTTTGCTAGAGATAATAATTCCCTTTGTTATCCATTTCTTCCTTTTACTAGTTTGCTTCTGTTTAACAACTGTATAAGGAAAAGCTGTATTAAAATTATGCAAAAATGTCAGTAAAAACTTTTGCAATTTTTCATCTATTCTTTTTTCATTGTAGACATCAGTCCAGTCTTCAAGGTTTAAGAGCGTATTGAAATATTGAATATTTGCAGTAGAAAATACCCTTTTATAACATGTTTGGGGAGTTATTTTAGCATTATTAGTCCTAAAGTTTGTTAAATTGGATACAATAGCATTATGATCTGAGTAACCAGTGTTAATATTCTCCAGCTTGACAGTAATGATAGATTTGTCTAGAATTATAACATCAATTGCCGTATTTGACTGTAAAGTTAATCTTGTGGGGTTACTAATTACATTTGAGAGATTGAACAATGCTAGTAAGTTTTTTAATTTATGTACTGATGGGTTGTCTTTTAAGAAGTCAACATTAAAGTCTCCACATATAAAGATTTGTCGAGAGTGTTTTTGGAGTGTATTAATCAAACTCTCAAGTTTATCTAGGAAAGTATCATAACACCCATTTGGAGAGCGATAGATACATACAATAAAGAGCCGCATAAGAGCCAAAGATGCAAACGATGATTTGCCGAACATGTCCTCAAAATAGGTACGAAAGTGAAGCAGATGTGTAATAAATACGACTCATCTAAAAATTAATAATCATGTTAAATAATGAACTCATTTTTACCACACAACAGTCTATACCACAGCAGCAGCCAATGAGAGGTGATTAGTTCATGTGTGTATTAAGAGATACGGGGCAAGCTGATTTGAAACAAGGATTAATTGAAGATGCTTTCAAATTTGAACACATTAACCTAAGGTTACAGTTAGGTTTAGAAGGGGTGGGCTATTGAAGCCCTAAACACCTTAAGCATTACTGTTTCACTGCATACCATTTTATTTTTCTTGTCTTTAGAATGCCTGTATCCGTTATAAAGGAGGCTGCAAATTTAGCATGCTATCTGTATATTGTGGATAATTCTTAAGTCATTATGTAAAAATAATTGAATAAGTGTTTAAGGATGAGTTTAAGGATGTTTAAGGATGAGGTTTCAAAGCAAGAAAATCTATAATCTTATTGGTGGAAAAAGAAAAATTTAAAGCTTAAAAATACTTTTACTTCATCATAATTATTTTATTGCAGAGAGAATGTAGGTAAAACATGTGCTTGATAAATGTTATATTGGTTTCATTCAATCTACATTTCCCATAAGTAAAGGAATAAATATAGACATAGATGTGTAAATAAAACTGATTACCAGAGCCCGAATTTGTATGTAAAAACAAATGCCAAAATAAGCATGCAAATATGCAATAAAAACTTGTAAAGTATGCATAAACAATATGTAAAATAAAAATGGTATGCTTGATAACTACTGTTGTAAGTTCACCATTTAATTATTGTTTAAAGTATTAATTAATTATTATCAATTAATTATTTAAATTTGTCAAGTTATTAATTATTAATTAAATTAAGAACTAAGTTATCACATTTTATTATTGTTATTTCTTTGTATTGTGCTATTTAAATTGTAAGGCTTATCTCGCCCAGCATATTGTCCAATACTGCTGTTGCAATAGAAAAGAAATGTCATACTGAGATTTTCTGCAATGAAATTTCTTCCTCTGTCACTAAAGATGGTTTAGTAGAGTGAAAAAAATCTCTCTACATCACAAGATGTCACTGGTGCATGAGAGATTCTCCAAATCTCTTCTTTTACTGAGTTCTTCTTGTACTTCACACGTTTCCCCAGCCAGCTATTTTGCAATTGTTTGATAGGTTGTATTTTTACAAAGAATTGGATCCAACTTATCAAAAGCAATTTTTGCAACTGCGTGTGTTTCAAAGGACCATGCTTGTAATACTGATTTGCCAGGGACAATGAATGCTGTAATGAATTATTCCTAGCCTGCATTTCCTTTATGATTTCTGGTAGCTCAGGAAAGCAGCTGCATATGTAGCTACTGCAATTTATTTTCTATATGAACTGAGTTGAAGCACTCTTGAGTTATCTTTAGAGAAGCTGCATCTTCTGGATCTAAACTGTCTACTGTTCTTTTCACATCACTAAAATATTTAGCATAGTAACATGCAGTCTTTAACCATGAAGCCCACCATGTTAAAATAGGTTGAGGAGATAATGCTAACTTTGGAGCCACTTCCCTGAAAATTGAAACTCTAGCAGGTGCTTAAATGGAAGTTTTCTTGACATTGAAAACAAGACGATCAATATATCGAGATTTAACTGTATTGGAACACCACAGTGAAGCGAAAAATTATTAATTATTAGATGAGTCGTATTTATTACACATCTGCTTCACTTTCGTACCTATTTTGAGGACATGTTTCGCAAATCATCGTTTGCATCTACGGCTCTTATGCAACTAAAGCTTGATCCAGCGGTGTGGGTAATTCTGGGGTTGCTGCTGCCATCTGTTGATTTAGTGATGAACTTAAATGTGGAATCCCGCCAGAAGAGAATCCCACCTTTAAGTTCATCACTAAATCAACAGATGGCAGCAGCAACCCCAGAATTACCCACACCGCTGGATCAAGCTTTAGTCGCATAAGAGCCGTAGATGCAAACGATGATTTGCGAAACATGTCTTCAAAATAGGTACGAAAGTGAAGCAGATGTGTAATAAATACGACTCATCTAAAAATTAATAAGACGATCAATGTTTGGATACTTTGATCTGTCTCTGCTACACAGTGTAGCCCATATGATAAACAAGTCAAATGTACGGATAATGCATTTGTTGCCTTTACACGTAAGGAGCAGCATCTGTAAGAAATAACAGGACACTGTTGTATTTTATGCCATCTGGCCACAAAAAGTCTAGGAAATCGTTGGAGAATCTTGCAGATGTAGAATGGTTTACCCTTTCCAATATTTGAACATTTAACAGGCAAGTTTCACTTCTTGGTTTCATTGTGCCGACTACTGCACTACATACACACTGGCCTGCAGCATCTGTGGTCTTGTGCACCGAAAATCAAATTTTTCTCATGGTTTAATGCTTCTCGAATTTCTCGAATAACTTTGCTGAAACACTTGGGCATACACATTTTGGAAAGGATAGATTCTTCAGGTACTATTTTATTAGAGTATTTTTCTAAAAATATTATAAGATGAATATTATTTATTTTCCAAAAAGGAATTTTTGTACTTATAAACACTGAACACAAATCCTTGGTGAACCTACGTGAACCTAAAGGGACATTGAACTGCTCACTAATTTTACAAATTGCTAATGTTAAGCAGATTTTCTGGCTGCATTTTGTTTGTGCTTCACAACATTCATATGTTGTACTACTTGAAACTTTTTGTCAGAAGCAATACTTTGTTCACATGATAAAACAATACTTGCCCATCCTCACTTAAAGTCACTCCCAAATTCCCTAACATATTTACATAACACAGACAAACATGACAATTTTACCGGTGTCATAATGAAGCAAAATGTTTTTCACATCGCACTCTTACTTCTGAACGGTGATTGCAGTCAAACACATTCGGCAGATATGAACTTATGTATGTTACACCTCAGATGATAATATAACACTAAGAAGGGGAATGCTAGCTTTTATTGAAACACGGGTAAACAGTTAGTTCATAAAACAAAATCGCACAACTAGTCGTCATTTCAAGAAAATAAAGAAAACTATTGCATGTGTGAACCAGCTGGAATTTCTATTTAAGCTAGAAATAGAAAAATATGCCATTACCTGTCAACTTTTAGTAAATATGCATGCAAAATATGAGTATTATAAAACTGTACTAGTGACCTCTTAAAGGTGAGAATGATAATGAATACCATTAATGCATACATTTAGACTATTCAAAAACTCTATGCATTTTGCATATAAATCTGGGCTCTGCTCATTACTTTAATGGTAACCCTTGCTTTATTTATTGGTAAATTCTAGAGCATAACAACTAATTTTTTTCAGCTTGTAAAAAGAGTATTTTTACTTTTCTACTGCGTAGTTGTATTAGGTAGAGGAATATGAGAATGAAGTGAGATGAAGTGCTCTGAACGCCTCAAAAATGAGAAGTTTGAATCTAGCATATTCCAAGTATGTCACAGATACACTAAATTCTCGCTAATCTGGCTCTCAGTGGTATGGCCTCTCAGTAATCCAGCCCACATCTGGTCTCTTGTAGCTCGTGTAATATTAAAAGCAGAAATAACATGCAAGAATGTCAATGATTTTGTTTGTCGCAAGGCATTGTTTTATGGTGGGCTGCAGCCGGTGCATATGCGAGTGCCGTGAGAGAGAGAAGTGAGGAAAGAAAGAGACAGAAAGTGCCCAAGCCATGCCCACGGAATGGAACAGTGCGTAGGCACTTCCCGAGAGAGAGAGCAACAGAGGGAGAAAGAGACAGAGAGATGTCTGGATAATTCTCTCCTGTTCTTGCTGCACCACAAAAGGCCTTGAAGCATCGACAAGTTTCTGGAACAAAGTGGAGGTATAAAAGAGCTGAGCTGCTAGCCATGTAGGGAGTCACTAGTGAGCTGTCTATTGTGTGTGTAGCCATTTTGAACTGTACTGAATCGTAAGTTGAGAATGGATATCGTGTAGTGATCTGAAAGTGAATTCTTTTGTTTGTTTACATGTGGTAAAGCCATGAGAGACTGTGTTGGTGTATTTTACATCATCCTGTTACGTCATTTCCTGTTATGGAAATAAAGAGCATTTTGAATTTCTGCAAACCCACAAATTCACACTATTATGTAATATTGTTATTTGTGTTATTGAATTTGTGGCTTTTTTTAGAGTTCAGCACATACAATGGCTTCTATAGGAAACAGTTATGCTAAATGTCAAACACAATCTCAAAATTGGATAAAAATTTGGAACATGTTGCATAGTGAGTAATACTGTATATGCACATCAAATGTATAAGTTTTGTAAAAATTAATGTATCTTTAGATTACTTAAGTATAACGTATAGCCAAACATTATCAAATTTATAATCCAGAACTTCCGCTAATCTGGCACCAATAACTGCAAGGAATGGCTGGATTAGTGAGAGTTTAGTGTATAATAGCAATATATAGAAGATTGATGAGAGTTAACCCTATAAAAAGCAGGTTAATAAAAGCTGGCCTTGGTTTTACATATTCTTTGTGTACGCTTATAAAAAATAAGATAATTAATACTTAGCATTTCAGAGTGTACTCTTTAAAGTATGAAAATATACTATGAAAAGAGCTAATATTTATAAAATGATTAATAACATGAAAAAAGACGTATTTAAATGAGTTTTATATTTTTGTTGACCATCTTCTAGATTACCCACTTATAGAAACTTTATTAACAGTGAAAAGCACTTTATAATCTATTTAAACAAAATTACAGATAAATACTGTTAATGTCCTGAATATTTCCTCTTGGCACAATATTATAGGCTTTAAAAGGTAGAATCAGCTGCTAACTATTTGGGTAAAGAGGAAAGAGATAAGGTATTTAAATAGATAAAGTTGTTCATACTTGTGGGTGAATGCTATTAGATCAGCTGCTCGGCCCGATCCATCACAGACAACTACTGGCACAGGTGGTGTGTCTGTCACATATTCTAGAACTGCTCGAATAGTATTCGTTCCACCTTCTATCACAAGACATACAACAGGTGTACTACAATGAGTACCTGAAATCAGAAGCAGATACTTAAACCATTATTTGAATACTCTTTTATACATTTAAACAGATGCAGGAACCCAAGGAACCATGCAAGATAAAAATTGATTTAAATTTCATATATCTTGATCATGTTTGTAGTTGTATTTGACATTTATGTAATTAACTGCACATATCAATTGTATCTGTTGCACTATTGTATTAAATGCTTATAATTTCTATACATTGTACCAGGTGCATTCAAGTTATAACACCTCCTATTCTTTTTTTAGGACTGGGACCAGAGAGAACCTTCTGCCTTTTTTTTTTTTAAATACAGTGGACTCTTTGTGAATGCATGATGAGATGGCAGCACTGTATAGTACATAGAACTCTAGTGGCAGCAACGAGAGTTAGGACTGTTTTTGATACTTAAAATGGTGACGTTTTCATTGCAAGAACAGCGTGTAATCATTCATTTTCTCCAATTTCGTGGTGTGACACCTATTGAAATTCATCGCCAGTTGAGTGAGGCATGTGGTGATGGTACCATGGATGTGTCTAATACTTGTTCCTGGGTGCGAAAGTTCAATGAAGACAGAACATTGTGTGACAACAATACCAAGACAGTCACGGCCTCACACCAGCCAGTCTGACGACATCATCCAGTGACTGGAGAACATTGTTTAGGAGGATCGCCGATTGAGCATTGCAGACATAGCTTCTAAAATTGGCATGTCATCAGACTGACTGGTGCTAGGCCATGACTGTTTTGGTTTGTTGTCATACAATGTTCTGCCTTCATTGAACTGTAGCACCCAGTAACGCATATTAGACACATCCATGGTACCATCACCACATGCCTCACTCAACTGGCTATGAATTTCAGTAGGTGTCACACCATGAAAATGGAGAAAACAAATGTTTACACGCTGTTCTTGCAATGAAAACGTCACCATTTTAAGTATCAAAACACAGTCGTAACTCTTGTCATTGCTACTAGAGTTCTAGGACTGTACAGTGCTGCCATCTCTGTCATGCATTCACAAAGAGTCTACGTGTACCTCTTTTTTTTTTTAAAAAAAAAGCAGAAGTTTCTATCTTGTCTCAGTCCTGATAAAAAAATAGGTGTTACAACTTGAATGAACCTTGTAATAGAAATGGGTCTATACCAGTTTTTCTCGATACTGACACATAATATTTTCCATGATACCCGATACTTTGATACTCGACACTGTCATTTAAACTTCTAGGTTCAATACAAAATAGAATGTTGGTAGAACTGAGTAATGTCAATGAAATTAATTAGGTGCACATATTTAATGAGATAAAATTTAAAACCATCAGTGTACTTATTTTTAAACTGATACATTTGACTTTTCAAAGCAAAATGCGTTTTTGAAAAAATCCATTTCTATAAGTTTTTGTTAAAAAACACTAGTATTCTATTTATCCGGGGTCAAGTCTACTTCTTTTCCTGTCACATATGACTCCTACTGTGTTAAATAGTCTTTTAAAGAAAACTGTCGAAGGAGGAATACAAATACTTTTTTTTTTTTGTTGTGAAATTTTGAATTTGTTTTCCAGTAATCCAGCACACTATAAAGAGGAGGTTACAAGTCGTCATTGAGATATGCAGTGATTTCTTCTTGGGAAGTGGTACCTGGTAATGAATTTGACACACAATTTTTTCTTGCATAATGTTGCTTTACAGGTACCACATTCCTTGCAATTTCTAGAGCTTTGCAATGTTCTGGTTGCGGCAGTAATATTTTCTGATTTTAAAATAAAATAAAAATCGCAGTATCACCACCAAAGTATTAAAAAAGTACTAAGCAAATTTGCTGTAGTATTGTTTGATGTCAATACCATGCAAGTATTGTGAATATCGAGGTATCGCAAATATCGAGCACCCATCCCTAATTGTTAATAGTTTTACTATGCACAGGGAAATTAGTTAAATATAATTTATGAGTTTATTCAGAAAGTTTTCAATCATATGAAGGTGTGGCATAAATTCTAATGCTTGTGTGTATTGTTGTTTCATCATGGTCAGGAGGGTCCTTGACAAATGATTTCTTTGGAAAGCTTCCAGTTGCATATGAAGCAAACTGTGCCCAACTGACAATGAATATGAATGAATAGTATGACACACTTTCATGATCTCAAAGTGAAATAAGAGATTTGAAAAAAGTAATCAATCTATGCAGGAAAACTGCAGTGGGAGGATTTGGGCTTCCTTTGGGAAATACGACTCATCTAAAAATTAATAATTCCTTTGGGATGTTTCTAGTGGATCACCTGGGATCTGGGTACCAATTTGAAATACAAAAGCACTGAATTATAAAGAAAGTCATGTGAATGCTTAAATGCTGTTTCAACCATCAATGCACCAACACATTCATCTGACATTGTTTTTGCCACACTATGAATTTTGTGATGAATTGCTGCTGCAACCCCTATATTTGCTCATTCTGGCTCTCTGTGATTTCTCTTTATTTCCAAACATGAACAACCATGGGAACAAAATTTAGATCAAAGAGCAGATCATCGTCAAGATCAGGTTTATTTTGTAGATCTTTCCAATTCCTAATTTTTGGAAGGGTGTTATAAAATGGTAACAATTTTTGGAGAAATTTATATCCTTAAAAAGGGATTATGTTGAGAAATAAATACAAATTTGTGTCTGAAAAAACTGGCATCTTCAATCAAAAGATTAATATGTGAGACTTTCTTTGTCCTTCTTCACATTAGCATGAACAATGAACAATGCACAATGACGGCAGTGGCGGTGGCGGCAGTGGTGATTTGATTTTATTGTCATTAGGCTTTGTGTAGCAATAGACAATGTCAGGTGATACATACAGAGATTATATACAACAAATTACATATTATAAAATAATATACAAGGTACATCTTTGATGATCGTTAATAAGATAAAATGCAATGGTTAATACAATGTATTAATTACAATTAAAATACAGCTTTAGTAAATATAATTACAAAGAATTCAATAATAGAACATTGCCAATATTTATACGTCTATCTGTGAGAATCGTTACCCTTATTAGCATCAAAAAAATCTTGAACTGAATAATATGGTGTTGCAACTAGCCAGTCATAAGTCTTTTGCTTAAATCTTGCTGTGGGTAGGATTGATAGTTTTTGTGGTAGACTATTATACAGTTTTAATCCTATCACTTTAATGCTTTTTGCTGTTATTGTAAGTCTATGATATGGGATATTAATTTGATTGCGGTTTCTGGTGTTATATCCGTGTATATCCTGTCTATAATCTATTGGTTTTCACGTAATTAACTACTGTATAAATATATAAGTTTACCACCGTCAAAGTACCTAATTTAATAAACAAAGGTTTGCAGTGTTCATGTTTGTGAGCATTAGTTATTTTACGAATAATCTTTTTTTGTAACTGAAGTATATCAATCACATGGCTGCTACTTCCCCATAATAGAATACCGTAGGATATTATACTATGGAAGAAGGCGAAGTATGCAGACCTTATATAGGCCTCTGGTACTTGGTATTTTAAGTTTTTTATTAGATAAATAACTCTGGATAATTTTGCTGAGATATTCCTAATGTGCGCGGCCCAGGTTAATTTATTATCTACAGTTATATCCAAGAATTTTACATTTACTTCATAGAGATTAGGTGGTATGTCCTTTAGAACGAATATAATTTGATGTGTTTTGCTGTCGTTAAGTAGGAACCCATTTATCCTGAACCACATACCCACTTGAGTCAGGGTATTTTCTGCCATTTTTGTAAGTTTGCAATATTCCGCGTTGATATTGAGAAAAGTTGTGTCATCAGCATATAAAACAGTATGTTTATCCATGAAAAATGGCAGATCATTAATCATTGTTGTAATGTAGATATTTAAAATTGGAAGCAGAAACAGGATTGAAATCAGCATTATCATCTCTAGAGTTCAGACAAGGTATTGCAACAAATCCAATCGAAAATTATTAGAGTCTGCAATGGAATTTACTGAAAGCTGTAAAAACCTCCCAAAGGATACAAACATGCAGCAGTTCAGAAAGCCAGAACACCAAATGATAAAATCAAATATGAGAAAAAGTTATGTTTATGTTTCAAAGTATGTTAAAAATTACATGTAAAATATCTATGATTAATATGGTGTTAATTTATGCTTTACTTCAAGCAGAAACAGTTTTACAGAATTTAATATCTAATAGACAAGACATATGTAGCATTTTTATATAACATTTTAAGTCATGAATGAATGAATTTCTGTATTTCCTTAAAGTGGCACATAGGGCCTTCTGAACCGCGCAACCTCGAGGCCGGTAGTCAGCAGATGGAGGATCAGAGAGATTCTGGGATGAGTGATCAGCCAAAACCATAAGTGAAAGTACAATAGAGATGAGGTGATAGCAAAGTTGATGATGAAGCAATTGGTGGAATGCTGGCAGGGGTAACCAGAGGACCTGGAGAAAACCTGCCCCAATGCCATGTTGTCCACCACAATTTTCACTTTGTGGTCGCCTGGGATCGAACCTGGGCCATCTTGGTGAGAGCCAAGCAGTCTAAACACTCAGCCATGGTGCAGCCCAGCCCTTTAAGATACCCTGGAACGAATAACTTTTGCAGCATTTTTTAGACGCACCAACAAAATTTTGAAATAATGTATATTTTATAAATATTTCAGTTAATATACGAATCATAAATTTCCATCATTAGCTCCTTGGTTTTCTTATGTACCTGAAAGGGTTAAAGAAAGCTGTAAGAGTTACGATAAGCCAAAAAATGTTAGTATTCATTGGAGTAAGAACACTAATTTGTAGAATTACCTCTACTAAGCTTCAGTTAATATGTGATTTAAAACTTGTTCCTAATGACATACGTGAACCCAGATGCTCAGTTACCTAAAAAATATTTGTTTCTTTTTGTAACTGTTCTTGAAATAAATACAAATATATTATATCAAAATTTAACTGTATTGAAATACCACAGTGAAGTGAAATAATTATTAAATTATAGATGAGTCATATTTATAACACATCGGCTTCACTTACATATCTATATTGAGGACATGAGGACAATAGACGTGGTAGACATGCTTCCAAAAGAGTACTTCACGGATTTCGACTTAGTAGTTCTAACCGAAACATTTCTTAGAAAGGAATGGGATACAGCGGGCTTCTACGCAGTACATACACTCGCCACACAAAGACAAAGAGGGAGACCAATGGGAGGAATTACATGCCTCCTGAAACCGAGCCTTTCACCATTTAAAGTGGAACTCAGAACACCAGAAATGCTGGTTATAAGAACGAAACTCTGTCTAATCATAGGCGTGTATTTCAAGCCAGAATACAAGCAGGAAGTCATCATTGACTCCCTTAGCACCGCATTAAACAAAGCTCAACACGACAAACTTGTCTTAATCATGGGCGACCTGAACTGCAGAATAGATGTTAGCAACCAGAAGGCGGAGGCTGTCTTACACTTCCTCGAAAGCGAAGGACTGAACCTGATCAACAAAAGTAGCGAGAAAACATATATAGGCCACAACGGGAGCAGCACAATCGACCTAGTGTTAACGAACATGAAAAATGTAAAAAAGGCACCACAGACAATATTGAAGAGAGTAGAAAAAAGACATCTACCTATGGCGGCTACCCTCGTAATACAGGGACACAAGGTACAGCCTCAACATCACAAACTGTCAAGACACCTCAACATGCAAGCCATAGAACAAACATTTTCCCATGTCACGGAAGCTAGACAGCATATAAAGAATGGCCATATCGACAATGCACTAGAGCAGCTAGAACAAGTTATCATGAACGCCACAAACACAACCACAAACAACAGAAAAGCAAAGCCATGGTTTGATAAAAACTGCTATAAAACTAGGAGAGAAATCCTTCATGCCTTGCACAGATTGATAACATCACCGTCTGAAGAGGCGCTGCATAAATATTCTCAAAAAAGGCAAGAGTATAAAGCCCTAATAAAAGAATCAAAAAGTAAACATCACGAAAAACAAGCAAAGATAATGATTCAAGAGGCACAAGGTCCTAAATCAAAGGAAACCAATGTTCCCAAGAGACATACCTATAGAAACATGGACCCAGCACTACACTACGTTACTAAGCGCCTATGACACAAGACCCTGCCTTTACAACGGTGGCTTACAGAGCAGGAGGATTATCGAGCCACTCATGGTGGAAGAAGTATGTGAAGCAGTCAGAAACCTAAAGGACAATAAAGCAAGTGGACCTGACAAGATCTACAATGAACACTTGAAAAGTGCGGCCCCAGCCCTTGTGGAATCCTGGACTGACCTTCTAAATGAGTGTCTGCAACAAGGAAAGATACCAGAGCAATGGAGGTTGTCAAAAAACAAGCCGCTCTATAAAGGAAAAGGCAACGCTAGTGACCCAAACTCATATAGAGGCATAGCACTGGAATGTACATTACTCAAAGTCTTCACTAAGCTCCTTACAGCCAGGATAACCACTCTCGTAGACGGACACATCCCTGAAGAACAATTTGGTTTTAGGAAGAGCCGCTCAACAATCCAAGCGGTAGAGTGTTTACAAGAAGACATAAGTGAAGCTCTCAAACAGCCGAAAGGAAAGCTCCACGTGGTCTTTGTAGATTACGTGAAAGCTTTCGACACCATCAACAGAACCAAACTTATAGCGAAACTCGAACACTTAGTGGGAAACGAGAACTCAATAGTGCAACTAATAAGAGACATCCTGGCAAACAACTACATCCAAATTGACGACACGGTCACCACCTCAGAACTGATTGGACAGACAACAGGAGTACTGCAAGGAGACCCACTGAGCACACTCCTGTTCAACATAGCAACAAATGATGTCATACAGGAAATAAAAACAGAGCAGGTAAAGGTATACATCTATGCAGACGACATGGCGCTAGTATCATAATCAATTAACTCCCTCCAGACAGCGTTCGAAAACTAGTGATATGGGCTCGGAACAACGACCTCGTGCTGAGCGGCACCAAAACTGTGCAAATGACTTTCAAGAGAGGAGGCAAACAAGCAAGAGCAGACTCTATATACTTAGGAGGACAACCAATGACCAAGGTGAAAAGCTTCAAGTATTTAGGGATAATGCTACAACCCACCAGAACGATCTACACATTACACATCAAAGACAGGATGACAGCATCAATAAGAGCCATGAATGACATCAAACATCTACCAAGGATCTCCCTGCGAACAGCAATGAAACTATTCAAAGCAAAGATACTGCCAGTAATCACGTATGGTCTACAATCCACCTGGCAGCACCTCACAAAGAGCAACCTAAACGATGTTGAAAAGTTCAGCGACGTTCGTAAAACGCGCCCTGTGTGTCTCCAAGTACTCATCGTCGCGCCTGGTGTACGAACTATGTAGAGAAACAATGCTGTTAATCTGTAATGTAAAATTGTATTGACGAAGCCGATATTTCTGTAATTGGAAATCTTATGGTGAATAAATTTGATTTGAATCAATTTTGTTAGACATATGTATTATATATATTGCAATCTTTAATCTTTTTAGTAACTGCAAAATGTTGATATTGTTTCTTTAAATATTGAACAAATTAGTTTAAGTTTCTAAAATAAAATAGAAAGTAAAAAATGTTCTATAAGGAAACATACTTAAGTATTGTTTATCCGATCATGTGTTTACTGTTAATCTGTAATGTAAAATTGTATTGACGAAGCCGATATTTCTGTAATTGGAAATCTTATGGTGAATAAATTTGATTTGATTTGATTTGACCTGAGACTGCAATTACTGCTGCGATCCACACCAGCGTATGAAGCGGCCGTCACAGAGCAACGAAGGAAGAAGACACAAATACCTGCAGACTTCTACACCACGGATGCCATGACTACAGACGACTGGAAGGAAGCGGGCTACGACCTGAGGCACACAGTGACCCAGTTCCCGGTTCACGGTTTTCATTTTAGGTTGTTTTCCACGAAGAGTTTTCACGAACCCAAGCCAGACTGCGTGTGCTCCTTGTGCGGGAAAGTGTGCAAAACATATCATGCGCTGAAATGTAAAAATCGTGTAGTGTCACTGACAAGCTTTTGTAATAGTGAAAACTGATCACTATACCAACATGCACATTATGCACTCTTTCTTCTTATTGAGGACATGTTTCCCGAACCATCGTTCGCATCGTCGGCTCTAATGCGACTCATTAAATTTTACATCTAACATTTTTTTCCTTGTATGTATCTGTGTCTAAAATTACTATTTTGTTCCCTAGAGAGAAGATTACATCCTTTTTTCTTAAAGATTTAATTATTTTAATTTGTTTCATATGTTTTCCTGGTTTTTTATTTGCTAAGTTTTCCAATATAGAAATAGCTTGTTTCCTAATTATATTTTTATCCATAGTCTCCAAGCCTTCTACTGCTATAGAAGGTTTGCATTAGAGCCGACTATGCGAATGATGGTTCACCAAACATGTTCTCAATATAAGTACATAAGTGAAGCCGATGTGTAATAAATACGACACATCTATAATTTAACAAGTATATTAGTTTCTGTTCTGTAACACTTGATGGTTCCCATTTCAACTAAGTAAACTATATTTCACTAATATTAGTAGATAATACTTACCAGGATGCAGTTTTTGAATGGATATGTATTTCTCTAACTTTCTTCTAAGAATTAGTTCTGCACCATATTTCCCTGAAGTTCCGTTGTCAACAAGCAAGAAATAAGCATGGCGATTATTCAGCACAGCGTATTTGGACCTGAATGCAAGAACTTGCATATTAGTATGACATATTTACTATAATGGGAATGATTATTTATATTGTTGAGTGTGTCTTTGATAATAAAGGAAGACTGGAAGAGGAAAAAGCATGTTGACAGTTGTAGTATGTAGAAGGCATTGTAAATTAAACAGTTTAGAAATAACAGCATGGAAGTAAATATTTTGTGTGGGGAAACAATATTTCATTGCTTGATGCAGTGAAACAAGTTGTTGGAGATAAATAGGACATTTAGGATCCAGATTGGAATGACATGTAAAACAATATTGTAGCAATCAAAGTTAATGGTCAAACGATAGCAAAGAAGCAAGAATATATAAGAGTATGAAAGGCAAATTATTAGGGAAGTGAAGACTAAAAAAGGTATAGAGGATTTAGCAGCGATAATAAAGCTCTAAATTCATACCAAGAAGTCATGTTGGAACAAAGGAAAAAATTGTATCAGTGTCAGTTATAAGAAATGTGTATAATTTATTATAATTTTTGTAATGGAAAATACAAGTATTCTACTCCATAAGCCATACAGCATTATAAATATTATAATATACTTCAACACTTGGTAAACAACTTTACTTATCTGTTTCAAAATTGTTGAATCATTTGGGACCAGTTTCGTGATGATACCAGTCAAACATCATGAAACTGGTCCTGAAGGATTCAACAATTTTAAAACAGATAAGTACAGTTGTTTACCAAGTGCTGCAGTTTATTTATAATATTTGGATTGTTTCACTGTCAGTTACTACAGTTTTTTTATAGTGTGCAGCATTACTTTTTTAAAATTACTGATTAGCTTGTATGGCAGTAACAGTTCAACTATTTCCCTTTATCTTTAAATCTGTACAATAACATATTATTATCATATTCCACACATTGAATGTAAGAAGATACAGAAAGAAATACACCAAAAGGAGAAAAAGTGACAATGTGAGAGAAATAATCAGAAATATTCCATAAATCTACAAAAATATGAAAAAGTATATTCAATACTTATAGATAAAGTGTTAGTATAGGTAGTTTCAACTAGGAGAAAGAACAACAAGATTCTGCATAAACTGGATTAAAATTTATTCGAAAGGTACAGATGCATAAAGTGTTATCTTGAGCTAATTTAAAATTCTAAAAAGAATCTAAAGATACTGTATAAATTCATAAAATATATCGATGAAAATATGTTCAAGATGCAGATAAATTGTACCTATATTACAAGGATCGGCTGATAAGTCCAGAGATGGCGCCTCTGGACTAGTTTGATGAGTAGCATCATATAGTTTAACTGTAGACTAGCTTGTATCCATAGTTACAGGTGAATAGCTTGTTTAGTTTTTGAATGACAGCATTTTAAACAAGTTAAGTGTAGAGCTTTCACGAAAGTGAGGATTTGGAAAAACGGACAATGATTAAATACTTAAATATTTGAAAGGCTTAATGCTTAAAGAAATCAAGGGGGAAATGGACAGTACATTGAAAGACATTGCCCCTTCATATACAATGATCAAAAGGAGGGTTGCAAAGTAGTTTGAAATGAGATGTACGAGCACTAGTGATGAGCCTCGCTCTGAACGCTCCATGGATAATTGGAAAAATTTATTGTTTAGTACTGGAAGACCACAGATTAAAGTTGTTTGAGATAGCAGAGGCTGTAGACATATCAAAAGGACGTGGAGGTAATATTTTAAGTAATATTTTGAGCTTTCACAAGGTCTGTGTAAGATGGGTGCCGCATTTGTTGGCACCTGATTGAAAGTTGCAAAGAATAACTGTTTCTGTTAAGAATTTGGAGCTCTATCACAAAACTTTCAGTGAATTTTTGAGACGGCTGATTACCATGGATGAAGCACCAGGTGAACCAACTCTAAAAAAAGCAAAGTCAGTTTTGTCAGCTAACAAGGTTATGGCGAGTGTTTTCTGGGGTACACAGGGAATTATTTTTACTGATTACTTGGAATCGGGTAAAAATATCACTGGTGACTACTACGCAAGCTTACTGCAACATTTGAGTAATGAGGTGAAAAGAAAAGGTCCTCATTTAGCAAAGAAAAAGAATCTGATTTCTTCATGACATTCTCCGGCCCATCACTTAGTCATTGCAATAGGAAAAATGTGCAAATTAAAGTTTGAATTGTTTGAACATCCTTCCTATTTCCAGATCTAGCACCCAGTGACTACCACCTGTTCCTGAACCTCAAAAAATTTCTTGGAGAATGAAGATTTCACAGCAACGAGGAGGTCATTGATGTGGTAAACAGCTATTTTGAGGACCATGATAAATCACACAGCAGAGATGGTTTAATTAAATTATAACACCAATATGACAAATGTATTAGCCCTTCTGGAGATTATTTTGAGCAATAAAGAAACAACATCTTTTTACTGAGGATGCAAGCGATTTGTTTGCGAAATTGATTTCCATTTGAAAAGAAGTATCAACACCAATTTCTGAAGATAAGTGAAGCCGTAGTGGCAAATATTTTTATTTATATAACATTTATTGCTTCACTGTAGCTAGCTTCATTTTCTACGTAATTTTTTTAAATGTTTGTTTTTATTGTGAGGCCCAGGACTTATCAGCCGATCCTTGTACATAATTTAAGCTTCTTGAAAGAATTTGAAGATATTGTATAAATTCATATAATACATGATGAAAAGGTATTTAATATGTACACATAAAATGCTAGGTATAGTTTCTTATACATCTTATCAGGAATGCTTTGTCATGTTTGGTAATGTACACAGTAGAAGTTCTAGATCTTGTGATTCCAAAATGACTGAAGATACCTGTGATACAAATGTACTCAAAGTATCAATATTTACAGTAATCAAGCTTCAAATGCCAGCCCATTCATTGCATCATCTGCCTCTATACATCCATAACTTCATGAGAAAAGTGCAGTGATAAGGGTGGTATGCATAGCTTAGGTCATTTTGAACACACCCTTACCAGATCTTAGCAGGGGGAAAGAAACCTCACAATGGACCAGAAATTGAACCTAGTTCCTCTTGTACTGCAAGCAAGAATCTTAATAGTATGTTAATGGGATTGTACTATATATATCTTGGAGTTGGAGCTATCCATTAATTTTCTGTGTATTCATGCCTTTGAACACACATAAGCTTCTACATACAGATGAGTTGGGTATTCTGAGTTTAATCAGCATTCCACTCTTAGTCTATTATCAATAGTACACCAAACCCATAGGTGTATAATTTCCTTATGAGTGATTGGAGGAATTTGGTAACATTGATGTCAAAATTAATTGAGAAACTATTTGTTAGTTTTGGAAGCCATTGTATCCATTTTCAATTCCGGTCCAACTGTCATAGTTGGATGTTGATACTATGCAAATATTGTGAGTATCGAGGTGTCATAAAAAATGAGGACCCATCCTTAGTTAAGAGCAATTGGACAGAAAAGGAGATCCATGGTTCAAATCTGGGCTATGGCATTGAATTTTTCAGTCTGACTACCTATATGAGATATTGCTTATATTTTGCTTCAAGTGATAGATTCAACTGAAATGTTAAAGGTACTCTTAGCAATATACTAGGGCTGTGCAATAAAGAATGATCATAATTTTTTTACGGTCCTAATTTTTTGCACTAAAATTTAATCTTATTATATTCTGTTAGCTTAATGTGAAACAAACAGGCCATAGCAGTTTCATTATTGGTGCTCCTGGTTCCCGCCTGTGAGAACCAGGCAAGTTCAGATATGTTCAGTATCGCCCACCGCTGCAATGGAAGTAACACGTGAGGAACAATATGCGGCTTTGAAATTCTCAAAAAATCTTCAGTTGAGGCCTATACAATGTTACAGGAGGCCTATGGAGAGTCTGTTCTTTCCCACAGTACAGCTCAAAGGTGGTTTGAAATGTTTAAAGAGGGGAGACAATCAATTTCAAAGGAAGGTGGACCTGGTGCTCCAGTTATTGCTCTTACGGAAGAAAACATCAACACCGCTGCTGCCATTGTGAGAGAGGATCGACAAATTACCTTAAGATCACTTTCTGAAATACTGAATATTTCATTGGGTGCCACCCATACGTTGGTGACAGAAACATTACACATGAGACGTGTTTGTGCGCGATAGGTTCCAAGACTGTTGGTTCCCAAACAAAAGGACATTCACATGCAGGTGTGCATGCAGTTAAAGTTGATGTTAGAGGAAGATCCAGAGTTTATTTCAAACGTAATCACTGCTGATGAAACTTGGCTACATCATTTTAATCCTGTGAGCAAACAGCAAAGCTCAGTGTGGAAATCTCCTTCATAATCAATGCCCAAAAAAGCAAAAGTGGTTTCTTCTGCTGGGAAGGTTATGGTCATCTCATTCTTTGATATTCATGGAGTGATTTATCAGTATGTTGTACCTGCACACGCATCAGTAACTGGGCATTACTACAGGGATGTCCTGAAAACATTGTAAGTCCATACAGGCGCAAAAGACCACATTTCCATGAAACAGGCTGGATGCTGCCCCATGATAATGCGTGGTCGCATACTGCCAATGTTGTTGCTGAATATCTTGCAAAAATCAACGTAAAGTGCATCCCTCACCCACCCTATAGTCCGGATTTAGCCCCATGTGACTCTTTTCTATTCCCTAACGTGAATAAATACCTTCATGGGAGGCATTATCCATCATAAGAAGCAGTGGTGAAGGCTGCATAGGTGATTTTGAAGGATCCCTCAAAATTGGTTTCCAGCATGTCTTTGTAAACTGGCAGAAACGCTGGGACAAGTGCATCAATTTCAGGGGAGAGTATTTTGAGAAGGACTATCAAAATTATGAGAATGAGTAAAGGTACGTTGTTAAAAAAATTGTGATCATTCTTTATTGAACAGCCCTCGTATAAAATACATCCTTTCAACTTCTGTTATGGACTGTAATAATTTATTGTACAAATTAAAACTAAGTAAGGTGACGTACTTATATATTAGATTCCTTACTGAAAAATATAATACTACATATTACACTAACTACATACAACATCACAGCTCAAGCAACAAGCTACCTTGGTCAGTACCTGGGTGATGATATGGAGTGATAGGGCACATCTCGATTGTGTCCAACTAGTTCATGATTATTTTCCACTATACCCCATGGTGCAATGCCAATACTAATAACTCTTCCACTTCGTTGAGAGCGTTCCATTAGCAAAGCATCACCAACTTGTCTTGTTACTCCTGAAATGTAAGTAATGGTTCAATAGTATCTTATCCACTATTGTAACTGTAATATGCTACAGTAAAAATGCTAAACTGCATTACATGAACAAATATATACAAAACAAATATAAACAAACAAAATGCTTTGTATGTCTATTAATAAATATGGAAAATAAAAATCTTAATTGATTACTTTCATAGCTAATGACTATTTAATCACATCAATTTCAATGAATGGAATGAAGAATGTAATTTCAGAAATAATTAAAGTTACTGTAAGGAATGGGATTATAGATAGAAGGTGAATAAGGAAAGTGCAAACATTTGATCAATAAAACTATTTGTAGTCGGTTTATTGACACTTTGTCACTTACATTTTTATATTATCGAGGGACTAGTTTCGGAAGCCAGCGCTTCCATCCTCAATGTCTCTCCAATTAGCATCTGTTGTTGTCTGCTCTCTTTTCTCTGGCAGTGAAACTATGAACTTCTTTGTCAAATTATCTGCTGGTGGGATTTCAAAGTTCAGTATGCGGTCCTTAATTTTCCATATGAATATGTTCTCCCATGTTGTCAGTTTATTTTTGTTTATCACTCCTTTTAGTAATTTTGTATTTGGATCAACGTCATGATTTTCATTCCAAAAATGAATGGTACTGCTGACTTATCTTCTTGTTTCATTTTGATGTAAAGTCCCCATTGATTCTGGTTTTTAGATTTCTTTTAGTTTGACCTATGTAGCATTTTTCACAATTCTTCCAACTTATTTGTTATCTATTGGATCTGTTGATTAATGGGATTTCATCTATTGTTTTTGAATTTAACTATTTTAAAACTGAGTATTTATTAGTAGGTGCCAAGCCAATATTTTGTTCCTTTAAGATCTTTTTGAATATATTAAATGTTTTTGGGTGGTATGTAAATACACTGAATGTGCACCAAATGAATGAATGAATGAATGAATGAACAAATGAATGAACAAACGAAAATGAACGAACAAATGAATGAATCCATGATAAACATCTGAAACTGTATCTGCTGACAAAGCCATAAAACACATGATATAAAGCTGTGAAAAGGTCCTCCACTTCCTTATATTTTAGTAAAATTTAGTATGTATGAACAAACAATGTATATTTGTTGAATAGTGATATTATTTTCTCAAAGAAACTGGTACCGTAACTCATACCTGTATTGGTTCCACCAGTGAATATCCATGCTCCAGTGGTTCTAGCAGCCTTTAGTAAGCCTTTGCGTAAGATTTTCTTCAACTTCGGTTGCAATTCAAAGTTGGCCTTTCCTCCCTGTACTGTGATGAGCAGTTTTGGTAGTTCCAGGCCCCACTCTCTTGTAAACAGTTGCACAATAAGTTCTGGTCTTGTATCGTATGCAAGGCGTACGTACTGCAATGAAAGTGATTCAGTGTATGAATTATAAAAGGTGCAGGAGTAACAAAAGTGTATTGTAATACTGCTGTATTTCATTCTGCTTTTAGTATGTATTCCACACAAAGTTTTAAGAATAAAATGTACCAATCTTAAGCATAATAATACCGTTTTAGACAGTTCTAAAGAATTGAAAGCATCAGGATATAATGTTCTAATTTGCCACATATACTTCTTATAACTAATATAAAAAGTATAAGGTGTGCATTCACTTTCTCTATTCAGTCTTGTATTTAAAGATGCTTATTCTGTTATCTTTTTCAAATTAATTGGAATAAACATTTGGAAAGATGATTTTATTAGATATTTCCTTTTGGGTACAATTCAGATTCAGATTTTATTCCCCATTTGCAAAAAATTTTACAAGGCTTCGTCAGAAATACATTAAACATACATAAGAACTGTACAACAATTTACATACATTAGTACTATAAATCGTTTATATTGCATGACTAACTATTATTGGCATGTGATATTTTATACTCTTCATTTTAACAGAAGGCATTTTTAATAGGTATGTCTTAACTGTCTCAATTTTCTTCGCTTCTGAATTTATTTCCTTGATGAGATGAGGTAAATGACTGTATAAATCTTTTGCATTGTTTTCAATACACTTGTTACCTAGCGTGCCCCTTAGTCAGTTTCTAAAATAGTTCAGTTTCGTTCTTGTGTTATGCCTGTGAATATTAGTATTCTTTTCCTCTTTGTGCATTCTTACTATATACTTGAGGGATTCATATATATAAGCAGGGTAGTGTAAGTATTCCGAGATTTTTAAAAGTACTTTTGCATGAGTTTATTCTTGGAATTTTTTAAATTAATCTTATTGCTCGTTTCTGTAACCTAAATATTCTTAGCCGCTGTTTCTTTCCTGCTGCTCCCCATAAGATAATCCCATAATTTAGATGAGAGCGTATAAAAGCGTAATATACTTTCAGGGCACTACTCTTGCATCGGTTGCGTAGATGGTAGCATGTCTGCCTCACGTTCAAGGGGTCCCGAGTTCAAATCTCGGTCAGGGTGAGTTACCTGCATAAGGTTCTTTCCGGGGTTTTCCCTTATCCTGATAGACGAATGTCAGGTATCTCTAAGCTCCATGGATCCCGGACTTATTTGAGCATCATTTCACCCATTTCATTCATCGTCAGATATGACTTAACGTTGCTCAAGAAAAGTGAGGTGATTCTCAAGGACCTGGCAAAGAATGGTCTGCAGCACATGTTCAAGGACTGGCAGAGACACTACAGAAAGTGCATTGAAGTGGGAAGGAACTACTTTAAAAAGATCATGTAAACATTGGATTACAATAATAAACATCTGTGGAAAAAAATCAGTCTCAGTCTTTGTTGATCAGCCCTTGTACAACATGGATCATCCTTTTTTTCATTTTTTTCATTTTGTACAGTAATAAAGGAATTGAGCCTGTTCTTAATATAATCTTAAAAATGACTTATAGAACTTTTCTAGCAAAAAAAATTCTTTTAAACCATTAAGCTGTGTTTATTTCATTTATCCAAAGATCCTCAACATCACTCATTCATTCTCTTTTTACACCTTTCTTTAATTTTGCACACATATTTTGACAAGTGAGCTGAATATCCACAACATTAACTTCATTTCTTGCCTCCTTTGCCAATAAATTCAGTTTACAGTTTCCAATGATATTGCTGTGTCCAGAGATCTAAATTAATTTGACACTTACTTATTCCTGACTTGCCATGTAGGTTTTCTGTTTTATTTCAATTTATATGCATCATAGCCATTTTTACTGAAAACACTCTAAGAATCAGAAAATATAATATATTTATTGATTTAGTTGCTCTCAATATATGAGATAGCTGTTCAAATAGCAATAAGTTTAGCTGAGTATATAGTGTGTTCTTGATTTAGCTTCATTTTAATGTTATCTTCATTATTGTCGTGGCAACGGGCATAAAAGTTTTGGCGCAAATAGATAACAGTCGGCAGATAGTGTTTCACGGTGATAAAGAGCTTGCATAAGCAGTTAACGATAGCGCGGCTAGTGTACACAAGGAGCCGGCAAATAAAGATAGCTGAGATAAAGGACTTGCCGGCACAGATAGGATTTCACGTTTGGAAGGTTCTAGTGATATCTTTATTGACAGAGAAAAGTTATTTTTTTATTTGTACGAGAAGCCTCTCCAAATTATGAATGAGATATATAAGAGATTGTGACACGCCAGCGGACAGTTGTAAAACAGCGAGGCGAGCAGTAAACAGCTGAGAGTGTTGTTGTTGTAACGAGAGCTGTTTGTTATTGTCATCGACTTTGGAAGATTGTGTTGTATATGTGATGTAATGTTGTTACGTGAGAAGTTAACAGTGTATCTCTACGTAAATAAAGAACATTTAGAATTTCGGCAAATTGGACTTTTAATTCTACGAACTCATTATTATGAATATGAGCCCAAAGATTTGGTGGAAATTTCTCCATATACTTGATATGTTATTTTAAACATATTTTTATTAAAAAGGTTTAGTTCTATGTCCACTTAAAACATAATACTATTCCAATATATACAGCATATTGGTAACCTAGGCAAACCATTCTTCTTTAACATTTTATTGTGCTTTCCCCAAATATATAAAGGTAGAAAGTTGTCTTTATAATATAGTATTTTGTTTGGATAGTCACTTCTTTCATTTTACTGAAAGTATTAATAAGGTCATCCTCCATAAAATAATTAACCTTTGTTAAGGATTTGCATAAAATCAATAGTTGTCTTATTCTAAATGGTAATATATTAAATTCTTTTAGAGTTTTAGAGGGGAACCCAGGTATTCCTAAGCATTGCTTCACTGTGCTGCAACTAGTTGATTCTGCTTTTCTACTAATTTAACAGGCATTTTAGCAATTGAAATTATTTCATATTCCATAACTGAGTTGATAAAGTTATTGAATAATAATTTTAATATATATGAGGGTGGTCTGAAAAGTTTCCCACCCAACATGAAGATGGCAGCACTCGTAAATAAAAGCTTGTGAATTTCGTTGTTCATCTGCTGACAGGTACTCACTAAAGTTTCAGCCATTTTGGACGCTCAGTTGTGATGTAACAGTCGTTTGAGCGATTTGATGTGAGTGTTTTTATGAAAATGGACAAAATGGAGAAAATCGAATATTTGCTTTTGAAAGGCAATAAGCCTACGCAAATCAAAGATGAGTTGGATTCTGTGTATGGGGACTCTGCACCATCATTTACCACAGTGAAATTTTGGGCAGCTGAATTTAAACGTTGCCGTAAGAGTTTAGGAGACGAATGTTCGGGACGTCCAAAAACTGCAACTACTGACGAAAAAATTGACAAAGTTCACCAAATGGTGATAGACGACCGCCGAATTAAAGTAAGTGAGATAGCAGAGGCTATGAACATGTCAAAAGAAAGTGTTTGTCACATATTAAATCAACATTTAGACATGAGAAAGCTATCCGCGCGTTGGATGTCGCGTTTGTTCACGTTAGACCAAAAACGTGTTCGAATGAACATTTCCAACGCTCTGTTAACGCAGTTTAGGCGCAATACATCTGAGTTTTGGCGCCGATTAATTACTGTAGATGAAAAATGGATACACCAATATACGCCCGAAATAAAAATACAGTCCTAACAGTGGACTGCAAAAGGGGAACCGGCTTCGAAAAAAAGCAAAAACTGTTTTTATTTCGGCTGGGAAAGTGATGGAGACTGTTTTTTTTTTGATACTCATGGAGTTATTTTAATCGATTATCTCCAAAAAGTAAAAACCATTACAAGGGCATACTACACATCATTACTTGACAAGCCGAAGGCAGAACTTGCGGAAAAACGACCACATTTGCAGAAAAAGAAAATCCTGTTTCACCAAGACAACGCACCGTCTCACACCTCTGCGGTTGCAATGGCAAAATTCCACGAATTACGATTTGAACTGCTTGACCATCCGCCTTACTCACCAAATATAGCCCCAAGCGACTTCTGTTTGTTCCCTCATTTGAAAATTGCGCTCGGAGGACAGGGATTTTCGTCAAATAAAGAGGGAGGCACCATTGTGAACAATTATTTTGTAGAGAATATTTATTCCAGTGGATCCTAAAAACTGTACAACATTATTTATGTCATTTTCAAATTCTTTAATCATGTGTTCCATATCATTTGGAGGAGATTTTAGCTGAAGAGATTAGACACAGTCTATAATTGTGGCATACCTATACCTGATGGGGAATTTCCAACGAGCCGAGTTATAAGCCTGTATGCTGAATCTGCAGAACCTCCTCTGCAGTACAGGCGCAACATGTTATTAGCAAATTATGGCTGTGGACTTAATTGTATGCGCACACATCCATTGTTTCCGCCGTTCTTTAACACCTTAATGGACGCGCGTTATAGGAACACTTTTATTAAACCAAAGCCACCTGGTTTTCGATTTCGGGAACTCCTTAGACAGCTTAATACTGAAATGCCCAAGAGAATGCCCTAGGGGGGGGGGGGGGGGGAGAGGACATACCCTCCTTGGTTGTGCAGAGCGTCCCACGTGGATCTGGGCATGACAATATGATAAATCTATCATGTCTATGTCTAGTATCCGCACATGTTTTTAGAATTTTTATCGCGATATGAGGATCATTTTATAATTTATACTGATGGCTCCAAGAGTTCAAATGGTGTTGGTTTGCTTTCGTGTGTGGAACCGAACCGTATACATTCGGATTCCACACTAGCACTTCCATTTTACTGCAGAGCTTTATTCAATATACCGGGCCATTTTTCCCGTACGTCGACGAAAGTTGGGGGACTGCTTAATCCTAAGTGATTCCCTCAGTGCACTTCAAAGCCTACGGCAGCTGTACAACTACCACCCTATTGTGAAGCGTATCCAGGACGCCCTCCACGTTTTACACGCTTCTGGCGTTAGCGTGGTGTGTGCATGAATCCCTGGTCACGTAGGCTTGCGGGGGAATGAAATGGCGGATTCAGCAGCCAAGACGGCTACCATCAATCCCAGGGTTCGAATACCATCTGTGACATCGGAAGATTTTAGGGCCGTATTGCGGAGAGCTGTGCAAACCTGCTGGCAGGAAGAGTGGTCCGCTCTCTGCAATAATAAACTTAGATCTGTTAAAGAACTTCCGATTCCCTGGGTCTCCTCCTGTCGTTCATCTCATCGCGAGGAGGTGAGTTTGGCTCGGTTGCGTATTGGACACTGCTTTTTTACTTATAGTTTTCTTTTTAAAAAGGAGCCTGCTCCACTGTGTCCGTTTTGCAACGAAGCGACACGTGCTGCTAGAGTGTTTTTACCCAGCAGACTTTAGGACGTCTCGGCAGCTGCCGGACAGCTTTGCAGAAATGCTAGCGGATGATAACAGAGTAGTGGAGATGGTTTTTATATTCTTTTCTAGGTTAGACTTTAGGTTTTAGTGAACGGAATTTTTGGTAAATTGGATTTATATTTCTTTTTATTTCTTTTATTTTTGTTATGTACGTGTATTTTTTATAAGTTTATTTACACTTGTATAGATTTTTAGAACGATTTATATCTGGCTTTTGCCATGACTAGTTTTTTAAAGGGCGCTGATGATCACTTTAGTTGAGCGCCCTTATCATCATCATAGCATTTGGATGGAATCTTGAATATACATCGTAACAAACAATACATCTTCAGTATAGGTACTTTTGTTGTGCAGAAGAAACAGATGTTAGGAACTGAACCCAGAGGAAGACAATTTGAGAGTTGTGACGTATTTCAGCCGGGAGCAAGGCCTGCAGTGCGTGTGACGTCAGACAAGAGCCGTGTAGTACCAAGTTGCCTATATAAATGGCGGCGTGAGTACATAATCTGAGGGTTCAGTCAGGTGTAGTGCACTCGATGTCAACAATGTAGCTGCCACGTAGCAAGTGAAACTTAAATTTACAATGTGACGATTTACTGAAGGACAAATATACACACAAGAAAGAGTAGGCTGATTTTTACAAGAATGTTCCCCAAACCAGATTTCCGAGATTGTATTCACTTGCCGCAAGGACACTGTGCATGTTTGGCTCGATATATGTGTGCGAACAATTTCTTTTCTGTTATGAAATCAGCTAAGTTCAAATCCCGAAGTACCTTGTCGTATCACAATCTAACATGCAGTCTTCGATTACAAATTTCCCAGACATTACCTCCCATTACATTATGTCCACATAATTTTGTTCTGAATGGGTCTGCTCTAATTTGCAGAGAAAATTACTTTATGTTTTATTTTATTTACTTTATATCATGCCTGACCTTCAAATAAACTACGAGTTGAAGTTTCATATATTTTCTCATGGCACAGAGCTAAAATGTAATGCTTATAAACTGTGACCAATTGTGTAATTGAAGCAGTCAGCATTAATATTACAACACCCAAGTTGTACATATCATTAATACCCGATACGTCTCCTGTCTTTCCTACGTTGTCGGTACCCCACACATCAAACTGTTTCCTTCCTCTTGGGCAGCAGAAATCAGCGCGGTGACGTCACACGCTAACCTGCTTTTCGTTTGGGGGCATATTTGGCGGTCAGAGCTGACAGAGCTGACGTCACACCACCACTACCTGTCTTCCCCTGGCTTAATCACTGATCTGAAGGAAACTCTTACACCTGACTAATCAGGTGTTTGAATAAGGTTGGTAAGAAGGAAGTGTAGTTATAGGTTCCTCAATGGTTCTTTTCTCAGGGACAGCTTCTTCTACCGCTTCTCCGTTGATGTATTTCTGTATCACACATTAGGTGTAGGTTTGAAATTGATTTCGAATGCTACCACGAGGAAAGAAAAATACTTGCCTTCTGCTTTTATCTCTGTTGGCTGGTTTAATACGTGTGCCTGCGGGGAGTCCGACTGCTACTGAAGTGATAGTTTTGGGGCAATCACTTCTGACAAAGAGATCCTTATAGAAATTCAATCTGGCGAAGAAATGTTGAGTCGTGCGCCTTGTCAGTCACATGCTCCTCGTATGGAAGCATCGAGGTTTCATACATCAGCTCAGTGGGGCGCCATGGCTTACAAAATAGATCCGCTGGTCTGCCGAAACTAAGAACGTTTTTTTTTCTTTTTTTTTTTTCCAAATACAATGTTTCAGAAAGGATGATCATGACTTCGTAGCACATTCGAATATCAGCTTTTATGCAAAAAGCTGAGCCCGCTTGTATTTATTCTTTGCTAAATTTGATATATTTATTTTATTTTCACAAATTATTTGTGTGCTTATTCAGAGAGACTCACAAAGGTTGCTACGGATCCGGAAATAGAGACTGAGAACTTGATAATTTCAGTGTTGAAAGTACCTCTAGTGTGGAACAAAACTATGATGGAATACTGTTTCAGGTTGAAATATTAATCAAACAGAAGCATGGAGAAAATTCTGAACTATAGAAGGGAATATAAAGGAAAGACCAGAACTTAATATGTTAAAAAAAAAGCCTTGGGGTTGGAGAGTTTGACTTTTAATTAACCACTGAGTGTAACTGAAATTGAGTTTTTGTTTATGGACGTTCTTTTAAGTGTTGTGGTTCTCAGGGTCTCATTGTATAGGGTAGTTAAATTGTAATCGAACCTACTCGCGGCCTTTCTCTACTGCGCGAGACAGCCGGCAGTCGCCGAGGAACTTACGCGGGCAGAGGCAGACTGGAATCCTTACCTTATAATAGATGCTGGACATGTTGACCCGATCTCAAATACATAGCATTTTGTGTAAATGTTCTCGCTCATTCTCTGAACCTCTTCAGCAGGTATTTTTGTGGCTTCTTGCACAATGTTTTCCTTAAGTTCCTGTAGTGTATGAGGACTGGAACGATATACTTTATCTTTTAAACAACCCCATAAATAATAGTGCCGGCTCGTTAGGTCAGGAGAATGAGGGGGCCACAAATCAACACTAATTATGCTGTCGTTAAACACCTCTCTTACTGAATTTAATGATTCGGCAGCCGTTATCCTGTTGTAGAATCTTGCTGAAACTAACCATAGGATTTCTCTTCTTTTGTCAAGGGATTCAAAATGGCCTCAGAATTAACCTCTGATATCGCTGTATATTTATTGTTTCATCAAAGAATATGCGCCCTATTATTCTTCTAGCACTCCAATTTTCCGATTACAATGAGGCGTTTAATCCGGTAGCATAGGTTTTTCTGAAGCATAGTATCGACTGCTGTGAGTATATTCAAACATCCAGTTCAATGAAAAACAAAAGTTGAGGGTCAATGAAATCCCTTTCTACTAATTGGAAAAACCAGTTACAAAAATTGCCACATTTAGCGGAATCATTTGACCTTAACGCTTGCACACATGTTTAGCGATAGATCTTCAGTTTCAACAGACATGTATCATTCCATTCCTCATATCAGCAGGAACTTAGGGAACACATTGTGCAAGAAATCACTAATACGCCGATTGCCCAGGACAAGAAGGCAAGCTAGAGGAAAGTGCAACGTAATAACCAGGCATCGGATCCCATATACTTTAGCAATCAATGTACGTGCACAAGTACTATACAAGGTCGGGCGCGACATCAACAAACGTCCGTGTCAACAAGTATACCGAAGCACTGTTTTTTTTAATTTTTTTTTTAATTTACGTCCACCAACTTAAGTCATATCGGACGATGAGTGGAATTGTTGAAATGATGCTCAAATGAACCCAGGGTCCATAGAGCTTAGAGTTACCCGACATTCGTCTTTTAGGATAAGGGAAAACCCCGGAGAAAACCTTATCCAGGTAATTCACCTTGACCGAGATTCGAACTCAGGACCTCTTGAACGCGAGGCGGACACGCTACCGAGGCGGGTGAAGCGCTGTGTGTGTGTACAGTTCGGTACAGATACAAAGTGTAACCTACGTTACAGTATGCTATCCTTCTCATTGCTTTCGATGCGGGAATTACAGTGAGCAATCATGTTCATTCGTAAATTGTCGAATGTGAATTTTCTGCGGCTCTCACTGAAACAATATAAAATATTGGGAGAAAGTTTGTTCAATGTCACATGACGTTAATGGTGCATATGAGTAGTACAAATCATTTTCATATGTTTGTCCGAGACTTAGTTTATTTCTTATTTTACCAGCACTGAAAATTCAGTATTTTTGTGTTGAATATTGGACAATTCATTTTTTGCTCGTTTGGTAGCTGGTGCATTCTCTATGTTGTTAATTTTTACAGACACCTTCTCGACTGCTTTTAGACAGTTCGAAAGTATATTGTTCAAGCTGTTTAATGGCTGTTGATAATATCTAAAAATTTTGATTTATAAAATGGAGATTGTCCAATAATTGTTGGGAAAGTATTGCTATTAACACAATATGTCCAACACCTTGCATTCCCTGGAAGCAGTGGGGAGCAGTAGTTGTAATGCAACTAAAGCTACGCGTTGCGAGCCGGACTATCCCTGCGTGTTGTCTTCGGGACTGACGTCAGCAGTTATATACTGCGAGACTCGTGAAATTCATATCCCATTAAAGGTGTACGGGCTTCAATGTCTGGTAATCACTTTTGCTGTCTCGTGGTGTATGCTCGCCTTCCGAGTATGACAAGGATGGAAGGCTCCTAAAGTACACAAGTGTTGTCACATAACTCACCTATACATAATACCTACCTATCCGAGCCCCTCCTTCGGGAGTTGTTCGGATTGGGATGGACTCCAGGGGGCAGTGTGTTCCCGAAACCCGTGGGAATCGGGTACGTCTTCGGACGGGGTTGAGGGAAGCCATTAAGTCTCCCGGGTACTAGCCTGCAAAGCTAGTAGAAGGTGTGCTAGATCACCAGGCGGCCCCACCGAGGTTTTTTGGTAGTCTTCACCTTGAGTGTTGACGCGCGTAAGTAGCGTATCCACTTCCATCCCGTCTTGAGTCCATAGGACCAGATGGGGGGCTTGTTAGTCTCTAGATCTTGTCCCATGGAAAGCCCCACGGAGGATGCCGAGCGCCCTTTGGGACAGCTCGGATACTCCTTGGTTTAAAGAGGCCCGGGTCTTGTTCCTACGGGGACAGGGCTAATGGGAGTAGAACCTCTGGGCTAAACATAATACCTATCATTGCAACAAACATTAGATCTGGCAGCATGGGTGACTCATATGCACTCTCATTCACTCATTTCCTAGTAAACATATCCGCTACCGGAGCAGATCAAGCTCCTCTGCCCTTCATACCCTTCTACCTTTCTTGTCGTGGGTATACAGTACCTGCTGCTGAGTTTCGGAGAGTACGCGAGAATATTTACACGAGATATATCTGAGAGCAGAAGGTCAACATTTCCACCCAATTTCTTACAAATCATGCTGTTTTCAGTCCTATCTACACAAAATGAACACAAGGGCCTCGCCATTATGAAGCTGCCCTGAAAAACCTCTACAGACGGCCCGACATCTGATGACAGAATGCAACTCAAGAGATCGAGCAGCTGTGTTAAGTTCAGTTCCCCTGCCAGTCATTTTGAGGACTCGTTTAAACACAGTGAAGGTTGTAGAATTCCAAAGAGCATCTTCCGCACACTTGAATAAAGTTGTATCAACTGTACAACAGTAAATATCCCGTGATACAATATAGGTGAAACACGGGTTTTAAATAATTTTGTTTAAATAAATAAAAACAGCTGTATTACATTGTAGTATATGCTATCATACTGGTTACTAACTTTCTAAAGCAACTCGTCATTGCTGTCCTCCCATTTAGCTGCTATACGTGAACTCTCACAAGTGTTTCTTATGCTATTGCAGGTATCGAATGCAGGTCCTCCAAATTATCCTTCGGATCAGTTAGGTGAAAGTAAGTATGCCGATCAATTCACGCTATTTACTGCTCAGTTCAGCAGCAAACAGCAAATGAAAATGCAATAAGTCTTAAAGTGTCAGAGATCATATCATATAGACGCAATATTATCACGATTTTGTATTATTATTAAAAAGGTTGCGTACAACATTTCATGTAGCCATAAAAACGACGTTACATTCAGTATTAGCTCCAACATCGGGGCAAAAGAAGGAAAGAATGAAATGTATGCTCGCTGTGAAGCCCAGTGCCTTATTTTTCACTGGTGGCCGGACGGAGGTAGCTACGTGTGTACTGCTTCTCATCGTTCCTGGCACCGATCTTTCTCCGCGTCAGTGCATGTTCGACCGTTGTTAGTGCGGGTTCTTGTTATGTTATTCGTGATCAAATTGTGATTAACTCTGTTTTAATGCAAACAAATGCATATAGTTTAGCACGCTCCATACTCATGCATGCCAACAGAATCTTGTAGAGAAGTGACAAGGCTCTTTGTAGACCGATTTCCTGGTGTTCCTACGCCTCATAGAGAGACAGCTCCTAAACTTGTAAAGAGGTTCAGAGAAACTGGTTCTGACCTTGATTAGAAACCTACAAGAACTCGCCACGTGCTTACTGAGGAAAAAATAGATGAGATAGGACAAAAGTTAAAACGTAACCCAAGAAAATCTCTGTGTAGGTTATCACAGGAAACAGATGTTTAATAATTCTCGGCGTGGAAAGCCACTAAACTTTTGAAATTAAAACCATATAAGACAACCGTCAAGAACTGCAACCACGAGATACTATAATTAGAGTAAATTTCTGCATTTGGGTGGCGGGTAAAGTTAATGGTAGTTCTATGGACCCAAAGTTATGTTTTGTTTTTCACAGACGAAACATGGTCATGTATCGTCTCAAAACAACTGCTATTGGAATGCAGAAAAACCGATATTGTGCACGAAATTCCATTTCGTGACCAGAAAATTAGTGTTTGGTGTGTTGTGAATACGTACCGAAATATAGGGCCTATATTTATTGTGGAAATAGTTAACAGATAGAGGTACAGCAATAATCAAACCATTCCTGAAATATTTGTGTGGAACTGAGTACACAAAGGCATATTTTCAACAAGACTTTGCCGTCACACATGCAGCTGGTGTATCGCTACAATTAATTAGTAAATGATGGACTATGGCCACCGGGATCTCTAGATCTTACGGTATGCGATTTTTATTTATGGAGGAACTAAAAAAAATAAAGTGTATTGGAATAATTCGCATATGTTGGAAGAACTGAAAGACAACATCAGAGGAGAAACTACTGTAATTTCAGAAGATGAATTAATGCGTGTCAACAGAAATTTTCTTCGAAGGTTTGAGACATGCCTGGAAGAACAAGGACACCATTTCCAACACCTTCTGTGACAAAGGTATGTGATTATTGTAATTATAATTTACAATACACACCTTAGCGCTAGTATTTCAATATTCAACGCGAGGGAAGCGTGTCTTCAGCTGCAGCATTAACCACCCGCCAATCAGCCAGCCACCAGTGAAAAATAACGCACTATATTATTGTTTTGCTTTTAGAGCAGCAGTATCTGAAAGTGCTCTACGTAGACGATCTGTGCTACTTTTTATTTTTTAATTTCATAGCTTCTACTTAGCGACTCTGGAAATTAGAGACAGAATATTTAAGGAATTGTACATTTCTATGTTAACAATACTAAGATAAATTTCAGGAATAATAAAATTATGCAGTAGATGAATTCTGAAGCGGGCAGAAAGAGGCTTTTTTCCCCAAAATTATTGATGAGATTCAGAAGATTTATTTTTAGAACCGGAAGAATAATGAATATTCCTAAGGCCAATCATTGTTATTTTCGGATCGTACATTTGACTCCTGTTCAATGAACTGACTTCATTTTGGGTTTCAATCGGGATGAATGGGATATTGTTGTGAATACATATTGGAAATACTCTAAAAACAACGATACGAATATTCAGGCAGAGAAAACTTTTGTTAAACCAGATACAGGAATTGCAAATGAATGGATACTGAGAGTTGAGGGTTTCAAGCTAAATAGGAGAAGAAATGAACTGAAAGCCGACGAATGTGGAATAAGCAGCGTTGGATATGACTGAATGACAAGCTCTTCTATAATATCCCTACATAAAAAATATTACTGCGATGCAAACATTCGTGTTTTAAACAAAATAACTGATGACCTGGGCTAATACGAGCAGTGGAATATGGATTCAAATATATTTCAGAAAGTAAAGATATGAGCTATAATGAAAGCATCGAATGGAATAAATCATAGCTGAAAACAGTTAAGAGGAGAAGATACCTTAAAAATGGTGAAAATATCATTTTTATTCTTTTGCTTATTTTCATAGTTTGAAGTGTGTTTTATATGAATATAAATTTGTTTTTCACCATAAACTTATTTAAAGAGCCTAAAAGTGGGTTTAAATCACATGCTGCAGAGTAGGTCACGCCCCCTTTTCACTCTCTGGATGCTCTTAGAACTTTCTCTGACATGCATGTTCTTGCTCTTTCACTATTTTCCCTTCACATCTTATGGTTCTAAATGTGTGTTTTGTGATTGAATGAGGAAAATGGCTAGATCTTCTGCTACAGTGTTCAGAAATAGTTCTGGAGCTGTGGTCTGGAGGGCCTGGTAGGAAGAAAAATGCGAATATAAATAAAGAAAGCCGTGAAAATAACCAAGGACTTGAAAACTGTACAACCTCTAGTGATGATAAAAGCTTTTAGGTTAGGGGATTCAACTCCACATGATTATGTTGTTCCAAACAAAAGTACTTCTAGCTCTAAAATTTTTTAATAAATGGACCAATATCGTGTTACCAAGGCTGATATGGAGGCAGAAGACATCGATAAAAGTGGTAGACAGAAGAGAAGGAACAACAAGAGGAGTAGAGAAGATCATGACAACAATGAGTATGGGGCAGGAATGTTTTAACAGACTTTGAGTACTGTAAAAGTTAAAACTCATTTTCCCGTAACTTTTGTTTGTGTAAGCCTTATGTCTTTTATTTGAAACTGATTATCCTAGAGCAATGACATCTTCAGAGAGTGTTTCCCTGACACATATTTATAAACTGACTTTTTTTCAACACTTAGATGTTATTATCAAGGAAACTCATAACTTTTTTTCTTTTCAAGTGTACCAAAAGTATTACTATTACTTGATTATGTAGCCAGAAAAGCTAGTAAACTTCTTACCGCACTAACTGCTTTAACGAGACCAACATGGGCCCTAAACTCTTCTTTATTGAAGTTAATTTATAAAGGGGCAGTTGAACCCATGGTTCTCTACTGTGCAGGAGCATTGCAAAGTATTTTTCAGAAGAGATGCGCACAGACTAAATTATTACAGATACAGCGTGGATACATCTTAAGAATCATCCAAAGATACCGCACCATCTCCACTCCAGCAGCGCTCATTATTGCTAATATTGAACCCATATTTCTTACTGGTGTATGTAAGGCAAATATCAACATTAGAAATGGCCGAGCTTTGCCACAATATATTTCACACCTGAAACTTGAACAACCAGTTCAAGTTGTGCAGCAGAATACCATCAGTACTCCATTTACACAGATGGCTCTCGGATAGCTGAAGGGCCTAATAAAAATGCTAAAGTAGGATGTGCGTTTGTAGTATTCTCTCGCTCCATAGAATGTCATTTTTCCATGTACAAACTTGCTAAGTATTGCTCAGTCTTTCAAGCTGTATTATTAGCAATTCGTGAAGCAGTGAAATGTTATAACAACTTACAATGTACCGCTCGCCTTCACAGTGACTCACAGGCAGCAATTGCAGCTTTGAAAGACACAAAAAACAGCAGTCCTATTGCAGCTGAAATAAGAAATCAATTATTAAGTGGTTCTCATCTGTGCATTTCATGGGTCAGAGGGCACGTGGGGATTGCCGAAAATGAACGTGCAGATGAGCTTTCAAAGAGAGCTGTGACTTCAAATCTTCCAGAGACTTACACTCTATGCCCTATTTCTTATGTGAAGCAAACATTAGAGGAGATTATCATCAACGACTGGAATGAATACTGGTTAAAAGTGATTGTGGTGCTTTAACTAAGGATTTATATTTCCCAACAGTTTCTGACAGACATAAATGTAAATTCGTTAATCCTAACTATGTTCTCACTCAATTCTTAACTGGACGTGGCAAATTTTCAGCTTATTTATTTCGATTCAAAACCAAATCCACATCTCATTGTATTTGTGGAAATTATCTTCAAGATATCCCTCACATTTTACTTGATTGCCCTTTTCTCTGTTTTGAAAGATACGAACTTGAATTATTGCTTCAATCCTTAGGTTACACTTTTTCAAAACCACTTACACATATTCTGATGAATTACAAAACTTATCAATATTTCGTGGCTTTCTTAAACAAACTATTTCTTAAGCTAAAGGATTCATCTTGATGTTTACTGTTTGTCAGCTTGATATGGAAGTTTGTTATGTTTTTGTAAATTGTATTATATTCATAAATTTGTAAACTATATTCCTAATATACCTTTAGGTAAAATAGGAATCAAAAATTGGATATTAAATAAATATTAAAAATTTATTACAGTTACATTTTAATGATATATACTCAAAAATGTTTTATTACCCAATAGTGTAAGTGTATATGATAAAAAGTCATTGCTGTATTATTCATAGTTCTTCGGAAAAGGTACATTGAAAATGTCAAATTTAACATGGAGGAGATAGAAGGTACCTTCTCCCCTTAAATGTATGAGGACTGAAATTTATTTTCAGGTGCTCACATCATACTGTCATTTTGTCAGTACTATTCAAACTGCAGAGCACAAATAAAACTTTTAAAAATGCACAGGAGTAAAGAAAATGCATAGTTTAGTCTCCCGATGGATCTGCACTATGCACTACAAATACCTGCGCTTTGCTTGGATGAGGTCCTCCTTGAAATTCGATTGTTCCATAGGCATCTGTTGGCGATGCTTGAGTGTGTCTGGAGGGAATCCACTGCACTTCCTCATCTCGATAACTGGTGATGTCCACTCCAGTGCCGCAGTGGAATGTAAATGAAAGACCACAGCAGCATCTGTAACACCACAAGGTTCATTACAACATTGTTTATTGAGCAGGTTTCAAATGTTTGTTATGGATACATATTTTTTTAATAAGTAGGCAGTTAAATTTCTAAATACTGGAAAACAAGGAGAATAATACTTTCATTATACAATTAAGGGCATTAGAAAAACACACACATCAGAACATATTCTTTAATTTCAACAATAAAAGTACTATACGAGCTTTCCATTTTCGTTGTGTGCTTGCCCTTTTGTAGTGAAGTCTGAGCGTGGATGCCCTTAAATGGGGAAAACCTTGCCTCTCTCTCCCTCCATCTCCCTCTTTCTGCGCCAGAGTGAACTACTTAGCTAAATTAAGAAAGGTATCAAAATATCAAACTTTATATTTAAATTTCAAGGATGGTAAACAAAGATAAAAAAAAAAACTTTATTGCCTCAAACTATCCTTTTCGAAGTTTTTTATTTACTGAAAAAAAATGGGCAACGATTTTTACATGTCTAATAGAGTGTTTATTTTTAATTTTCTGGAATAGCTTGTGAAGTCCCCTTCATTTCATATAAATCATGTACTGCATACTTTTTTATAAATGCAAACTGTAAAATATAGAAAATCTTTGACTGCACATAGAATGTAGATCTCTGTAAAACATACCTACAATTTATTTTAAATGATTCCGAGATATTGTTTTAACATTTCTATGCTTTGTTATTAATTGAAGTGCTGTACGTATATCGAGATTTTGTGGAACGCGTGACATTTCAAGGTCATCATATTGAATTCGATTTTACCATTTGACTGTTGCTACGGTTTCTTGTATTCATTTGGTATCATCTTGTGCAATGTACTGTTTTACAAACATTTATCTCTATATTAACACGAAGTCGATAGAAAAACATTATGATCTGTTGTACTGACATGTTTTATTTACCCACTCTTGAACAAATTATTCTCACAAATGCTTATTGTTCTATCTACTTCATGATTATTACGATCAACATTTGAGAAATTATGTTATTACGTATTTCCTTGTACCTAAAGTGGGAACAAGGAATACAGTAGGTTTGAGGACACTCAAATCTTTTAAGACTACTATTTCTATGTAATGGTAGCCAAATGGCTTGAGAGGCATTATTGGAATCTTAAATTATATATGCAGCAAAAATATGGGATGGGACGGAATTAAATGAGAAAGTAGATCAGCTAAGCATGAGCCATGGGATCAACTTGTTTTTCGCGTCACGCGATCCCACATCCTTCTTGGAGTAATTTACTAACAGCTTTTTCTTCGCCTTTTTCACCAACCGCTTTTCTTTTGCGACACTTCTGTCAAACGTTAATGTTTACGCGCCACCCTCTGCTGCTCACGATGTTACGTGTCAACGCCATTATTACATTCATTTCGCTAGAGCATCGTAACACACTGAAAATAGAATTAACGCGGAATATATCTAGTATACCAGTTCTAAAATTTGTTTTAATCTCGCATTGTTCTTTTCTTTTCTCTCAGGATTCAACAGCTAAATCAACGATGAGAGTTTGTTGATCCAATTGATATGATCTTGTACCGTTTCTAACTCGTGATGTGTCATGAGCTTGAGCCAAGAATGCCACCTGGAGCCCAACACGTTCATCAATCCTGTATGTAATGCATGACAATCCTTCATCTGTCACTGTTAAGTGCTAGGGTTATTGCGATAGTCCTCTGTCATCTGTGCAGACGTGTCGTGCATATGAATACAACAGGGAGATGCTGCACAGCTTCACAATAATTGTGAAGGGAAATGGCAACGATAGTGCTTCAGAAAACCCCAATATCTGAAACTTCCGATAGAATAGTATATTTGTACTTACAGGACAAATCAACAGGAAAAATTTCAATGAACTATATTGATATAATAGAAGAATAACTGTGCTTTAGAAAACGAGGGAAAAGAACGATTAGAACCAGTCTTTAAATACAGAAAATATAAAGTGGTTATAGAATTCTATTAATTTCGGAGCAAACTATATATAAGATTCGAACAAGTGCATTGAATAAAATTTTTAACATATTAACTTTCCTAGCCTTAACTACAATTTATGCATTTGTACAAAACGTGAAGTCAAATACCTGGTGATCTCCAACCAATCCATCTGAATGGAAATGTGACATCCACAAACAATTCGTGGAAGAGCTTCATCCTACTGGAGAGCCACGATTTTAAATTGTGCTCAAAATGGAGTATCTAGCATTTCGAGATAAGAGGTGCTTGTAGCTGTGCACATATCCACGGCAGGCAGTAATCAACATCCTTGCAATGCTATGAAGGTATTTTGGACAACAGCAAATTGATGACAATTAAGTAAAGAAATGCTCGGTGATCAAGTGGGAACTTCGTCAAGAGAAAAAACTTAGAATAATTTATATTTTACTTTGTGTTGATAATTTTTAGTTTTTCCTCCAAAAATATGTACTTTATAATTAAGCTGTATGTTTTAAGAAAATTTATTCAATATTTCGCAACTCAGCAGTTATATTTTTTCAATTTAAATGCCAGTAACGTATAGTATACTTCTCTTAGCCGCCTGTGAAAGCTGAAAATGCTACTCAACTGAGACAAATAACACAGATTAAAAATAATTAAATACATTCTAATACATCTAATTAAATACATTTCTATAGCTGATGATTCAGCTACTATGCCCACATAATGTAATGTGAACAGCCCTCCGCCTACAAACAGAATATTGTTGAATATTGACGAAAATTTGCATGCATATACAGGATGTGCAACCTAAACTTTTCACCACCGTAGTTTTCCCCAAAAAAGTGAATTGAAAAACAACATTCATAGGCAGCGGTAGTGATAATTTAAACTGATGATATGTGCTATACAAAACTGTAAACAAATATGATTTTGAACATAAACGCATATACTACTTTCTCTATTATGTATAGTACGTAGGAAAAGTATTATGTTCCACCTAAAAAGTGGTGCAGAAATGTCACCACAAGTGTATGGTTTGAGGCTCCTGAACTCCAAAAGGGTATACAGGATTTAATAAAAGGGAATATCAAATTGTTCATTTCCATGATGGAACTCCTTTTCTACTACTCTGCTTACACGGTGAGATGTGTAATATGTAGTCCTGTGGCTATAACCCCACAAGAGAAGAGTGGTTTAACTGTACGGTACTAAAAATTCGCTTTTACATCTGGGTGGGTATGATGCGTTTTACCCTTGTCATTGTGCTACAGTACAGTATTTAGTCCGCTTGTCAGGCACCGGTACACAGTTCATGCACGATGAAGTTTCCCCTCATTTCAGGCTTCTGAATAGCAGGTGTCCTGGTAGATGGATAGGAAGAGGTGGACCAATCCCGTAGCCTCCACGCTCACCTGACCTAAGAGATTTTGGAAATCTCTTGTTCATGTAACTCCAGTTGGAGATGTGGAGACTTCGCGCTCGGCTGCCCCACAAAATGAAATTCTTCGGCCTAACTCAACGCGTAAGGGAGTCCATGCGACAGGGGAGGCCATTTTGGACATGTGCTGTGATTTCCTGTTTTCCCACCGTTCTGTCATTGTGTGTTTTTGTATGGGGTTCAGCTGTAGAAAAAGTGCTCTAAAAAGGAAATAAACACTTTTTGGACATTTGTTCATATAACACTTCTTTATCCTCTATCTGCAAGAAATCTTTTCTCAAATTTTTAAAATACCTTTTTGTTACATTCTGTATACAAGTTCAGTATCTTGCAAGGATGTGTCACAATATTTTCAAGAAAATCCTCCTAGCCAAACTAATTTTTACATGGAATCTTTTTTTTTTAAAATTGATTTTCTCTAAAACGACTAATGATTTTGATTAAATACCATATGTTTTAGGTGTTTTCATGACAAATGAAGTTTATATGCTGCAATTTCTGGTAACAGACCCTGAACGACGTTTACATAACTGATAAACTGTAGGATGCTTACCACACAAAGTTTTAGATGTACTTCAAACACATTCCTGTTCTTTGAATCGAAACATAAGTATCTAGAAATGTTCTTTTTTCCTGTTAATGTTTTACCTTTGACGGGCCGTATTTTCTCTTTGATGTTCTTGGCCTAGCCACTGCAGTATCTTTTCTAAAGCTATCATTCTCCTTATCTTCTATTTGCACGCTATTTCCTCCATCCTTTCCCTTTCTTGCAATCAATAAACGCTGCAGAAGTATAACACGGCTTGCACGTATACACAAAGGTGCTTATGATTCTGTGTATCATTTTGGTGCACATGTTAAGACAGCACACCTGTGAAAAACTGCAGATATTGAAGCTTTTAATTTTTACTGTACATACTTTCATTTGGCACATTTCATTTACTAATAGCAGCAATATCTATTACTGTGTGCGGCCTTTAAAGCAGTTCTGTAAATGTGCAATCCAATTTACGTGTCGTCTTTTTCAAAACTATTTTCAAGACTTTTCATTACTTAAAATAACAATAGAGTAATTAGTGACATATTTTGATATAATTAGCATTAGATTTACAACATTTTAAATCGCTGAGTTCAAACATAATTGATAAATTAACATTTGTATCGTAGGTTCTAACTTTGAACTTTTTCAAAGCCCTATTCGCTATGATCGACTACGGATTTCTGGCTAAAGTATAATTTCCGCACCATTAAATTCCCATAAAATGTATTATGGTTTACGTTTTTTTTTCCAAATGTCCAATTAGTTTGAATGTAAAAAAATTCACACCCTGCTTTTCTTTATTTTGTACTAAATATTATATAAAATGTTTAGTTACATTATGTAAGAAAAACCAAATTGTTTTCTCTGTTGATCAGTTTTCCAACAATACTAAACATTTCAGAAAAGTTGTTTGAGAATTGCATCATATAGAGCATTTTGAATATTAAAATATGGCAAAAGTGTTGGCAAAACATTTGAAATCTGAAGTTTAAGCAAAATACAAAGAAAACAGCTTTTAAGTTTCTAAATTATGTCATAAACGTATACTTTGGGGTTGATTACGTAATGGCAACATTAGGCATATTTATTTATTTTTCCCGACTTATGTACGAGCCTTCGCAGGAGCAAAATCGCCGCAACACCGTGGGACGCGTCAAGAAAACCTCGAAAAAGACATCCACCACAGTTAAGTAGGCAACCACCGGAGAGCAGCCTTGCTTGCAACCATCTCCACTGTTGGAACGTGCTCTACCTCCCAGCCGGGAGCAGGCCACTCACCAGCGACCACCAGCCAGCCGCCACCACGCCATCGCCGCTCAATTTCAGCAGCGAGCTCAACGCATTCTGAACCTGGCTCTGACTCCCAGCCGGGAACAGCACAGCTTACAGCGGCAGTCATTCAACAGCCGCCACACCGTCACGTTGCACCAGCATCGTGGTGAAGGGAGTACCTCGGGATCTGCTAGCACGCAACAGTGGCCTTCAGCAACGAGGGCCAACCGCATCATGTCAGCCCTGGGCCCGGCCCCGCTGGTCAGAGTGGAGCTAGCCAGCAACACTGACCTGAAAGTTGACTTGGTTACAGACCTGCCCTTATTAGGGCGGTTGCTCAGGACTGAGGCTAACCCACAGAGTCGACTAGCTCTATGCCGCTGCTGCTGCTGCGCCTACGGGCATGCAGTAGAGGCAGCCGAGCCGAAAACAGGTGCCTCCAGCCTCACCTCAGTCTGCACAGAACACTACATCCGCCGCCGCCGCCACCACTACTACTGTGCCTCCTGTAGACGGAACAACCATTTCACCGGACAGGTGCTCTGCCTTCTGCATCCCTGCAAGAAGGCATCGCCTGTTCCACCAGTGCCGTCAAGTCCCCAGCAGTAGCTGAGCACACAACAGCCGCTACATCAGCAATCTCTTCAACAGCCAGCAGCACCAGACCATACCATCAGCCAGGAGCAGCTCAGGGAGGAAGTTCGGGACCTAGAGGAGGCCATTCAGGATCTCCATTCGGAGTTTTGGTCATAGCGGTCAAGCTGACCGCCCTGGAGAACCCCTAAGAGAATTCCAGGCATCATCAATTGAGACAACCCACTAGACCACAGAACAACACACCGTTCACCGGAAGCTTGACGAAATCGCTGAGAGCCTCCGAGGTCTCCTCAGGAACTTCGTCAGCTCCAACAGCCAACCACCTGCACCATTAGTAGAGAACCTGCAACATCTCACAACTGAACAGCAGCGGAAGATCTTCAGCAACATGTACGTGGAGGAGCTCAAGTCTCGCCACGTGCGGTAGTTCAATACCCTTAGCATTTATCCCGTACTTGTCGTTACTCAATACCACCTCTATCTCCTAGGCTGCAGTCAGGTTTCATGGCTGCAGCCTGAAATTATCTTTTCACGCGCTCGTACCCAATGGGTACCAGCTTAGCAGCTCCCAATTATTAACGTGGGTGCTATGCGGGACCGCAAGAAGCTACGCCATTTCTCCTGTCAATTTCCTTTCTATATCCGGTGGAGGTATTTTAGTGGGTATTGCCTAGGAAAGGCGAGCCCCACAATCCCCATTATATCTTCCAACACAGTGGGACTCCGTAAAGGGATTTTTCCTCCACTCGAAAAAAAAAAAAAAAAAAAAAAAGATTTACCCCGAGTTCGTGAGATAGGTTTTGTAAGGGTAAAGCAGAGCGAGTCTTGTGCAACGCTACTGACTGCAAACTAATTGGGCAATTTTAAGTGTGAGCTCATGGAATCAAACTGATCATTGTACACTAACAGGAGTTGTTCATTTCATGATGCAGTTACGGCTGTGCAGAGAACATCAGTTGATAAATTATGTGATGTGTTTGTGGGAATACAGAAGAACAGCAAAAATGGTAGATAGAAGAAGTGTACATAGTTATAGAATTCTCTGCACTTACACCTCCAACGTGCTATATATTACCTAAGCTATTAGTTACGTCGCTGAACATTTCAGGATGTACTTTATTCTATATGGATTTTCCTATTTACGAAAACAATTATATTTTATCTTAAAGCCTCTCACTTAATTAAATTAGAAGTTTGTGCCAAAGAAAGTAAAAATACACTTGGAAGATTTTGTAAATGTTTTATTTGAGCTAAGTTACAAATACTTGGATGTTAATGAGTGCATTAAGGACAGGCGAAAGTTATTTTAATCGAATACCAATAATTTAGTGTAGCATTTCGTTATTCATTACCATTTGTGTTATAGAACAGTATTACTTTGAGCTTTTTATTAGAATCAAAGATGTTCCATATTTGTAATAACTAGCAAACATTTATAAATAAAGTCTGCGTTATAAAAGCACGTATTTTACATTGCACTCAAGCAAGACTATAAAATTTAAACTCTACGGTGATGTATTACGACAGAAAATCGGTTTAATTTAGTTTATGAATAAACATTACTTTTGTGAATAAGCAAACATTATTTTGTTATGTGAACTAGTTCCTCATTTCCTCATTACTCATGTATGATGTTTTTAAATGAATGGATCCGGTTCGATGACAATGAACGCACTCTGAACCGTGAAGTCTTTTGTTTCGTAATGGTAAAGCAGTATTTCTTTTTTCCATTCATTAACAGCGCTTATGTACTGCTTTTCAGTCAATAAAACACACAACTTTTTAAATTTAGTAAAGTTATTTCTCTCAAATTACAGTTTATTAATGGATTATATAATTATCTGTTGTCAAACGCAGTTGTACTGCAACAATGATCATAATAAAATAAACAGGTGTAATCTTATACCTTTCCTTCAAGTTAAGTAATAGTAGTCCTGGAAGATTTTCTTTTGTTTAGGAGCCTCTCTCCTTACAGTAGTTTTCCTACGAAAGATAGAGTAACGTGCTGTATGCCTTGTTCTACAGGACGAGAAAAAAAAAAAAAAAAAAAAAAAAAAAAAAACCTCCGGCAACGCTTAGTATGTTGCGCAGGGCAGCACACTAATTATTCTAATCATTTTAAAAGATCCCAAGTCCGTAAACATACGGTTTGGATGCTGTAGAATGTCAAAGTTAGAGAAATAGTGTCGTAAATGCACGTTTAAGCGGACGAAAATTCACATCCGTTCGTAGTCACCAACCACGTTCAGTACCAACCTATGGCCTCGAATGATTACTGGCCAAGTATGGTGACGGTTGGGATACCGTCAGATACTCAGAATATTCTGGAAGTTTCTCCAAATCGAACTTTCTGGATATCTGTGAAAATATCCAGAAGTCAACGAGTGAGGGGGAGCATTTCTTGTGTTATGAAAATTTCTGTTCTAAATCGCTGTTGCGACGACTATGGTGACGTTCAGTGAGTGTTATTACTGCAAGGGATTAGAGACGTCTTGTGTTCGAACCCCAGCTTGTAAACCGTCCGGAAGAAAAGGCTACGTCGTTCTGCGTATTTCATTTCGTTGCGAGGAAAGTAAAGAGAACTGGCGGTGACAATTGGAACTAGTTCACATTAATAAAGCCACACTGTGAGTTAAGTGAAGTCTTTATTAAAGTTAAACTATTATAAATATTGTAACTGGACAGTCACGGTACATATGTTCATAACTGTGACGTCAATTTTTGTCTTTGCATTTCAATTATTATTAGAGCTCGAATTTTTACATATTTTGTTCCTTGATAGTTAAGCATATGCATGAAAGAAATACATTTATTCATCCTGGTAAGAAGTTTATTACAGACGTTTTACAGTGAATGTAAATGCATTTATAAAGGGTTAGTTCACATTTAATTAATTTGTACATCTTTATGGATCTATTTTACTTTTTTAGCAATGGTTCTTGATATATAAATATAACAGTTTCATGTGATACTTTAGGAAGTGAAGGAACCGAGCAAATTCCTCTTATCAACAAGGAACGGGTTCTGGTATAAAAATATGCCGCTCACAACTTAAACTAAATAGCGTTCGAAAATAATGCGGAAAAGTTGGGGTCGGCCATGCCATCTAATACTCCATGTATTAATTTGCAGAAAACAAAGGGGGAAAAAAAGCCGTCTGCTACGATAACATTTCCAAGCATTAAAAAGCGGCATTTTCAATTAACTTTTAAAGTTGCAACTAGTGAACTGTTATTCGTAATTTCTGAAGTGTGAGCAAGAGAGGACGGAATATAACAATGCAGAAGCAGAAGAGCAGTAAAGCCCATTTATCTAAAAGAGGATTGATGAAGTAGTACTGTGTAAAAACACCAAATTTTATTTTTGTTTTCTTTTTCAGAATATTTAAAAAATCAGTGTGATTTTCGAGTTTATTTAGCTGGTTTTATTTAACTAAAATCGATTCACATTACGTTTATACCACCATTAAAAGTAAATTGCAAAAAAAAAAAAAAAAAAAAAAATAATAATAATAATAATAATAATAATAATAATAATAATAATAATAATAATAATAATGTCTCTAAGATCCAAACAACTTTACCAGAAGCATTTTCTGCAACCAAAAGTGGAAATGACGGCAATGATAATTTTTCGAAAGATATCTGTAAAGCATTAGTTTCAGCCAATGTCCTTTTGAATAAGATAAGTAATGTAGAATTTTGAACTTTCCTGAAAAATTATTCCAGTTGTAAAGTTCTGATGAATCAAGAATAAGTTGAATCTGAAAAAAGAACTTAATGCTTAGTCTGTAAGTCGCAGGCATAGCCTCTTTTCGACACAGTCCTGTGGCTTCGTGTGAAGTTGAGAGATGTTTTTCTTCATGTAAAAGCTTTTTAAGACACAGAAGGCAATCTTTTTTTTAAGTGAAAAATTAGACTGGAATAGACTTATGAATATGAATTTTGTTAATGTCCCAGTTTAAGAATAAATTTGCAATGTTGTTACTTCATCAAGATTAATTAATGCATGTGAGGAAGTTGAAATAAGTCATAAAGGTTTAGAGTATATTTACCAGATCGTTAGTGCACAGATGCATATATATTGGACTGCGCGGGTTACGTAGAATCAAAAGTCTGGTTTGCAGAAATTTAGAACACTCTTTATTGCAGTAAAACGACGTGAAATTGACAATCAGCTGTCTTCAAGGTCGACCCGGTGCTCCGCTGCACGTAAACAAATGAAAGAAATCACTGCGGTACACCTCAAACGTCCACTGTCGCAATAACAATCACACAACTGGAGCTTGTAACACTTTGCCGATAAGTATACCTCCAGTCATTGTTTCTAGAATGCCGTAGACCTTCTGAGAACAATCGTGGCGGCAAGAGAGAGACAGAGCATTCCCAGAGCCTCTCTCTGCCTCTTTCTTTCTCTTGGGAAGCGTCCAGCTATCCTGCCCAGGCGCCCAGCTGTGCTTGTCGCGGTAGCTTAACAATACCATTGGTAGCCCACCTCGAAAGCGTAGATGGTAGCATGTCTGCTTCACGTTCAAGAGGTCCCGAGTTCGAATCTCGGTTAGGGTGAGTTACCTAGATAAGGTTTTTTCCGGGGTTGTCCCTTATCCTTCAAGACGAATGTCGGGTAACTCTAAGCTCCATGGACCCTGGACTCATTTGAGCATCATTTCACCCAATTCATTCACCGTCCGATATAACTTAACGTTGGGGCGGACGTAAATAAAAAAATTACCATTGGTGACAGTATGTTTATGTTTTATAGCGTATATAAATCCGAGCTCTAGTTATTACCTGAGGCTTGGATCGATGTTACTTCTATGCATTCCTTTCTTAGGAGAGAAGCGAGCAAGAGTTAGTGACTGTGATGTAGTATCAGCACAGCATCGCAAGTAATTTAAATTTGTATTTTAATTATCGGATATTTAATAGTGCACAGAGGCTTTTACATCTTAGCTATACTAACAGAAAATAATGCTATCGCAGAGAAAATCCATAGAGAAAATAATGTTGTAGCGTAGGTGGTAGCTTTGTTTGCCTCACGTTCAAGAAGTCCCGATTTCAAATCTCGGTCAGAGAGAGCTATCTGATATGTAAAATAAGGTTTTTCGAGAGGTTTTCCCTTTTCCTGAAAGATAAATTTCGGATACCTAAGCTCTATGACCCTGGGTTCTTTTGACCATCTTTTCACATATTTAATTCATCATCCGATATGAGAACGTTGTAGGACGTTCATTTTTTAAATGAATACTACAAAATGAATACAGTTCTCTCTCTATAAGATTCGGCAACGTGGAATATCGACATTACATTACCGTTAATATTGACACTCGTGTCATAATAAGCCACTTCAGCCCGATATTCAATATAGTAGGGACATGTTTATAATGGCAGGTCTGCATAAACTTGTTTTATTATTCAATGGCTAAAATTTTACGTCTTACGTAATATGCTTGCATTAGGTTTGTATATGAGAAGAGTAGCACTAATGCGTTTCCTGTAAATTGCAGCTAAGCTCTTAATTACATTAACAGAATGTGGGCGAGCTGAATCTTGTAGGGGTTACAATTGTAGCCGCAAATTATCCTAGCCGAGTGTAACGCTAAGCTTGTTAGAGCACGTTGAAGCGCTAGCAAATTAACCAAGCAGCAACACCAAAATTTCACTTCTTTATTAAAGTTTACTGCATTTAACGAAACCAAATTAAAGAAGGATAAAAATGTTGGAAACTAAAGTAGTTCTTTGTTATATGATTTGCTACTCCCTCCGTGCTCCTGAAAATGATAAGTAAGAGAAACTGTGCATAAAATCTGACGTGTTGTACTCACATGACCTCTTCAGTCCACTCGTTTACAGATTATTCTAACACTTATTCTTCAACAGTAAAAATAGTCTAATTAATTATATAGGCTATTTCCTTGTAGGTGCAGTGGGTATATGGGCATACCGTAGGCTTAAATGATGGTGAAATATTTTAAACGCTGGTCGCTTTGTAATAACTTTGAAAGCAGATTCTCTTTGTATGTCCAGGAGATAAAATGAAAACGTAAAAATAAAAATATTTGAAAATTCAAACCAATAACAAGGAAAATTTCGGAAATGCTTAGCAAAATTATAAACGTACCATCAACTGGGGTGACTTTGAGCCTGGAGGGTAGCTTTGTGCAATCCATGTGCTTAATAAGAAAGCAGTGACAAATGGCATTTGAAAATTCCATAAGGTTGTAGTAATACTCTTAACACTTGTATAAGTGTTGGCATCACCTGGTGACTGTTATAAACTGCTTATGCCCGATTTCACCAACAGATGTTAAACTCGACGTTAACAAATGTAACGTAACAATTGTCACAGCGGTAACACTAATGTTAAATTTCTTGCATTTCTCCAACCTGTTTTCTGAAAATGTTAACAACCATGTGTCAACGCCAAGAAACTTGTAAATATCACAGCTGTAGAAGGCTATGGATGAGTCGTATTATTTTCTGAACGTACTGCGATGCGCTTTTGTTTTGTCTGCACAAGCTGAAAAATGGCGGGTGAACAAAATCATAAATAAAGCCGTGAGACAAATTTTTCATCGACGGAGAAAGAATTATTAATTGAATTGGTGACGAAGTGTAAGGATATCGTGGAAAATAAGAGGACGGATGCAGTGAATGTAAAAGAGAAAGATGTCACGGGGAAAATATTGGAAACGAATTTAATTCAAATGCATGTGTCACTACTAGAAGCACCAAACAACTTGTCAGTATTACGTAAATTTAAAACGAGGTTCGGTGAACAAGTGCCTTAAAAGTTTCAAGACGGGAGGTGCACAGTGTATTTATCCACATAATTCAGTGAATTATAAAATCGCAAAGATATTAGTACTTGAAGCTAATGCGAGATCGTCATATTCCTTTTGATGCAGGTTCTAACTCATTATTACGTAAATTTAAAACGAGGAGAAAAGAAGTGCAAGTGACTTGAATGTTTCAAGACGGGAGGTGGACAATGTATTATCCACATAATTCAGTGAATTACAAAAATCGCAAGGTTATTGATACAACAAAGACAGATCGGCATATTCCTTTCGATGCATGTTCTAACCTCTCTTGTACTTCCGCAGTAACCTTCATAGCAACATGTTTCAACAGTCTATACCTCCATAAATTTTTTTTCTTCGGATAGCTCCTCAAAATCATATCTCCTCACAAGCCGTACTCTATTACAAATGCCATTTAGACACTCTTAAATACAGCAAATCGACATCAACAGCTGAGTTCATGCTCGCCATCTTTACTATTTACAATTGTTAAGGACTTGACATCAGAAATTTGGTTTGTTAGTTTAACAAGAGATTTAACACAAGTGTTAAGCTAGCACTTGTTGGTGAAATGCAATTTTTGTTTTAACTATTGCTAAACTCGTGCTAAGTCTTAACATCTGTTGGTGAAATCGGGCATTACTCTTCTAAAGTTGTGAGCACTGTGATGATTTGTGGAAACGTATCTGCACGTGTTTCTAGCGAAGTCTGTATAATTTCAGTTGGATCGGGTTGAAGAATCTTCTGTTTTAAATTAAAGATAGGTTTGTTTGCTTAGACATTATTTGGCTATTGATTACAAAAATATAAGCTGTGTGGCAGATATGGCATTTATTTGAATGAGGTGGAAACTTAAAAATAGCAAAATGGCGGGCAACTTTGTGCCACCACAAATCCCAATTACAGCAAATCTACATTAGAAAACGCTCTGAAAGAAATTAGATCAAAAACTCTGTCAATAAGCTCTGCTGCAAGAAAATGTATAGTAATCATAGGAGCACACTGATGTCAAAATTACAGAATAAGCATTCCGCCCAAGCAGGTGGGCCAAAGGTGTTTTCTGGACCATCAACAACAAAGTCTACAACAAAAAGAAAAAACAAGAAAGCCAGAATTTCAGATCTTGACAGCAGCACTGATGATGATGTCACCATACATTATCAGGAGAGTTCCGACAGTCCAATCCTCCATCTCCGGTAAACCAGAAAGCAGTATCAGTACTAAATCCGAGAAACTTGTTGGTTGATGATTTCGTCGTTGTGCAGTATGAGGGTGAGTTCTTTCCAGGAAGGGTTATAGCAATGGATGAACAGGATGCGAGAGTTAGTGTCATGCAAAGAAGTGGACGTCTGTGGATGTGGCCTGATCAGAAAGACAAATAGACCATGAATATAAAGATGTAGTCAAGAAAATTGAGCCACCTGTAAAAGTGTCCAAGCGTAAAATGCAAAAAAGTTTGGGACAAATGTAACATTTTTTAAATTTAAATGAAGTGCAGTTCAAATGTTTTTGCATAAATAAAGAGCAATAATTTGACATGAAAATGTTATATCTATTTTTATTGGAACAAATACTCCATGCCATGGGATGAAATTGAGCCAGACAAGCATCTGACTTTGAATAGTACTGAGTTGGCACAAAGTCACCTCACCTAATGGGATGACATTGGGCCATGTTTGAATTGCTGTTTGGGTTTCAGTTAACATCAAGGAAGAACTTGATTGCAGTACAAGGTTGATGTTTCTGCTGCTATGTTATAAATAGCAAGCGTTTCTTTATTAACGTTAAATTCGAAAAAGAAATTTCTAAAAAAATGCGAAAGAGTGGCACAGTCACCTCAGATGACGGTATTTGATAATTTTGTATGCTTTAGCAAGATTTACACTTTTTTGTGCAGTAAGATTGATCGTCTCTTATTGTTCACCAGTTATATAAACGTCATGCAGAAAGAAAAGGATTTCAGAGGCCATTCTTAGAAAATTGAAGACATACGAGGGTCAGTCAGTAAAGACTGAAATTATTCATTTATTAATTTATTTATGGATGGATGGATTGATTGATGGATTGATTGATGGATTGATTGATGGTTTGATTTATTTATTTATTTATTTATTTATTTATTTATTTATTTATTTATTTATTTATTTATTTATTCATTCATTCATTCATTCATTCATTCATTCATTCATTCATTCATTCATTCATTCATTCATTCATTCATTCATTCATTCATTCATTCATTCATTCATTCATTCATTCATTCATTCATTCATTCATTCATTCATTCATTCATTCATTTATTTATTTATTTATTTATTTATTTATTTATTTATTTATTTATTTATTTATTTATTTATTTATTTATTTATGCAACTTTTCCGCGTACAACAAAGGCACACTGTGGAAACAATTTTGCATGATGCCAATGGATCAGCTCTGATTGGTGGACAAGGCACCCTTAAGGGGACGAACGAAGTAGTTCAGTTCGCCAGCCGCCTACAGAGGAAATGGAGGTGCTACGTGAAGAACAATACACTGTACTGAAGTTTGCAGAAAGTTTGCTTCTGTTAGCACAAATCCGGCATGGAAGCTTACAGAGTGCTGCAGGAGGCACTAGGCGATGATGTTCTGGCACAGTCCGCAGCACTGAGATGTTCAAGGAATTTAAGGAGGGCCGTGTTTCAGTAACAAAGCAAGGTGTTCCAGCAACAGCAATGACCGAAACAATGATTAACACAGCTGGTGTCATTGTTTGTGAAGACCTACGAATAACAATTGATAGACTTGCAGACATGTAACAGATTTTCCGTGGCAGTGCTTTTTAAATTTCGCACAATTACTTAAATATGAGACGTGTTTGTGTAAGTGGGTGCCAAAATGGTTGAATCCTGACCAGAAGTTGATGAGGGCGGAAGTGTGTATGGAATTGTAACGTTTGGTTGAGCCACATGGGGATGCATATCTGAATTCCGTTATTACAGGTCTTTTTTTGTATTTGTTAAGATAAATTTATTTAATGTCGCCTAACAACCAGTTCCAATAGCGACAACTATAAGATGGTAAAACAAATTTTGCATGCAGCTGGTTAGTACAATTAACATAGAAACTATTACGTTACGGTACAGTGTAAACATTCACATTCACATAAACTATAAACTATACATTCATAAAGAACTGAAGAATCAATATTGCACAGCACTATGTTCATACTTTTTATGTATTACTTATTAATTATAGTTATTCTCACTCTACAGAATACACTGAAACCAGGTAACACTGAATAGATTTTAATATTGATGAAGTTAATTTACAGTCTTGTAGAAATAAATACAGTGATTGTAGACTCTTCGGTTCATCTACTAGAGCATGAAGCTCTGTAGGAATTTTATGAAGAGTCCTACAGGTTGAGTAGCGAGTACATTCATTTATAATATGATTTACTGATAATGGTTGGTTGCATGTTTCACAGTATGGAGGCCTCTCTCTGGAAAGTAGATAATCATGTGTAAGTTTGTATGTCCAATTCTAAGTCTGGAGAGTAATATTTGATGTATTCGACTTGTATGTTTATAAAGACACTGGGTAGGAGATTTTTCCCTGTATGAAAAAGGAATTAAGGTAGAAGCATTTTGCTATTACGGAGGCAGCTGTGAAGAAGTATGGGGCGGTTTTAAAGAAGATGCCAAAATTATGGCTTCCAGCACGTGTTCCAGGACTGAAAGAAGCATTGGGCAAAGTGCATTCAACTCAACGGAGGATACTTTAAAAAAATACCACAACAATCTGGACCAAGACTACTGTATTTTATGTGTGAACAAAGATATACTCAGTCTTTATTCACTCACCCCTGCACATTTAGCTATAAAAATGCATTACAATATGCTGTTCTAACCAAAACCTCTAAGTTAGTTTTGAAAAAATCAAAATTGTCGACAAATGTTCCATATAAACGAGGGTCTTCTTGAAAAGCATCGTGTCTTTAAAGATACTTAAATACCAAATTTGGTTTTCAAATGAATTTTCGTTTTTGACCTCTACTGTTTAGGGACATGCACACATCTATAATATTTTATTTGGGATCAAGGAGTCTCGAAACAGTTATTTTTTTCTGATGAAATCCAGTATGGAATTTTTTAATGGAATTCCTTCATTTACAGCAAGCACATAATGGAGAAATTTAGAGGTTCGATGTAAAAATTTTATTGGGAATACACTTCTATTTAAACCTTTTGTGTCTGTACGAACGAATTCAAAATACGAAAAGATGGACGAATAATAAACTGGTACTTAAGTCTAACAGTTTTCAAGTTTGAAGCATTAATATTAATATTTTCATCGCCTAAAACAGATATTTTCATTGAAATGTTATTCCTTTTTTATTTTATTCAAAATTACCAATAGTGGTGTTGCTTTTAGTTAGATCAGAATAGAATTAAGGACTGTAGGAGTGAAGTTATGGGGCAGTAACGATCACTGGATGAAAGCAATGACACATGTTTCTGCTTCCATAACTACTATTTATATACAGTAATTACTCACTTAACTACTCACTAGCCGTGTGTAGGCTAAGATTTGGATAGAGCCGGACTGAACCATGGATCTTCCGGAGGCTTTTAACCATTCAGTTACCAGCCAACATGCCAGTATGGCATTACATTCTCCAAATGACTCGTACACTAAACGGCAAACTTTTAGGGCTTCTCATATGTAATGAGATATGTATCGGCTTGAATTTTTTCATCTGACTGTATCCAAATCTCAGTCTACACACGGCTAGCGTGGTACAATCACTAATTAACATCAATTAACCTAATAGTGGTTAATTATGAAGTCTGAGACTTCAGTACTTACAGTATAGTAAGTACCATCAAACAGTACGTATCTAATTGTATATGAAAACCTCTAGTGGTTTACTGCGAAACATATGAGTCAGTTGCAGAATTTGTCATGCTGGCACGTTGGCCATGGTAGCTCAATGGTTAAGAAAAAACTGGAGATTTTTTTATTTTATTTATAAATAAATGTGAAATATGTAGTGTTTAACGCCCACTTTTACTACATACGGCACCGCAGGCGATGACACTGATGATACATGAGATGAAGATGCAGCACTGGTGGAATGAGATGGCGGGGGAAACCGGAGATCCCGGAGAAAACCCGCCCCAGCGCCGTGTTGTCCATCACAAATCCCACTTTGCGGCCGCCTAGGATCGAACCCGGGCCGCCTTGGTGAGAGCCAAGCGGTCCAACCACTGAGCCACGGCGCGGCCTATTTTATTTATAGGTTTTCCACTTTACAGCAGTTCACCCTTGGTTCCTGCTTTCCAGAAATTTTGTCGTTGCATTGTCCATCTTTCAGTCCCCTCTTTTTCATATGACCATATATTTCCTTGTTCCACGTTCTTCTGGCTCTTCCCCGCTTTCTTCTGCCTGGTACTTCCCACTTTAGAACTTGTATGGGCCAGAGTTCTTCCGGCATCCGTTGTACATGTCCATACCACTGTAGAGCTCCACTGGACATTCTGTCTATATCAGTTTCCAGTTCGTCCGTTTCATGTCTAGGCGATTCTGACATGTAACTTTGATATCCTCATACTTCTTCAAAGTCCATCCATTTCTGTCGCTAATATTATTGTTTTTAAAATTTTTTGTTTAGTCTTCCTAGTCAAATTTCTGTTCCATAAAAGACTGTTCGAACTTCTAATAGCCTTTCTTGCACAATTTACCCTGTTGATAATATTCTATATCATCTTTATCCAGTCCTATTATAATATGGTCGTCTGCAAATAGTAAATTGTGCAATAAGTGGCCATTCCCCTATATGACTTATTCCACTTTCCAAACACCTCTTCTATAAATATTTTAAACAGTGTAGGTGACATGCCACAACCTTGTCTTAGTCCTTTTGTTGTGAATTATTTTGCTGATACTCGGTTTCCTATCTTAACACTTGCCTTACATTCATACATTTGTTTAGTAAAGTATATAAGGGATTTAGGTATTCCAATGTTTTCCATCGCCTCCCATAGTCTATTTATAGGTACAGAGACATATGCTTTTTCAAGATCAATGAATACCATATGCACTTCCTTCCCTAAGCCAACATGTTTTCGGTGATTTGTCTAATCACAAATATATTATCACAGCATGATTTGCCTGCTGTAAAGCCTGCTTGTTCTTCCGATATCTTATTTTGTATTAGCTTCTCCAATTTAATTGTAATAAGTGTGCTTAAAATTCTGCTTATTGCTGCCATAACACTAATGCCTCTATAGTTTACTGGTTCTCGTTTGTTCTCTTTATTTTTATATATGGGACTAAAGTGTGATAACCTCCACTCGTAGATAACCCGGAGATACATGGTTCAAATGTCAGTTATGGCATTAAAATTTTCAGTGTCTCTATCTCACTGATAGTTCTATGTCTATCTATCCCTTGTTTTTCGTCTAAAGATTTTAGACAGTATAAAGAACAAGTGAATCTAATTATTTTCTCTTTTAAAGAGACACATGCATAATAATCAGAAGAACTTCTGAGTAAGGCAAGAAATATCTTATTTCTTTACGCAAACGACGACTTGTGTGCTTAGTTTGCCGAGTCACTCACCTGTATAATTAGCTGCAAAAAGAAAAGTCTTTGTGCGTAGAAGCGCTTGCCTCTGGGGTTGAGATGAGTGTCACAGGAGACAAAGGCAAAAGCACCTTTAACAGTACGAATTATAGTAAAACTCGAGGTGCGTAAGAGCTGACTGGCTCCAAAGACTGACTGGCCTTAAAGCTTTGAACACATAGTGCGTACATTCATTATCTGAATGTTCAATATCTCTGTAGCACTTTTCATTTACTACGGCCAATGGCTTTAGATGCTCACTAAAAACCATGTCGGCCAATCAGAATCAATTATTCTGTTTAGTTGTGTTGGTTTAGGATTGCCAGGTCTCCCACATTTCCCGTATTTTATTGAATCTCCTGATTCACTATTTTGGACCATTTCTACCTCATTTCAGTCCATTCTAATATGCGGATTGTATATTTGAAGTAATGATAGGTAGTATCGAATGCAGGTGGCTTAATGAACTATAAGTGGACAGATATAATAAATAATACTCCTTAGATAATTGCCGAGCGGGATAACTCAGGCGGTTTCGTCTGTGACCCGCATTCGTGAGGCCCGGGTTCGATTCCCGTGGCTGATCTACCTGACCCATGGGGTTTTTCGGGTTTTTTCCCGGGTCGCTGGGCGAATGCTGGATAGGTTAATTACATCCCCCGAATTTCCTGTCCCTCCATTTCATCTCCATTATCATTTCATATCATCTCTATCTGTGGTCTCTTTCAGGGTAGAAGTGTAAGCGGGTGCCTCGGCGGTGCATGGCAGGATGATATTGTAGGGTTTTGTTAGGTTAATTATGTGGATTATATTGAGTTTATTAGAGTAGTCGTTAGTACAAATGTCCTTCCTTCCATCTGTTACGTAATAGGCTGTTCCAGCTACTGTTTGCTTCCTTGGCTCCACTCATGTAAATAACAATAATAAATAAATTAATGGAACAGCCCTTGTGGAATTTGTAAATAAGGTATTGTATTATTTGTACATGATGTATTGAGTTATTGGCACGTCGCCCATCTTGTTATTTGTGTATGAAGAGTTGTATGTTGGGGTGTGTGAGCGGTTGTTGGAATAGCTCGGTGTAGCTATGGTGTGTGTGTGTGTGACTAAGCGTGGTGGTGTGTGGACAACCGAGGAGATGGACGACGCTGGACACTGTAAAGATTATTTAAGGTATCATAAATATAAATAGTGATTGTGAAAGTGTCTTTAATATTGTTCTGAATTGTATAATAAGCCTCTGAGTGAAACCCCCGAGTAATGTGTTCTCGTTCGCCAGCTCAAAAATGGTAACAGTTTTGATGTGAATGCAATACATTTTTCAGCATTCAGTAAAAATTAAGATCCCGGATAGTGCCTGGCAGCGAGGGATATTACATTTTGGTGGAGGCGCCGTGTTTGTTCATTTTAGCATCAGTTTAAGTGTAAATGTGCTTTATTGATATATATTTCATTAATTGCGTTCAATTTCAGTTCTGCGTAGGACGGCGGTAGCCATCTTATGATAAGTAACTTGGGTAGTGACGTCACCCCTGCATTATTTGTTCACGTATTAACATGTTCTTTTGTTTTGTGCAGGAAATGCAGTGCTTTTTGAGCTTAATCCTTGTGGTTCTGTTTGCGATTATGCTCAGTTAGAGATTTTACGTTGATGATTTATCTTTTTGCATGGTTTTTTCATTTCCATTTGCATTGTAATAATCAGGATTTTCTTTGCAGCATTTTGTGCAGTGCTAGTGTTATTCAGTCACGTATTGTGTTCTCACCGTGTTGCTATTTCTGCAGGAATTTCAAATCTTGTGTTCTATTACGAATAGTAGTCACTATCAGTGATTTTTGTAGTAATTTTGCATGTGTACATCGTTATCTTTTCTTTCACCATGGAAAATTTTGTGGAGAATAACACCAATGTACATACATCCTCTGTCGGCACAGATGTCGAGCCTGATGAACGTAGTTCGGTGCCTGATCAGTCACCCCCCGGAATTATTGCACAGAATACTGACCTTCTGGTTGCGGTACAATCTACCATCACTAACACGATGGCTTCAATAAAACCTGTTTCTCAAACCTTTATACAACCATCTTGTTTTTCAGCTGCTCCTAATGAATGTGTTAACGATTTTATGACTAATTTTGAAATGGTTGCTCGTGCTAATGCATGGAACAGTACTCAAAAGTTGCAGTTTTTCCCATGCTATCTTAAAGGTACTGCTGTAGCATGGTACAAGACGTTTTGCCATAGGTCTCCCGCTCACGACTGGTTTATTTTGAAAGATGCTTTTCTTACAGCTTTTCAGGTAGCTCACCAGGATGATGTGTATGAGATCCAACTTCGCCAACGTGTTCAGCGTGATTCTGAGCCTGTGCTTAACTACATTTATGATGTGCTAGTATTGTGTGATAAAGTAAATCCTCTTATGTCTCAGCCAGAGCAAATTAAGAATTTGTATAAAGGGTTGAAACCACAGTATGTCCAGTTTCTCTTACCTTTGAATTTGCTTACTGTAGAGGAGGTTTTACAAGCTATTAAGCGCATTGATAAGGCTGAGTTCTACATCCAGAACCGACAACACCTGGTGTCTAATCAACTGCATAGTAATGTGCCGATGTCCATACCTGGATACCCAGTTGTTTCTGCACCTCAATCTATATCTGGCCGTTCCGTTGCAGCGTCAGAGTGTTTGTCACTCCCGTCGCCATCACCAGCACCTTCTCAGGATATGATGTCAGAGCTTGCAGCCAAAATGGACCGTTTAGCCAATCAACTTCAATCTTTGCAGGTTCCTGCTAATTCTGACCCAGTAACGAGGTCAGCTCCCCGCCAAGCTGGTAACTGCTCCAATGGTGGACGTACTGCTAACTTTGTATGCTATAATTGTAACCAACCTGGTCACATAGCACGTTTTTGCAGGCAATCTTCAGATGCTTATAGTTCAAAAAACGCCCAGCGCGGTGCCTCAAACAGGCCACGGTAGCAGAGGTTCATCCCGACATCAAGCCTGATCAGTCGTCAAGTTCAACTTTACCTTTTGGCCATGTTTTACAAGTTTCAGGGTCCATTAATAATACCCCTGTGAAGGTTCTTCTCGATACTGGCAGTGCTGTCAGTATTGTCAATGCTGTCAACGTATCTGATATTTCTAAATTGCAGCCTGTGGACATTTTACTTAGAACTGCTGGAAACAAGCTTTTGGATGCTGCATACCACCTACCTTTGGATTTTTCAATTAATAACTTTCTCTTTCAGGAAGATGTTCTTGTTGTAAAAGGGCTAGCACATGACTTGATTTTAGGTAATGATTTTTTGTCTGCACACAAAGCTATTATTGATTATGTTAAAAATGATGTTGTGATTCATATAGATGACAAGTTGTGTCATATTTCTATGGTAGAGAACACAGAACTCCCCATGTCAGATATTGCTGTAGTGCCGTTTACTGAGGGTGATGTTACTAAACCAGCAAACAAAGTGTTTGTTAAAGAAGATGTCCAGATTCCTCCATTTTCGGTTTGTCATGTAGCAGTAGAACTTTCTTCACCCATTGATTGTGATGTAATGTTTGAGCCTGTGCCAGGTATTTTGCAAAAGAAACAGATATCCATTCCTCAAATGGTTTGCTCACCCCGACAAGATTATATTGTGCCTGTTCAAAATGCATCACCAGAGCCTAAGACTTTGTTTTCTCGCACGACCTTAGCTAATGTCCAAGATGTTGCTTTTGTTCAGAGTCATTCAATCTCGCCTCAGGATATCACGCCCTTGGAAGCACCAAACTTTCAGTTTAATGTAAATAATAGTCTTCTAGCCAGAAAGATAAACTTCATGCTCTTTTATTGAAATATTCTCATGTTTTTGCAACCTCCTTGCAGGATTTAGGTATGACCAATGTTGCTAAATTTGATATACAGGTTTCTGACCTAACTCCTATTAAGCAGCGCCCGTATAGAGTTCCTATCAAGCAACGTGAAATCATCGATCAGCAGGTTCAAGAGATGAAAGATGCTGGGATCATCAGGGATTCTCAGTCTCCGTGGAGTTCTCCTGTGGTGCTAGTTAAGAAAAAGGATGGCTCGACCAGATTTTGTGTGGACTACAGGAAGCTTAACTCGGTGACCATTCCATCATCTTTTCCACTTCCCATCATCGACGACTTGCTTAGCTCGTTGCATGGAGCGTCCTGGTTCTGCTCGTTGGATCATCTTTCTGCTTATTTTCAGGTCCCCCTTGAGGAGCACGCCAAGCCATTCACGGCGTTTGTTTGCCACAGTGGTCAATTTGAATTTGAAAGACTTTCCTTTGGACTAGCCAATGCTCCCCGTTTCTTTTCTTACATTGCTGAAAAGTTGTTAGGTGATTTAAAATTTAAGAAAGCTCTGGCTTACCTTGATGATATCCTTGTTTATGCTCATTCTTTTGAGGAACTACTGGATAATTTAGAGGCTGTTTTTCAGCGTTTGGTGCTTTTCAACTTTAAATTGAAACCGCAGAAATGTTTCTTTGCCATGAACCGTGTCAAACTTTTGGGTTTTGAAGTCTCTAATGAAGGCATATCTCCAGACTCAGACAAGATAACTGTGATTCAAAATTTACCTCAGCCTAAGAATGTCAGGGATGTCAGGAAGGTCCTTGGTTTGTTCAATTTTTATCGAAAGTTTGTGAAAGGTTATGCTGACATTGCCCATCCTTTAACACAATTGACTAAAAAGAACTGTGATTTTGTTTGGGGTTCTGACCAACAGCATGCTTTTCAGGCCTTGAAGGATGCGCTGACTTCTGCACCGGTGTTAGCACACTATACTCCTGGAGCGTACACAGAGCTCCACACTGATGCTAGTGGTGTAGGCATAGGGTGTGTTTTGTTGCAATCTGTAAACGACCAGTTAAGACCTGTTGCTTATGCCTCTAGATTGTTGTCCAAGTGTGAGCGTAATTATGGTGTTCCAGAGTTGGAGCTCCTAGCTATTGTTTTTGGTTTCACACATTTTAGAACATTTGTATATGGTTATAAAGTTCATGTGATTTCTGACCACCATTCATTGTGTTATCTAAATAATCTGAAAGATCTTACAGGGCGTCTGGCTCGCTGGAGCCTTAAACTACAGGAGTTTGATTATACTATCTGTTACAAATCTGGTAAAAAGCATAACGATGCAGACACTTTATCTAGGTTTCCTGTGCTGCAACCCCAGGAACATCCAGTGGAGCAATTGGATGATGTATTAACTTGTTTACTTTCTCCTATAGAAGTTGCGGAGAAACAGAAAGCTGATCAACTGCTGCGTCCTCTAATGGATACCTTAGTGGACGACACTAATGCTACTCCGAAGCTTCTGCGCCAAACTGCCACCTATACTCTTAAATCTGGTGCTTTATATAGGAAAAATGCTGGTTCCACGGGTCCTCTGCATTTACTGGTGATTCCAGAGTCGTTGAAGCATGAGATTCTTACCTCTTGTCATGATGATCCACTTTCAGGTCACCTTGGGTTTTCCAAAACTTATAATAAGATTCATTCCAGATACTATTGGATTGGCATGAAGAAAGATATCGAACATTTTGTGAGGACCTGCCCGAGCTGCCAATCGCGTAAAGGCCCTAAGAACTTGAAGCCCGCAGGATTACTTCAACCTCTTCCTGTTTTAGCTGTCGGTCAACGTTGGGGTATTGACCTTTTGGGTCCTCTTCCTAGGTCATCCACTGGCAACCGCCACATTATTGTGTGCACCGAGTATGCCACTAGATGGGTCGAGGCTGCTCCGCTTCCAGCGGCTACTGTTCCTCATGTCACCAGGTTTATTTTACAGAATGTCGTCTGTCGTCATGGTGCTCCAGAGACATTGCTATCCGATCGGGGTACTGTGTTCCTCAGCCAGGTCACGCAGGAGTTACTAAAATCTCTGTCTCTTTCTCCTAAATTTACTAGCTCTTATCATCCACAGACGAACGGGCTCACGGAACGTTTCAATGCCACACTAGTTAATATGTTGAGCCATTTTATTGATGACAATCAGCGTAATTGGGATACGGTGTTGCCTTATGTTATATTTTCTTACAATTCTTCTGTACAGCAGACGACCAAGTTTTCTCCGTTTTTCCTGATGTATGGACGAGAGCCTGTTCTCCCTAATGAAGTTCAGTTACAGGCTACTACTAACGACTTGTTCGTCCGGAAGACTTTAGAGGACATCCAGAAGGCCCGTGAGCTTGCCATGCACAACATCAACAAGCAACAGATCAAACAGAAGTCTCAGTATAGTGCCAAACATCGAGATGTGTCCTTTAATGTTGGTCAATTAGTTAAAGTTTTTACTCCCGTTAGGAAACGAGGTAAATGCACCAAGCTCCTACACCGCTATTTTGGTCCGTTTAAAATTGTGAAGAAGCTCACACCTGTGACTTATGTTGTACGTCGACCGAATGCTCCTAGGGCTAAGTTACAGTCCATCCATGTTTCCCGCATCTTCCCGTATCACGATCCTACTGGCCCGTATCGTGCTTATTTTTTTTTCTCTCTCTCTCAAGGTCAGTTCATCGTCTGATAAACTCAGTTAATGATGCTTTGCTATGCGTTACATATAATTCTATTGATGCATATTTTGTTTAACCTCTTGTGCGACTACCATTTCCTCATTTGCTTAAGTCCACTTAATTGTTCATATTTCTGATTATTTATGATGTTCTCCCAGGAACCCCGTGCCAACCATTCCGTTTATATCAGAGCTATTAACGTTTTATCGTGACTGTTTCAGTGTTTTACTCATGTACCATCTTTATCGAAGTAGCAGTATAGTGTGTGGCCCAGCTGCGAAGACAGCCGCCACATCCTAGTGGTTGTTCGAGTTCAATGTGAGCACCGTCGTGACTGCAGCACATTGTAGAAGAGTAGTCGTCCCTGAGGAAGCCGCTGCGCACCTGGGAGCGACCCCAGTACTGGAGTGACGCCTAGTGAAACCGCTGTGATGCGCTCACTAGTGCGAGGAGGTTTGAGTTATAAAATGCTTTAGGGTGGGTATTAAGTTTTCTCACTGGCCAGTCACTGAAGTATTATTTCATTTGCTGTTAAGATGCTTAGTTCTTTGTTTCAGATTTTTCTTTTAAATATCAGGGTTGAGCTCTCTTCACCGCCATGGCAGTTCCTGGATGAAGAACTTTCTTAGTTTTTTTTATCCCAGTTGTAGTATTTTAGGAGTCTTGTTGTGTGAATGAGTGTGTGGAGATGGCCATCTCAAAAGTGTATTTAGTATCCGGATACACTTCATGTTATAATTTTGTTTTGTTGTTTTTATGTTATTGTCACTTTTGATTTACCCCCTTACATTTCCCTCCAAAAGTATATTTAACTATGGGTAGCCTTATGTTATACTTGTCCATTGTTAATTGTATAATTGATTAGTTTTGTGCGGGAGTGCCCCAGGAAGAGTGTTGTCGTCTGCAGCTAGCAAAGAGCCTCGAACACCCTCACCTACCAGCAGAAGCAGTAGTTGCAGCAGGAGAGGTAGCAGCAGCAACGCGGCAGCACCAGTACCAGAGGCAGTAACGCTGGCTATGCCTCAAAGTTTCAGGAGTGACCACAGGGGTCACTTCATCAGTATGGCAGACCACAATTCCAGCAAGTTGGTTACCTTTGCAATTCGTCGTGGGGTGATGTGGCCAGTCCCCCACAGGTGTTTGGCAGCAGGAGAGCAGCACAGCTTGCTGGCTCCCCTATATTTGGAACTGTCTGTGACATCAGCTTGATACATATGCAGCCAAGTCTAGAAGCTGGACGTCCATTTTGCTCAATGAAGCTAGGCTCACTACTAGGAGGGATCGAGCTGATGAAAAGTCAAGCAAAACTTGAAATGATGGAATTTTATTTATATGAATTTCTTCGTCCCCTATGTTTGGAACTGTCTGTGACATCAGGTATGTGCCATTTGTGGTAACCACCAGTTTGCCCAATTTTCATCTTCAGGGTCGGTCTGCTACTCCAAATGGTTGTAATCGTCGTGCTGCGCCTCTGTGACTTCCATCAGTGTTCCAGTGGTGTAGGGTTGGTTCGGTGGACTCTGGGACTAGTGGTGTAGACAACATCATGCATCGTGACTCATTGGGAGGGGCCTCTCAGGAATTCATGTATTGGTACTTTTCATGTTTGTGTTTTCTAATGATAGGTTGGGGGCTACCCTTAGTGCTTTTCTTTTGTGTGTTTTGCTGTTTACTATTAGTCCGACGAGCAGGGGCTCGTCTTTTTCTAGAGGGGAGGGAAATGTAGGGTTTTGTTAGGTTAATTATGTGGATTATATTGAGTTTATTAGAGTAGTCGTTAGTACAAATGTCCTTCCTTCCATCTGTTACGTAATAGGCTGTTCCAGCTACTGTTTGCTTCCTTGGCTCCACTCATGTAAATAACAATAATAAATAAATTAATGGAACAGCCCTTGTGGAATTTGTAAATAAGGTATTGTATTATTTGTACATGATGTATTGAGTTATTGGCACGTCGCCCATCTTGTTATTTGTGTATGAAGAGTTGTATGTTGGGGTGTGTGAGCGGTTGTTGGAATAGCTCGGTGTAGCTATGGTGTGTGTGTGTGTGACTAAGCGTGGTGGTGTGTGGACAACCGAGGAGATGGACGACGCTGGACACTGTAAAGATTATTTAAGGTATCATAAATATAAATAGTGATTGTGAAAGTGTCTTTAATATTGTTCTGAATTGTATAATAAGCCTCTGAGTGAAACCCCCGAGTAATGTGTTCTCGTTCGCCAGCTCAAAAATGGTAACAGTTTTGATGTGAATGCAATACATTTTTCAGCATTCAGTAAAAATTAAGATCCCGGATAGTGCCTGGCAGCGAGGGATATTACAATATGCTCTGAGGAAAACTACTTCCTCCTCCGGTAGGTAGGTTGTCGGTCTCTGCTCCTCTGCTGGGACCATTGCACGACCGTCAGCCAGGGACCTTTGGGGCTCGGATCACCTACCTGGTACCTTTGGCTGCTGGGCTCGTTGTCGTCCCGCTGTAGAAGAGCGTGTCCGTTGTCCTGGTCTGTCGGGGGGAAGTCTCTATCCAAGTAAACTGTAGGGACCCTACCCTCTGTACTGTCGTGGCTCCTTGCGTTGGCCGCCCTCTGTCTCCTTCGCCTCAACCTTCCTCCCTGGGGAAGGAACAATGAGCCCAGCATGGTGATCTACGTACCGAATCCCCTGCGTAATGGAATCCCAATCCCTTAGCTAATTAAAGCTGAATTGTTTATTGCTATAACTTTTAGAATAATTTCTAAGGAGCTAAATAATATGAGAACTGGTTATAAGCTTTTGAATGTAAACCAAATTCCAAACATATGTAATGATTTGAAATGAGGAGTAAAGTGAGTGAAATTATAAATATTATAAATGTCTTACTGCTCTAAATATTATGAACAAATATGTTAGATCTAGTTGTGTAAAGAATATGTGTATATCTTCCAAAATCAGTAGAGTAAAAGGTCGATCATTAAGTATTCAAGAGGTGGGGAAAGTTTCTGAAATATCCCTTATTTTCAGCTTGAAAACTTGTTCATCCTAAATTGGTTTGATCTGCAGCTAACATATCTGGGAGGTAATAGTTGTGTTTGCACAGTCTTGTAATATTTTTGTGGTGTTATATTAGGTAAAAATGTCACTAACTCAATTTCTTTTCGGGCAGCAAGCCAGGTGAAAAGACGATTAAAATCCACGTTTCGGGAGTATGCATCTCTCCCATCATCAGGATATTTATTAAATGCTATAACCACAAATGAATCACTGGATATAACACAAATATAAACAAGGACAAAACACTATCAAAATTCGAATTACTGAACAAAAGTCTGTTTTCAGTAAATTAAATGCCAGGTCAGGAGATGGCGTGAGGCAAAGAAACGTGACTACTTAACTTGATGATCAAGCTGTATTGATCTGTGCTGCTTAAGTCGACGGATTACCATTTTTAAGGCCGGTTTCCAAGAGGAGCTGAACTGAAATTCAGCATCACGATTAAGCGTGCTCCTCTAGGAGGAAATGACCAAAGCCTCCTTAATTCTCCGCTCCCAGTATCTGTGGTATATTGCCAAGATTGTCGTTTCCCGAAAGTTGGCTCTATGGTCGTTATCAAAACAATGCTCTGCCAGCCCAGACTTCTCAGGTTGCATTAAACGAATGCTCCGTTCATGTTCGTTTATTCTGGTAGCGATGGTCTTTCCGGTTTTTCTTATATACGGTGTCCCACATTCACACGGAATGTTATTAACTATTTGTAATGTCTAAAGGCCGGAGGCGTGTGCATTCTTCCATAGGTGTACTGCACATGGACTGCACTGTTATCGCTCGCACATATTAACAACTGAAGGTAGGTGGTACAGCCTGACTATGACAACCGCTTCACTTCTACACAACTTATAAGCTTCATAAACTATGCATTCTGAAATTGCACTTAAAAGATAATACATACTACTATTTATTAAAACTATAATATCGTCACAGATGGCACTACACTGGGTTACATTGTACATTCGTAAATTATTAAATGTGAAATTTCGACGCCTATCACTGAAGCAGTTTTTAAACAATGAAAAACTTTGTGTATTGGCGCACTAAATTTAAATTTTCTGGCGTTATATATGAACCAGACATGTGTCATTTCTTCCTCTACCAAGATAAATTATGTGTATTCTTAATTTGATTTAAAACTGTTTCAGTATACTTCTGTGCATAATCCTCATTCATCTCTCCTGTCGCAACATGTTAATGCAAATGCTCCTAGTTTTTCTTTGGATTGCTTATTATATGGAAGAACGTTTATCATATTGGTACTAGAACAAACCTTATTTCAGTATAAAGGCTGAAGGTAGTTAACTAATACGGTATCATCAACGCCAGAAAAACTAAAGTGACTCCTATTAGGAAATAAAAGTTGTACTGTGGAAGTATGGCACTCGTAGTTTCGGTACATGAATCTACTTGTATTGAATAGAACCATGTAATTATAAATTTGCTGTGTGATTTCACTATGTAAATTTATTTCACTTAGACCAGCTGCTTCAAATTATAAGCTATTACGTACTTGTAACTGATAATGGAGACCTTAACAAGGAAATATGCCGAAGTTCATTTTTTTGTTTCTAAAAGAGATAGCTGTTAGAGAACATTAAATTTAAAATATAATATTTAGCTATATACAGTAAATATCATTTGCAATTTTAAAGCTTTAATTTTGCTACTTTTTTCAAGAGAAGCGGGACATTCCTTTACCTGCCATCTACTGCTGATACTGGATGTACTATCGTGCGGAAGAAACTGATATCCCTGCCATCTATCAGCTCATACTTGAACTCCTTTGTGATGAAAACTTTTATCCGCTACTGTATTTGAAGGTACAATTCAGGGGAAGACAGAGAGTGGCGGTGCGACCTGAGCTCCGTCAGCTCTAACCGTCAAACATGCCCCGAACGAAAGGCAGGTTAGCGTGTGACGTCACCGCGCTGATTTCTGCTGCCCAAGAGGAAGCAAACAGTTTGATGTGTTGGGGTTCCGACAGCGTAGGAAAGACAGTAAACGTATCAGGTATTAATAATATGTACAACTTACATCTTGGGTGTTGTAATATTAATACTGACTGCTTTAATTACACAATTGGTCACAGTTTATAAACAATTACATTTTAGCTCTGTGCTATGAGAAAATATATAAAACTTCAACTCGTAGTTTATCTGAAGCTCAGGGATTTTATAAAGTAAATAAAGTAAAACATGAATAAAGTAATTATCTCTGCAAATTACAAGAGACCATTCAGAAAAAAGTTACGTGGACATTTTCCGACACTTTCTGTTTCGTTTTTCCTTGATTAATTTATCAATGTCAGGACGTAATATCTGGGAAATCTGCAATCGAAGGCTGCATGTTAGATTGTGAACCGACAAGGTACTTCGGAGTTTGGACTTAGCTAATTTCATAACAGGAAAAAATTGTTCGCACATATATGTCGAGCCAAACATACACAATGTCCGTGAGACAATTGAATATAACCTCGGAAATCTGGTTTGAGGGACATTCTTGTAAAAGTTATCCAAGTCTTTCTTGTGTGTATATTTGTCCTCCAATAAATCACTGTAAATTGGACAGTGCCATTTGTTACGTGGCAGTTACATTGTTGTCATCGAGTGCAATACACCTGACTGAACCCTCAGATTCCGTACTGAACGCGCCATTTATATAGGCGACTTCGTACTACATGGCTACTGCCTGACGTCACACGCACTGCAGGCCTCGCTCCCGGCTGAAATACGTCACAACTCTCGAAGCTGTCTTCCTCTGGTACAATTGATGTAGTTGCTGAACAACCAGCAGGCTCGTGGCGAGTAGCGTGCCAGGTGATCAACGAAAGCAACATTAATTATATTTATCGCATCTAGCAAAGATGCATTTCTTATAGCAACGACGTGGTACCGATATTCCAAGTTGCCGTCAATTATACAGAGAAGATGAAAACATATGGTATTCTTTTCTCTGAACAACGAAGATGCAAAAACCTGTGTAGGTTATTAAATACAGGTTTGAATTTGTAATGTCCTGATAAAAGGCTATAGAAGTGCTAAACATCTGCTAGCTTTTCTTCCAGGAAGGGAATGCATGCAAGTGGCTGCCTTATTTATCGCTTCAGCACGCCAGGTAATAACAAATGAAATGTAGGGGAATAAATGTGAAGAGGCTGTGACTTTTATAGCTATTTTATGTAAAATTATGTCATGATTTATTTCTTACTTTTATAATGGTAAGATTGTATAAAATATATACATCTCGACCGTAATCTTACGAAGGTCGTTTGATAAGCCTGGTAAAAATCCAAGAATATATATATATATATATATATATATATATATATATATATATATATATATATATATCTTTTTCATGAACATCTCATCTTATTTCTCGACATAGTCTCCATTGGTGGCTATATACTTGGTCCAGGATTTTCACCGCGGCGGCAAAATAGGTTCCTTCTGGGTCTGCATAATACTGGTTGATGGTGACTATCACTTCTTCATTTGAAGAACATTTCTTACCACCGAGCCAAATGTTCGAGTTTGGGAACAGGAGGAAGTCACTTGGAACTAAGTCTGGCGAATAAAGTAGATCAGGAACAAATTCAAAGCCCAACTCATGCACGGTCGAAATTGTGATTGCTGACGTGTGCGATGCTGCATTATCATGGTAAAAGAGCAGCCTTTTGCGTTTCAATATCGGTCTCTTTTCAGTCAACTCATGTTGCAAACGATCTAACAATGAAGCATAATAGGCTCTAATTATATTTCTGCGTTTTTCCTAGTAGTCTATGAGGATTATTCCTTGAGAATCGCAAAAAAAAAAAAAAAAAAAAAAAAAAAAAAAAAAACAGTGGTCATCACCTTTCCAGCTGAAAAAAATTGTTTTTGCCTTCTTTGGTGCACTTTCACCAGCCTTTCTCCATTGCTTTGACTGCTGTTTTGACGCTGGCTGTGCAATGATGAAACCAAGATTCATCCATAGTCACAAATAGGCGCAAAAATGTTTGCGGATTGCGATTAAACATCGCCAGACACTCGGTAGAAGTGTTCTTCCGAATGAGCTTTTTGTCGCGGCACCCATCTTGCACAAAACCTTTTCATTGCCTATTTCTCATGCCGAATATTGTGCACTCGCACAGTTGAGATGCCTACAGCCTCAGCAATCTCGTGAATTTTTATTCGGCGGTCTTGCACAACCAGATCGTATCCTAAAAGACAAATTTCGGGTAACTCTTAAGTTCCATGGACCCTGGACCCATTTGAGCATCTTTTCAGCCATTCCATTTATCGTCCGAGATGACTTTAAAAAGTTAAAGGATGTAAATTTAAAAAAAAAACTTACAAAGTTGCTTAACACAATTTCCATCCGTTCATGGCAATTTATCAGACTCATCAAACGATCCTCGTAATATGACATTCGTTAGCATTTTCGCATGAATAATTACTATTATGTTTAGATAAGGTGGAGTAGACACAATAACATGTAAAACGTGTTCTATTAAGGATAAAGATACAGTTATGGGTGATGAGTAGTTTTCTAACACCCTAAATTAATGTTTTACTCCTCCAGTACTGTTCTCCAACACCGCCCGCCATCGTTATCTATCTTGACATGTCTTGATGGTCACATTTCTCATCCTCAATCCTCTAGGCCGCAGATGGATGAGGCCATTATCTTTCTTCTTTGGAGCAGTATCTGTCTTACACCTGCTCCAGAAATCGCCCTTCCTCCATTCTGTTTACATAGTCACCAAATAACTATCTCTAACTGGGCGTTCCTCTCCGTCGTCTTTGTCGGATGCATGGACCTATTCGCATTAACAACGGTACCAATTTAATATTACTAAATTTGAAAATAACTGAATATTACGAATGCAAGTCAACGCGCTGGTAATTATTATTTGGAGGCGCTGAGAAGTCGAGTGGCCCGGTATGATGAATTGCCATGATTAGTTGGAAGCACAACACACCAACGTAGACCTCTGTGTAATTTTTATCGTCATATTTTGATGTTCAAGCTTGCGAAATATGTGGCACTTAGGTAAACATTTCTTTACATTTAACAATGCTGCAGAACGTAAAGTATAATACGTCAGAATTGGAATATGTTTGATATGACGGAAATAGAATTATAAATTTATGTTTTTCAGAGTCAGTCGTTCTCGGGTTTTTATAATACTATATGCGTGTGATAAGCTGAGCGCTCGGGTTCCAAGTCCTCATTCGGTAAGGTTCGTCTAACTCCGTAAACATAGATGACAGGTTTGAAACTTGAAATGCGCTATATAATACGCTAAGTTTCATCACGTCCGCCATATTTCGTTTTGAGCAATTTCGAAGTTAATTAGCTAACCGGTTTACAACAAAGGTATGTTGTGAATGTTATGACTCTCGAAAGGGGACACATTATTCGTGTACCTTCGTATAAATGTGATCTGAATGCAATTGAGCTGGCGTGGGCAAAACTAAGGAATGTTTTCAGAGGATGCAACGTTACTGGTGATACGTCGGCTCCAAATCTGCGGAAACTTGCTATAGAAGCATTATCTTACGTAACATCAATGCATTGCAAGAAGGTCCAAGAGTTGGAAGTGAAATATTGCAGAAATGATGGTGTAATAGAAAATGCAATTGATGAAATTATCGTCAACACATCAGAGGATGCTAGCAATGAAAGTGATGCACCGGACTCGAAGGATCACAAAGTGAATCAGTATTTATAACTGTCATAATATTTATTTTCTATTTTTATGTTATATAAATAGTAACTATATAAATATACAGCTTATGGGATCGCGTTCAATTTACTATTTGTCTACATATCTCACACTTGATGTGTGTATCTTCGCTTAACTTAAAGGCTATTTTGCTGAATTGTGTTTTTTCTAGGTTGACGGCTATGCAGAAACAAAAGAGCGTTAGCTCTCATTTCCTCCCCCCTGCCCGCACCACACCAAAAAACTAGCGCTCAAAATAACGTGCGCATATAGTATATATTTTGATTGGTTTTGATTTTTACCTTACCTCACACTGATGTTTAAATCCATTTTTCAGTCCGAAGTGATACCCCAGTTTACCACGCAAAAAATGCAAAACACTATAAGCCTTCTTCTTCTTCTTCTTCTTCTTCTTCTTCTTCTTCTTCTTCTTCTTCTTCTTCTTCTTCTTCTTCTTCTTCTTCTTCTTCTTCTTCTTCTTCTTCTTCTTCTTCTTCTTCTTCTTCTTCTTCTTCTTCTTCTTCTTCTTCTTCTTCTTCTTCTTCTTCTTCTTCTTCTTCTTCTTCTTCTTCTTCTTCTTCTTCTTCTTCTTCTTCTTCTTCTTCTTCTTCTTCTTCTTCTTCTTCTTCTTCTTCTTCTTCTTCTTCTTCTTCTTCTTCTTCTTCTTCTTCTTCTTCTTCTTCTTCTTCTTCTTCTTCTTCTTCTTCTTCTTCTTCTTCTTCTTCTTCTTCTTCTTCTTCTTCTTCTTCTTCTTCTTCTTCTTCTTCTTCTTCTTCTTCTTCTTCTTCTTCTTCTTCTTCTTCTTCTTCTTCTTCTTCTTCTTCTTCTTCTTCTTCTTCTTCTTCTTCTTCTTCTTCTTCTTCTTCTTTTCTTCTTCTTCTTCTTCTTCTTCTTCTTCTTCTTCTTCTTCTTCTTCTTCTTTTCTTCTTCTTCTTCTTCTTCTTCTTCTTCGTAATTTACGTCCTCCAACCTTAAGTCCTATCGGGCGATGAATGGAATGGGTGAAATGATGCTCAAATGAGTCCAGGGTCCATGGAGCTTAGAGTTACCCGACATTCATGCTTAAGGATAAGGGAAAACCCCGGAAAAATCTTATACAAGTAACTCACCCTGACAGAGATTCGAACTCTGGACCTCTTGAACGTGAGGTAGACATGCTACCATCTACGCTACCGAGGCGGGCTGCGTAGGTGGTAGCTGTCTACTTTATGTTCAAGAGGTCCAGTTCGAATCTAGGACAGGATGAGTTATTTGGATAAGGTATTAATTCGTCGTCCGATATGACTAAAGAGGAAGTAAATAAAGAAAAAAAAAGACACACACACACACACAATATATTGTGTAACCAGAGAAACATAACCTTAGGTAAAAGTCACACTCGTAATATTTCCATTTGTGCAAAGTGTTTTCAGTATTGGCCTCAAATTCCTTCATTCCTTTGCCCCTGCTGCCCCTCTCTTCATTATTACAAGATTTAATTGTAGCTACATTTTCACACTTCACAGTAATGGATCGTGCATTATTTTAATGAAGGCAATGCTCTACTGAGGATTAAACGAATAAGCAATATTTCACTTAGTAGGTGTATTTTTAAATTCGAGAGTCTAATGTTTTCATATTCTTCATTATTTATCGAGGGGTTTTTAAGCACGATGATTACACGAAGCGACGGACTGTAATGATGAGAGTCGTATAATGGCATGAAATAATGAGGAGGTGAAGTTGTTGCTGAGAGCCGCTGGCTCGATACTTGTGAAGGAATAGGCTGCGAACCAAACAGAAGTTCCCGCGCTCTGACGTGCAAGCTTGTGTGAGAATGTCAATATTTTATTAAAGTCAAGACGTTAGTTCGCTTCGTGACTTGCATAAAAAGCTGCGTTGTGGCCAGGTCAGTGCATGTTAAAATACGAACGATATTGTAGAACATGAACAGCAATTATAACAGCTCTACATATTGTCACTTCTAAGATGCCAGTGCCCGCCTCGGTAGCGCAGGTGGTAGCGTGTCTGCCTCACGTTCAAGAGGTCCCATGTTCGAATTTCGGTCAGGGTGAGTTACCTGGATAAGGTTTTTTCAGGGTTTTCCCTTATCTTGAAAGACGATATCACTTAACGTTGGAGGACGTAAAACTACAGGAAAAAAAAGATGTCAGTTATAACAGAACTTGAACAACAAACATACTTACCTATGAGATACTAAAAGGACTCCTAGGTTCAAATAAATAGGCAAAATATCAAATATCTAGCGTAACTATAAAAACTCAAGTTGGACTTATACAAAAAGTAGCAAAATTAACAGAAAAATTAGAAACACACACACAAAAAAGAGAGAGAACATAGTATATGGTAAAAAACCAAATAATAATTTCAGAAATAACTATAATCTAAATTTGAATAATTTCGTTAATAGAAGAGAAGCTCCTCCAGACAGGTTAAGAAAACTATACATACAAATTATCCTTCTGTAAAGTGGACACATAGCTATTTATACATTGTGATCAATATAAACCTGAACCATTTCAGTAGGCCATGACTTTTGAACCAATAACAGGGCAGATGTGAAACTTTGGGAGAATATAATACACAATTGGGAGATTACATTACACTATTTATATCTCAGAGAAAATGTTGAAAGTGTCCTCTATCTCACCGTATTCTCTGAAGTTTTACGGAGATGATATCGAATTGAGAGAAGGTTATTTCCAGCAAGATGGAGCAACGTGCCATAGATCTAATTACACCATGGAACTTGTAACCAGTTTCTTTGATAATCGAATAATCTCAAAAGGTCTGTGGCCCTCCAGATCCCCTGACCTAACCTCACCGGACGTTTACCTGAGGGGGTATCTAAAAATAGAGTGTACAAGAATAGGCCACGGACAATTGATGTTCTCAGGGAATCCATTCAAACCGAGATAAGTAATATTGGAGTGGATACTCTCAGTAAAACTTTAGAGAATATGGCCAGACGAGTGCAAACATGTATAGATGCTGGTGGAGAACACTTCCAAAATTTTCTCTGAGATGTAAATAGTGTAATGTCATCTCCCAATTATGTATTATATTCTCCCAAAGTTGCACGTGTGTACTATTATTGGTTCAAAAGTTATGGCTTATTGAATTGGTTCAGGTTTATATGGATCGCACTATAAGATGACCCTCTCTTAGATGGACATCGAGCTGGAGCTGGTGGAATTGCAAATTCTTCTCTTTCTACAAACTTGCTGGAAGAAATACTACAAATTTTGATGGTGAAGTTTCAGCTGTTTATCTTTCGCTCCAAAACATTCTTATTTGGCTTCAGCGATGCAAGAATATTGTTGTTTTGTCGGATTCTAAAGCAGCAATTCTGCTGTAGCATCCACATCCCTGCAAAATATTGTCACGGCAACAGGTATAAAAGCTTCGTCACAAATAAGAAAACAGTCGGCGGATAAAGTTTCATGGTAATAATGAGTCTTGCTAAGCAGTTAATGATAGCGCGGCTATTGTAAACAAGCGCCAGCAAGTAAAGATAACTGAGGTAAAGGACTCGCATAGATTAAGTTACGCTTCTAGAATGTGATAGAATATTTGGTTTCTTTATTCTTCCGGAAATTTCTAGACTGATAGAGATTGTTCGGGTTCTGGCTTATTTTAGGACAATCTAGAATTACGAATTAGTTATTTAAGGACGTGGCGGCTCGCAAAGATAGTGGTAAACAGAGTAAGCAGAGAACAGCTGAGAGTGTTGTTGTTGAAAAGACAGTTGTGTAACAAGAGTGTTGTTGTAACGAGAGCTAATGTAATCAGCTGTCACGGTTTGTTATCGTCATCGACCTTGGAAGATTGTGTTATTATGTGATGTAATATTGTTACGTCAGAATTGAACAGTGTATGTCTACGGAAATAAAGGACATTTTTAATTTCTGCAACTCGGCCTTTTAATTCTACAAACCCACAAACTCACAATATGGAAAAATTTATAGAAATACAAAATATAATCTAGACCATTAAAAAGGAAAGCCTATAGTTTTGCAATCGATTCGGACCCATTGTGGGATTCAGGGGAATGAAAGGGCTGATATATTAGCAAAAAAGGGGATGTAAAATTAAGCAGAAAAATCAAAAGCCTTTTCTTATGAATCAATTAAACGAATTAAAAACAAAAAAATTAATGATAATTACAAATATGGACTAACTAAAAATTGGTAACCTATATATAAAAATACTTGTAGAAAATCCCTCTTTTTCCGGAATTGCCATGTAAATCTGCTGCTGCCATGATGAGGCTTACTACAGGACATGATTGCCTAGGAAAACATCTCCACAGAACTGGCATACTAACTTCTCCAAATTGTGTATTGTACTCTCGAGATATAGAAATGGATAGAGAACATCTAGAAAACTGTGTAGCTTTACAAAATTATCAAGATATAACTTCTAAGTACTGGAAAGCCAGATTGAGACTTATTTTTAAATTAATTATTGCTCAATGCATTAATAGTGATATAGTAATAGCGTGGTTAAGTAATATTATATAGTGTTAAAGGCTAACGAATTGTGTATGGTAATATACAGGGTGGCACACGAAATGTCATATATTGAAAATTGTTGATATAACTTTTAATAACCACTATATTATCTTTTCTACAATAATAATTAGAATGTGTATGCTCAGTGAGCGTGCAGTATATGTTCAATATGTCCACCTTGTTGACGTACCACAACTTCGAGACAAACTGTGACGTTTTCGACCATTCTACGACATATGTCTTCTGTTATTCACTGGAAAAGATTGTGATAGCCGCTCGCAGTTGCATTAAAGTGCGTGGTTTGTTGTATCCTCATAACAAATAATCACAGGAATTAATATCCGGGCTGTGTGGCGGCCATATTGAACCGCCCTGAAAACGTTCATGATATCGATGAGACATCACACGGAGCCCGAAATGTTGGTGCAGGAAATCCAGAATAACGATTGCTGTATGTGGACGAGCTCCATCTTGCATAAACTATTGAGTCTCCATTGTTAACCCTGAAGCATAAAGTTGCGGAAGAAAATTGTTCTGCAACATGTCCAAGTAGCGCCCTGTTATCTGAGCCGTTGAAAAAGATTAGCCCAATGATTCCATGGCGGATATGACACCCCATACACTAGCTATTTCTCCGTAATTTTCAATCTCGTGTACAACACCAAGAGGTTCTCGTGCCCAAAATCTGATATTCTGCCTATTCACGCTACCGTTCAAATAAACGTAAACCTTATCAGAATATCATGTGTTATAAATCACGGCATCATCATTTGCAGGAGCCGAAGTCGCAAACTGTGATCGCCGTACCTTGTCATGTTCTGTCAGTTTGTGTCATTTTGTATGGGAATAATTTCACGTCATTATGAAGAAATCTTTGAGGTGAACGACGTGAGATGCCCATTTCGGCCGAAGCTAGCTTCTGGACTTCCTGGGACTTCGTGTCAAAGTCACTCTCACCGCCTCGATATTCTCTAAAGTGCGGATTGTGTTGACACGAGGTCTCTTTTGTTCTAAAATATGGCCGTCAGTTTCAAATTGTGTGGTTAGTCTATACCCTGTCTACGTGAAGGGAGCCCACCTCGTACGAAAATGAACACGAAAACGTTGTGTCTCTGCTACGCTCTTCGTTTCCACGTAAAGCAACACAGTTTTCACTTTTTGTTCTAGCGTCAATCGGCCTTTGTCCGCCATTTTACTAAACTGGAATCACGCATGCGCGATATTGACAGTCTGTTGAACTATGCACGGACTACGGCTAATTGTGACATCATTAGAGTGTTGCCAACCCGCAATTAACATATTTATTACATAATTTCAATGTATGACATTTCGTGTGCGATGCTGTACATACTATGCCAATAATATGTATTAACACGGTATGTCGTTGGCGAGTATATTTGTGCAGTTTGAGGATGTCAAAGCTAGCATTTTGTGGTAAATTCCTTTCTCTTAAAAGAAAGTCAAAAATCCATAAACCGGGAGCAAGTGGCAAAACAATAAGAATGTTCTAAAAGCTTCGAAAGACTATTAAGAAAGGTAACTGTAAATATTTAGAACACCGTGTCAGGATAGGCTAGTGTAAATGGTATCTTAGAATTGACCCAATGGTATTTAAGCATTTGCTAAGCAGCATCTTTCAGAGTTGGGTTCACCAATGGATTCATTAGTTGACACACGCAGTAGTAATAACGCACCAGTATACTCGCCGACTTAATATTACAAATCAAAGACGTATTACACTATTAATGTACATTATAATAATTCAATTAAACATAACCTGTCCAAAACTTAAAGGTGTTAGTAACTATAGATATAGCAGTGCCTGAATTGAACAATCCTGAACAACACAAAGTGCACAGTCTATAGCTAGCCGAGGCAATACACGTCCATATACCATTGTATTATACGTACACCCCCATAAGCAACACCACACATAAGCAACACCATCGTCCGAAGAGATCTCCCGCCGGAGGTACGTGGATCAACAGTACCGTGGAATTAACATATCGGGTCCATCATCATCGTAATAATACTCAAACGAAGGCTGTTATAAGTATATCTTGTTAAAGCACACAATTTCAGTTATATATAGATATTATTTTTGAACAGACCATTTACCAGATATCTATTGTTATGGGTTGAGTCTTTAAATGTGTATTTTTCTCAAATAGGAAGAGTTTAATCTCCTTTTTATCTCGTAGCCGCTCAAATAGAAGATAATTTAAAAGTCATCGCATATTGGCCAGGTCTTAAGAAGTAATCGTTTAAGCCTAATGCTTTCTCTTACTCTCCTTATACATACAAGGAAATATGTAGTAAGCAATTTCTGAAAATATTCATCTATATTAACTTCAAGTATACCTTTAAAAGAATAAGAGTTTGTAACAAGTGTTTGTACAATAGTAGTCATATGAAGAACGTAACAGTTCTTTCGTATACTACAGTGCGATCCATATAAACCTGAACCATTTCAACAGGCCATAATCTCCATTTGAATGCTGTAGAAAGCAGAAATTTGTTTTAATGATCCCAGTGGCTCTGGGAGAATTGGCAACACTGACACTTGTTGACAGCTGACAGTCTTAAATATGCAGTCATAAGAGCAACATGCAGTACTCACTACGAGAGTGTGTTTACATTTTGACAACATATTCGAAGACAAATTCCTTGGTAACAACTCAACGGAAATTTCGAAGAGAACTTAATGTACGCGGTTCCGACACAGGCAAAAATTATATCGCTCGTAAGAAAGCTGGAGACAACTGTTTATACTCATTAGTGAGAGCGGAAAACACTTAATATAGAGACTGTTAGAGATGTTCTCAGAAAGCTATTGAATTCTCCAAACAAATCGTTGCGTCGATTGAGCCAGAAATCAGGGTATTCATATGGAACATGTCAAAGAGCTGTGAAGAAATTGGGATTATGACCTTACAGAGTGCATATGGTGTAACAACTGAAAGAAGCAGATTATGATAAACGAATCAGTTACTGTTGATGCTTTCAGGGTGCTCTTATTCCACGTCCAGACATTCTCTCCATAACATGGTTTACAGATGAGGCATGGTTTCATCTGTCAGGCTACAGAAACACATAATACACCACATATTGGGCTGCTGTAAACCCACAAGTGATCCACTAAACCCCACTGCATGATGAAAAGGTTGGAGTATGGTTCACGATGTCAGCTTCCAGGATCGTTGGTCCCATTTTCTTTGATACGACTGTAGACACTGAAGTTTATATGGGTATCTTCAATACAGTTGTAGAGCAGCTGAATGACTAGAATTGAGAGAAGGGTATTTCCAGCAAGATGGAGCAACGTGCCATACATCTAATGACACCATGGAACTTGTAACGAGTTTCCTTGATAATCGAATAATCTCAAAACTTCTGTGGACCCCAGATCCCCTGACCTAATCTCGCCGGATTTTTTCTTGTGGGGGTATCTAAAAAATAGAGTGTACAAGAATAGGCCACGGACAATTGATGTTCTCAAGGAATCCATTCAAACCGAAATAAATAACATTGGCGAGGATACTCTCCGTAAAACTTCAGAGAATATGGCGAGACGAGTGCAAACATGTATAGATGCTGGTGGAGGACGCTTCCAACATTTTCTCTGAAATGTAACTAGTATAATGTAATCTCCCAATTGTGTATTATATTATCCCAAAGTTGCACCTGTGTCGTATTATTGGTTCAAAAGTTATGACCTATTGAAATGGTTCAGGTTTATATGGATCACACTGTATTTAAAAGATTTGCATTATTATATATGACTGTAGAAACTCAATTGTTTTATACAACAAACGCTGCTATGGTAACCAAATAAACAGTTGAAAGTCATCCTTTATTAGTACGTCAATCACACAATAACGTCGCTAACAGTAAAATAAATAGGTTAAAATTGCAAATGATGAATAACGGAACGTTCAAAATGTTTTCCATTTATTATCTGGCAATATCAGAGACGCAGAACAAATCCCTGCTTAACATTTTCAATTACTGTTGATGACATTTCTCTACGTTGCACTGATATTCTCCTTTTCAACTCGCCACTATCAGCAAGATGAATAACATATACCTCATATTTTAGATAACCTATTTATCAATGAAATCTGTACTTACCTCATATTGTGTACGCTTCCTGTTACCCTAATTACAAATCTCAAGTTATTTCAATTTCACTTAAAATAGTATTATTTCTGTTAATATCTGCATATAAACTGCATCAATAACATCACGAAATTCAACTATTTATCTCCTTACTATAGAAACTATTGTTTCTAAAACAACTGACATCTTGCCCAATCATAACAAATAAATGTATGGACTTAGATGGTCTAAGGCATAGAACATCAGACTATTCTAGAGGAAGCATGCGAGACATCGCGGGTTGAAATGAGTGTTTAAAATGGTATACATAAACATAGGATGTCATTTGCAAGTGTTTCCGATGACGTCATAAATGTACTTTAATAATATTAAAAGTAGTAAATGTAGTAAAGTAGTAAAAGTAGTAAATTTAGCAAATGTATTTTTTTAAATGTATTGCTTGACGCGTTTCTCATGGTTTGTTTCCGGTTAGGTATAGCAGAAAATATGATTGTACTTTTGATATGCACTGTATATGCATTTATTTGATTATTAATACTAATTCATACTATCAATTATTTCATTAACAGCATGAATAGGATAAAAGGAACACTTATTTTATTGGCTTGCAGGATATGAAGATAGATTCCATCTAAGAAATGTGATTAAAACAACAATATTGTGATTAAAACTTTTGATTAACCATAGCTGCCAATCTAGCCAGCTTAAATATATTGGCTTTGTGTAGATAAAACCGTTGTGTAATGCCAATGAATTTTTCAAGTTAGTACTGATATTGTCTTGCCTTATATGCAGCTCAGCCATCAAATGTGCAAGCAGCTGCCAGTAGAAGCAAACGTCGAAAACAACGTAACGTAACATTCTGAAGCATTTTCTTGCAACTATATGCAGACGCAAGGTCAAGGTGTAGCATAACGCAACTATTTTATTTTTTCTCGCAGTGAGGCGCTTGTCATGGTCATGTTGTACCTACTTGTAGTTGTTTACATGTGCGGGCGATGAGAGTACAGTTCGTTTGCAGTATACTTATGGAAAAACGCACACGCCTCTTCCCTTTAATCATTACCATCGCCAACACAATAATCAGGTAACAAATTAAAACCTTATCTTGTTTACTGTTTCTTACGTTATCCTTGCATCTAAAATATCTTTGAACCCTTTAAATATTACATTTATATTTAATGGTATCACCAAAGTATTTGTATCGTTACATATTCCTGTAACGTGATATGATCTATGTAATGCCAATGTATAAATAAAACCCGCTAGTCCAATAAAAACAATTTAAGCCATATTTTGACATTGTTGCGAGTGAGAAATTCAATTTCAATTTATACTTCAGTATAAGCCTCTGAAAACTAATCAATAACATACCTTAGTTTTTTAGCATAAGTATTACACTTGCATAAGCTGGCGTATGTTACTTAAAATATACAGTGCCTTATTTTTCACTGGTGGTAGGCCGGCCGGCGGTAAGTAGCTGCGTGCACACAGTGCTTCTCGCAGTTGCTGGCGCCCGCCTTTTTCCGCGTCAGAGCATGTTCGGCCGTTGCTAGTGCGGGTTCTTGTGGTGCTTTTTGTAGTCAAATTGATTAGTTCTGTTATAATGTCAAGACTTGTTTATAATTTAGCACACCGTATATTCAGATATGATTCTTTGTGCGAGCAGAGTCTGGTAGAGAAGTGACATGGATATTTGTAGACGGGTTTCAGAAGTTTGTATACTTGTAAAGAGATTCAAAGGAACTGGGTGTGTTCTTGATAAGAAACCCAAAAGAACTCCATGAGATTGGAAAAAAGAACGTAGGCCAAGAAAATCTCTGAGTATTTACGGAGACTCACAATTCTCGCCTTGGAAAGCCATTAACATTCTGAAATTAAAACCACATAAGATAACCCCAGTTCAGAAACAGCAACAACGTGATACTCTGAATGGAATGAATTTCTGCAACTGGGTGGTGGCTAAAGTTAGTAATAACTTCATGGATCCAAATGATTTTTTTTTAACCACAGATGAAGCATGATTTTCGTTACATGGTCATCTATCGTTACAAAACAATAGATATTGTGCACGAAATGCCATTGCATGACCAGAAAATTTGTGTTTGGTGTGAAAACGTACCGAATTATGGGGTCTATATTCTTTGAGGAAACAGTTAACGGAGAGAGGTACAGCAATAATCAAATCATTCTTGGAATATTGATGGACATTGAGCGCACAAAGGCATATTTTTAACAAGACTCTGCTACAGCACATGCAATTAATTAGGGAGGTTGAGGTATCAGTAAAGGACTATGACCACCGCAATCTCCAGATCTTACGCTATGCGATATTTATTTATGGAGGAACTTAGAAAGGAAAGTGTATCGGAATAGCCCGCTTATGTTCGAAGAACTGAGAGAAAATATCAAAAGAAAAATTACTTCAATTTCAGAAGACGAATTAATGCGTGTCAACAGAAATTTTCTTAGAAGGTGTGAGACATGTGTGGCAGCACAAGGACATCACCTCCACCACTATCCGTGACTATTGTATGTGATTGTTGTAATAATAATTTGCACGATAAACCTAAGTGGGAGAATTTAAATATTCAACACGGCAGCAGCGTGCCTAATGCGGCGGTAGCGTGCCTTCTGGTGCAGCACTAACCGCGCGCCGGCCGGCCACCTGTGAAAAAATAAGGCACTGTATTTCGCTCTTCTAGTAAATGAGATAACTAGCGAACATAGCGCTGTCACTGAAGGTCAATACGCCTCAACGGTCTGTTATGTAGCGTCTGCAACAGAGGGAAACAGCTTCGAGAGTTGTGACGTATTTCAGCCGGGAGCCAGGCCTCCAGTGCGTGTGACGTCAGGCAAGAGCCATGTAGTGCCAAGTTGTCTATATAAATGGCGCTGTGAGTACAAAATCTGAGGATTCGATCAGGTCTAGCGCACTTGATGACAACAATGTAGCTGCCACGTATCTAATGGAACTGTTAGAATTACAATGTGACGATTTATTGAAGCATAAATATACACACAAGGAAGAGTTGGCTGATTTTTACAAGAATGTCCCCCAAACCAGATTTCAGAGGTTGTATTCACTTGCCGCATTGACATTGTGTATGTTTGCCTCGACATATGTGTGCGAACAATTTTTTTTTTTCTGTTAAGAAATTAGCTAAGTCCAAACCCGGAGTACCTTATCGGATCACAGTCTAACATACGGCCTTCGATTACAAATTGCCCAGACATTACATCCGGACATTGATAAACTATTTAAAGAAAAAAGAAACAGAAAGGATGGGGAAATGTCAATGTAATTTTGTTCTGAATGTGTCTCCTCTAATTTGCAGAGAAATTCTTTTATATTTTATTTTATTTACTTTATAACATGCCTACCCTTCAGATAAACTAGGAGTTGAAGTTTTATATATTTTCTCATAGCACAGAGCCAAAATGTAATTGTTTATAAACTGTGACCAATTGTTTAATTAAAGCAATCAGCATTAATATTACAACACCCAAGATGTAAGTTGTACATATTGTCACCCGAACGTCGGAACTCCCTATAGAACCGACCGGCAGCAGCAGGAGACTTTAGACGTTCGCCACGCCCAGTCATTTGTCTTATAGCGGTAACGAGGGTTGGCTGGAAAAACATCACTGTGTCGTCTCTTTCGCTCCACCTGAGTTCTCGAACCTACGGGATATTTCATCTAATCCAGAACCTTCTATAAAACAGTGATATTCCTATAAAAAGGGGCTGCAATGAGTGAGGAGTCAGTCAGTCAGTGTTTGGCGAACAGCTGTAAGGAGCGCCCAGTAAGGGGACGGACTGCGTACGTGCGTCGGAGGAGTTTACGTAATCGCGAGTGCAAGTGGAGTTGTAACGGACGAACTGGTGAATCGTAATTGTGTGCGTTACGTAATTCTGTGTAATTGGCAAGTGTTCAACTGTAAGTCGGTGGAAATAAAGAACATTTTTGAGTGGTGCAATTGGACTTTTCATTTCACGAACCCACAAAGTCACAACATTATTAATACCCGATACGTTTCCTGTATTTCTACGCTGTCGGTACCCGAACACATCAAATACATCCTTGCTCTTGGGCAGCAGAAATCAGCACGGTGACGTCACACGCTAACCTGCCTTTCGTTCGGGGGCGTATTTGACGGTTAGAGCTGCTGAAGCTGACGTCACACTGCCACTACCTGTCTTCCTTGGTCTCTAACATACTGTGCAATACAGAAAATTGACTACTATATGAAATAGAAGAATGCAAGCCTTCGTAAGAGTTTTCCTTTTAGACTGCAGCATCAGAACAGTAATAAAACGTATATAAAAGAAGCCTTAGTTTAAAATACATGCGTTGTCCACTAATTCGCATTAGGCTTAAGTATCGGCGAGGTTGTGATAATCTAATCATCCAACCAAATATTGGATATCGAAGTGTTCCTTTTTTAATTAGCTATCTATGTGGTGCACCGAGAATTGCCCACGATACCTGTGTTCACATTAATGTAATCGATAGCTATGTATTTGTGGGAACAGAAACAACACACAAGGGATTCGTTTACCATGTAATTTATTTATAAACATCGGCTAACACGCTGTCATAGTTGCCTTATGTTTAATTCAGATCTCTCTCCCCAGAGCGCGCAGTGTTTTGACACAGCACTAACGAGCAAGGCCATAGCGGTTTGGTTCTGAATGTCGATAATGCGAAGATTGCGTTTATTGCGTTATTGATTAACCTGTCTTTCTCATCCACGTCCATTAGCAAATATAGTCAGACCCATTAAGGCAAGACACAAACGTGAGGAGGTAAATGGCATTCCTTACAGTTACTGGTCATCTAAATCGACGCTATTACCAACTGTGCAAATCCTATTAATTTATCCGAAACAGTCCGTAAAGAACATGCATTGGAGCAGATAAAAGACAGCAAGAAAATAAATCTTATATATTGTATTAACATGAGTTTCTTCATCAGCTCTTCTAAAATATTCGTACAAAACACTAATCAATTTACTTATTAAGGGAATACAGCACTGAAATTGGCTAAAAATATGGGGAAAATATTTTTTTTTTTTTTTTTTTTGTTTTGAGCTAATAAAATACTTTGAACCTTATAGTATCATAATCCAACTAAATTTATGAGTTTCAGGCAATTAAATACCCTCACATGACAATTTAAATGTCCCTGCGCACGTGCATGCCGACACTTGGATTCACAAATTCTGTCATTTGAGTTCGATTGAATGTACTAAAGTAATACATTTGCAATTACCGGACAAAGTTTCTGGTGGAATTTTGCGTGTTGGTATAATGGTTGTTTCTCACAATATGTGGCACCATGGAAACAAAACATTGTAATTGTTTATAATTTTTGCTTTTGTGTGAGTTTCTAACGGTCGGAATTTTCTTGTGTTTCTCGTTAAACTACGTACTGTTTTTATATAACTGATGCGTTTTAACGTGTCATTTAACATTTATAAAGGTATTTTACACATCAAAACGTGTATATAACTGTTATATAGGTTATACGTAAAATATTCTTTGAAAAAACTGACTTCTGTTGACTGTGTACATAGTTAGGATAATGAATACATGGGAAGAAACACCCAACATAATAACACAACAACGGGAACATACTTGACGGCTGATGTGGTAAGAAAACTAATGTCTGTGTACCAAAGGCTGGCATCAGATGAAATCCTAAGGAGATGTACATTGGGTAAGACGCAAAATGCAAATGAAAGTTCACATAACATGATATGGCATAACTGCCCAAAAGAAATATTTGCTTCAAAGAAGAGACTTCAGGTTTCTGTGATATCAACCATCACTGAATTAAATTTAGGTTGCTCTGCCTCACTCAAGCTGCAGTCAGTTTGGACACAGATTTCATCAGCATCTCTAAAAATTAGACAAGGGAAGGACCAATTACGCTTACTTCATTCAGCAATTTCTGGGAAAGTAACTTCTAAGACATCCAGAAGGAAACCGAAATTGAAGAAAACTGCTGCAGAAGAGAGAAGGAAGAGGCAAGAGGGTCCAACTTATCTATCTGGAGGGTTTTAGTCTACTTCAAGGCATGTAGCTGAGAAGGAAAATGTTTTGGATGTTAAAATTTGATTTACTCAGTAATAGTGTTTTCAACATTTTGTGTCATTCAAAATGTTGCACACGATGCAGTTTTGATTCAGTCCCTCAAACATTTTCAACACATGTTCTTAGAAAGCAAAAAAGGTATCTATCATATGAAATTTTAATATTAATTGTATTTTTAAAGTTATTGATATAAAATGTCAAAGGTTCAATCATTTTTTTGGGCTTTTTTGTTTTTTCCATACCTGCTTTTTCCCTCTGGAACTAAAGGCAGTATAAGAAATTCATATGATAGATCTTTTCTTCATAACCATCTGAATATTTTTGTAAATAGAGAAACTAAAATATTGAAAATTTTCATCACATGGAGCGGTTTGAATTTTGCCCAAATTTTGAATTTCACAAATTAATTACTCAAAGACTATTGAAGACATAAAAACCAAATTTTGAATGCTGTGTCCACTATGCATCGAAACAAAGTGGTAAAAATTTCAACAAGATTGGTTGAAAATTGCTGGATTTGGGGTTTTCGGTGCTGAATCCCCTTAAACCAGATATATTTTAAATTCACACTTTACAGATTTCGTTGCACGATGTGAAAATGGAAACTCAAATTTCTAAAGATCGTGTTAATTGGTAAGGTCTTTGATATTGCGAATTCTTTGCATGGCCAAGAGGAAAACAGAAAGAAAAGGATAACAGTAAGGAATGTCTCTGAGACAGATACCACATAAAAATGTTAGTTATTAAATTGTGCTTTTTAACGGAATCTCAAATTTGTTGCAGGGGAGAGCGGGCTAGTTATAAACGGGTGGTCAATGCCGAACACCAAAATGTCCAAAATGTTCCAATAGAGCTATACGTCTCTTGGCTAGTGCTGCTATCTCTCGTCAGAAAATAAACTCAGCTATTTTGAACAGAACATTCTTTGTGCTAAGTCCCATTTATCATTTCCAGCAATTTTGATAACGGTGGTTGCAAAAACAACTGAAAATATGTATTAGTCCCATTAATTTTTTCGTCTTCTAGGTATGCATTGTTAAAGAGGTTCACTTTGCATTATGTATGTAAACATAGATTATTTTTATTAGCACCTTTTCACGGTTGTTTATCACGTCGTTTCTATCGCATCAGTTTTGGCCAATGGCGAACAGTGTTTGTAAATACCCTCCTACACCGCTCGCAAAAGTTAAAGGCATATGAACGCTGGCCAATGCTCAAGCGGAGTACGTGCACCTGCAGAGTTTTAGTGTACATAAGAGCAGTTTTACCCGCCGGCAAAGGTTTTGGCTATTCTTACCGTAATTAAACGACACATTAAATATTCCTAAAACATTAAGATCTTACCTTGACACACGTCACAGCAGTGGAACAGCAAGCATTGTTTCCAATCCAGTACCTCGCTTTCTAACTTCATGGATTTTTCCCGGAGATTGAAACACAGGTACGCCCCCTTTTTCTAAGGATGAAGCTGCTTCATTACAAATTCGTGACACTGTGTACACACTACCCACACCACAAGGTTACAGAGTTAATTGCTGGCATTTTGAAAAATATACAGTTGCCCTATATCCTGGATTGGAGAGCTTCTATAAAAACTTATTCATATTAAATATAATCTTTTTTGCCCTGATAATGAATCAGTTCACGTTTGTTGATCGAAAAATCACTTGTCCCCGGTTTGAGGGATAATTTTGTATAATTATGTTTTCATCAAACTGAAGAACAGCTTTTTCATATCATGAAACCACTAGAAAATAGAAGCGACTGTTAGCCATTGCCCTCCGAGGGTAGGTATCGGCGCACTTTGCTTAGTTTTCAAAATAACCATTTTTAAGCTTTTTGAGGCGATAAAGTTGAAGATTGTAAGACAAATAAATGGAACACATTTTAAATAAATTAGATATTATGTTAGGTTCATTATATTCACAGAACAGCGAGATATAGCTTCAGTGTTTGTCAATACCTGACTATCCTGCAGTATTACGGTTTACCAAAACCATTCAAAGTTTACAAAAGCATTCAGAAAGAAAGGTACTTTCATTTTTCATGAAAATATATGAAATGTCTGGAATTTAATAACAACTGTGAAGAGTTATTTTTGAGAAAGAAAAACAACAAACACATTTTTGTGTTTTTGTAAGTAGAGGTGCTTTTAAAATTTTCGCGTGGTAATCTTGGAAGATGCTGAACTTAAATACAAGCTGTGTATTTAGTTAGGTATTGGGTGTACATTCAGGGTATTTGTTTCTCGCTCAGAAATTTATAGCAGTAAAGCAAATGAACTGTACCCTGATTTATGAGTTCTGCAGTTTTCATAATCGTTCTTACACTTGATCTAGTTATTTTGAAAAAAAAAGTTGCACCAAAACTTAAAACAATAAAGTGAATATAAATAAATGCTACATACCAGAATAACTAACATGCTATTATCGAAGGTTACCTGTCGGAATACCTACTTAATACGAATGTATTCTCTACACTGTTGTTCAGATTGCCCATCTTATCTTGTGTCGCCTCAGCAAGAACGAATATGAAGAAAGAAAAGTAGATGTTCCAGAAGGATTTAACCTGAAGGAAGCGTCTTCTAACCCATGCTTATTGCATAGCGTGCTAAACAAATAAGCTATTTGAAGTACTAGCATATCGTAGTTTATAACAGTCACATAGCGTTGATATATACCGATGGATCCAAAAACATCCTCACCGGCTGCGCGGCGTTTTACCTAGCCGCATCCTCGGCGGTCGCTGCATCTGCCACTGTCAGAAGGGCGCGGATGAATCCATGCAACATTCTTAAAACTATTTTTAACGGACGGCAACGAGTGCCAAGGGCGCCCATCTTCAGAACCCACGAAGCCGGTTCTCACGCCTTTGGTTTTCTCGGTACAAGCAGATATGTATATTTTTAGCCTTTGGGGTCGTTTAAGAGCCTAGGAGTCTCTAACGTTAAATTTACACGTATACTAAGCAATATAAGTGTATTCTATCACATCAATTCAACACTATTATCGTTCTGTTATTCTTGAATGAGTTCTGGGAATGTTTCCAGATTAGACTGTAATCTCAGCTTGTGTGAAACAAAATAAAAAATGTTTTCGAGTTGAAAACAACTGACATGCATCAGTTTTATGTAAACAAATGTTGTAGCTTGTAATATGAGTTTTCTTACTCGTAGTAAACCGCAATAGACAGAAGAGGGTAAGGTTGGAATGGATGTGAAGCAGAAGCTGCCTTTCTTAAAGATTTAAGAGCAAGTGAAGCAGAAGTATGAGAATTATGTGGGGGTGGAGAGAGCGTAGTACTATTTAGTAGAATGCGAGGAACTGGATCAATAGAGGGAAAAGGTATGGGGAACTAAATGGGACAAAATGGAAGGTAAAATTGCGGCGGTAAAAATGTTAACGGAGGAAAAAAGGAATAAAGAAACAGAGGGCCAGGAAAAATGTTAGGGAAGATATGAAAAGCGTGGGCCAGAAAAGTATGAAACAGCGGAGAAGATGGGAAGTTTAACATTTAAATGAATGGGAGAGTTTAAGGTCTTCACAATGATGCAAAAGACCAGGGTGCCAAGTAAACTACGTTTACGCACGTAATGGAACTCGAACAGCGAACACACCCTCGTAAACGGGGAAGTGTCAACTTACTACATGGCAAAGCGAGGAAGCGTATCGGGAAAAATTCGCAACACAGAGATTTTATCTCAGCTTATCGCACATACACGGCGAGTTCAGTGTATGTATGCTCTGCTCAGATATAATCATGTCTTCTGGACAGCAACGTGTCATACATTGGCAGGCGTGAGAAATCATATCATTTAGACACGCAGCTTCCAATCGCTCTATTTGTGTTTCGTAACACAAACAGATCAAATTACAGATGTATTATTTATTTTTATTTTCACAGAAATCATGCGCGGTAGGGTTAAGTAGCAACTGTGGTGGGGAAAGTGCACCTATCGCCAAATTGCGTCACACACGTAAGATTACGAGAGAGGAGTGCGGTGCATAAGGTGCCTAAAACCAAATCTCACTCTAGAAGCCAGTATTGCAGCTCTTATAAATTAAGTTGTAATTATTACTATGGTAGTAATCTCCACGCCTTTGTTGGATCTTAAATAGTACATAGGCGTTTGGAACAAAACCCTGTTCTCCCCCAGCAGGCATGATAACCAACTGCCGGTCTTTCAACATCGCTGCAGAGTCCCTGTAACGAATTTCACTCCAGGCATATGGTCTGGTATGTGCTGAATTGATTTAAGTTTCATCCATATAACTTCACTGTGATATCTCTGAATATTTGCAAATACTTAAGCCATTTTGAGCGTATAGTATGATGTTCGATTAAAATTTGTCTGTCACGCTTAGTTACTTTTCCGTATAAATCCTAGCTTTAAAAGAACTCTTCTTAATGTTCAGACACTGCCTTGGACGTCAGTAGAATTTTGAAATATGATAAGCACTTTTTTCAGAGTTGGTCTTTGTCTTTCTGTGCTTCAAAATTATTCATAGTTCGCCTAGCTACTTCTGAATTAAAACATCCAAATTAGATTTTGTGCATGTTCTTAGTCTTTGTTTACTGGGCATAGAGAAGGACAATGTTCCACTAGCACTAATGGCGTTTCTTTCCTTAATAACTCACCTAAACTGCTTTCAGACACAACTGTGGCCTCAGATGTCCTTTCCCAGATTTTTGTAGCAGACCCAGACCATTGTTACTTTTTTATAAATTTATAGACATTGGTTATTACATCTCGTGTTTTTAGATGTAGCACTTTATTTCCTAATTTTCTGCTAGGTGGTGCCATTTATAAATGATATCTTGGAACCAGGAGACACGCACATTTTGAAACAAGTTGTAGTATTACCCAGTAGCTCTGCACTTGTTTACTTGCTCGCAACTGATACGTAACTGACCTGCCCTCCCCTCCAGTTGCAACCGTTCTGAAGTGGACTCGTCCAGATACCACTGCGCATCGCTCTCCATCTGTCAAGATATAAAAATACATCTGTACTAGTATTTCACTATTCTAATCGACCAGATAAGACCCGATAAGAGAGGATCACAGCGCTGGTCGAGTAATAAGCAATGAAGCATAAACACTGCTCTTTCCATTAGAATATCTACACATTGCATTTTGTCTCTCTCTGCTTTTGATATCTTTATAGCAACTGTGTAATTCATGTTTGTTAAAGTCATCAGCTCGTCTTCTTTTGATACAATTTTCGTTACATAACCTGGAATAAGCTTATGAACTATAACAGCAGATACTAACAGCATGTGTTTCGAATGAACCGGCTCTCGCTGCTAAGGTCTACTTTGCTTTGAAGAGTAGACTGAATTTACACGACTATCAAATAGCTAGCAAGCATAGTGATATCGCATTATTGATTTAAAAGCAATGCAGTGCTGCATATCTCCATGAATAATTACGGGACTTGTGATCCACTTGACAGAGATCCTGCCAGTCAGGATTTTTGTACTTACTGGATTATACAGGATACGTTGTACCTATTACGTAGAATTTTAGTGCTACACAAATTAATGTCACTTTGTTGAATAATCCGGTTACTCAGTGTTCCCAAATTAAATAAACCGTAGAAATGGAAAGTAAACAAAGAAACAAAGAGAATAAAAGAACATCAGCCCCAATTTTCTGGATTACTAACAGTTGCTCAAACATAGTGATCAAATTAAATCAGCCCTAATTTCGTACTTTGTAGCAGGCACGCATATCAAATGTAAACACACGTCGTACATTTTGCCTGTGTTTGCAGTTAACCTACCACGAAGTGTATATCCATGTCTGGTCAATTAAGCTTCAAACAGATTCATTAAAGCGGTAGTGTTGACGATCATGTTTCTGGGAACAAACTATTGTTGCACTGTAGTTAAAAATATGGAAAACATTGAATGACAATAAAAAGCATATACTGTTGAAAGCCTCATTTATTGAAACTTAAGATATTCAGAAAATCAAAAAATGATGTGAACAAACATAAATGGTTACGATTAATTTTTAATCACTTAACACTTGTAGATAAGGCTTCTCAGAAGATCCTATACAGGATGTATGGTGTAAGGGAGGAAACGGCCTTGCACATGATGTTACATTGTGAAATACAGGAAGGGAATAGATAGAATCCATTTGGAATTGCTGATCCAAAACGGATTGTATCTAGTAGGATAGTCCAAGAGGGATTTCATGATTAGAATAAACATGAGAGATGTCTAGTTATTGCCAAACAATTTGGCATAGGAACATTTCTTTGAAACTAGTGGACGAGCCTATACCAACAAGGGCTGCAAATAATGTCTTACCTCTCACTCTCTTAGGCAACGGAAATAATTAATTAACCTACCTGGTCAGTGAGGATACGTTACTTATTGGAAATAACTATACAAGCACATGTTTGTTTTACAGAAGTGATATGCACGGTGTTCATTTTTATTCGTTATTTCCCGCCCTCCCATTGAGCAAGAATGACGTCATAGTTGACTGATGAGTCTATCTTGAAATCATAGTGCCGTCTACGCAGAAGAAGCGGTAATGTTTGCGGAACAGTAAGCAAATTACAGCGCTCTTAGCGTGGTTATTCTGGTAACTAATACAACCAGCTTTCCCTGGATATGAACACAAGAGCACCGCGTCTTAATGGTGGAATGCTACTATCGTGCCGGCATTAGAATTGGTGTGACATATAAATATAATTTAAGCCACTACATAGAGGATTTATGCAACGCTATCCAGCATTCAGACAAGTCCCTCGGAGCGTAATGTTGTCAACCCAGGTACCGTCAAATTGATATACTTTTGTATGCAACATAAACATCTTACGTTTTATCAGTATACGTATAAACTTTTTGTCGTTCTCACGCTTAATTAAAATGTCTATTAATGTTGGTATCCTTATGTCTTTTAAAACCAAAAGGTGCACCGAACATTTCCAAGATATAGGATCAGTTATTCGCAAAAACACACTGGACACTTTAAAGTGACTGGTCCCAATCTAGAAGCAATATATAATGTTATGACAGAAAGTCCTCCAGCTACCTGCTCGCCCGGCTCAGTAGCGTGGTGGTAGTCTGCCTCACGTTCAAGAGGTCCCGAGTTCGAATATCGGTCAGGGTGAGTTACCTGGATAGGAGTTTTCCGGGGTTTTCCCTTATCCTGAAAGACAAATGTCGGGTAACTCTAAGCTCTATGGACCCTGGGCTCATTTGAGCATCATTTCGCCCATTCCATTCATCGTCCGATATGGCTTAACGTTGGAGGACGTAAAATTATAAAAAAGCTACCTTTTCGCAATACAATGTTTAAAGGGAAGAGAGAAAGGAAATATAAGAAAATGGACAAATAAGAATATGTACTGGAGATGTTTTCTTGTTTAGACTTGGATAAAAGCTTTGTATATATTGTAACACTAATTTATTTTTCATTCCTAGAACATGTTCTGCTAATTTTCTGATTTGTAATGAAGAGGAAATAATAATGAGGAAACTGTAAGTATTAGAAAAGATTTCAGATCAAATTAAAATATTTCTATTTTATGTGACAGGTTTACAATATGCATATATGTCTACTATAACAGAAAAAACAGATGTTCATTGTGAAATAAGTGTTCATTGACTTAGTTCGTATATTCTTCATGATATAGTTCTACGGCTGCATAATTAGCTATGCAGTACATTGCATTGCAGCATATCGTTTTTTAAAAAACAGTTATCGTATCTACGTACCAGGCGAAATTACGTACCTTTATATTACGCGGGCAGAGCCATCTCTAAAATAGTGTATTTACCTGTCGGTAGAGGGAGGCCTTAAAGCTGCTGTCAGCACATCGAATACGATCGCAAGCCGTTAGGGGAATCGGATATAAACTAGCTCCATCAACGAAGCTATTGATGACGTCAAATTTTGCGCAGTAAAATCACAGATAAAAATTAATATCGTGTATAGCTGATATGATATAGCCTGCTGCGTAGCAGTGTCAGGGGAGCAACTTTTTGCACACACTGAGTTTACAGCAGCGACGATAGTTCCGTGCCGGTGACCTACTTTCTTCGCTCATTGGAGAGAGTCTATGACCAAGCGTCACTTGCATCTTCTGCTAGCGCTAGAAGATGGAAGACAATGCAGCAAGGCCGCATTTCGCAGACTCATCTTTACTAAAACGCATACCTTAAGATATATGAGCACTTCCTCATCTTAGCCACTGAGAAACAACAGATCTTCTTTACTGTTTTACTTCTTTGCTTTCACAAATGTTTTAATTTACAGGAAAATAAAAATCTGGGGTGATGCCTTTGTGGGTTGTAGCGCACGGAAGTGAGTTAGCCGATTCTCGTATGAAGATATGTTTCGTCTTCATAGATAACCGACCTTCCTTCGTCTCTAAACCTTTTTATGGCACGTAAATATGACACGCGCCAATTTCTCATATACCTTCGCTATAACAAGAACCTGTTATTCCTTGTTTTCTTCAACTTAAAACCTATACCATATAAGATTGTCTTTAAAGTAGTGCTTCCCCCTTTAAAGTTAATGGAATCTTGATGTTTCAGGAGAACTTTAAAATCTTAACGTGACGGCACCGAAGCGTTAGAAGTTACCCGGTCAAACCTCTCCACGATACTGGCCATTTCAGTGTACTGCGCATGACCGAGGGTGTAGGCTCGGCAACTGGATTCTAAACGACTGCGCACACGGTCTCCACCGGCACAGAACCATCGTCCGCACTGTACCTATCTATTGTTGCAGCAGAACAAAGAGCCAGGGTGTGAGGTGGTTAGGAAGTATTTTCAAAAAAGAGTGACTCACGCCTTAGTTTGCTATCTGATAACTCCAAATCTCCCTGTTCATCTCCCTGTTACATTCTCCAAATTTTCTTTGCCTTAATTTTAACTCACTTCTCAATTTCAGTCTTCATCAGCTTGGGTTTCCAGAATTGATTAGCGTCGACAGGAATCTCGAGCACTGCATGGCAGGGAAAAATGATGCTCCATGTAAATCTCGTCTCCCTGAGGTGCGGTCTCCGGCTTTAGTGCCTCCCAGGGCGAAGTGTTTCACAATATCACTGGTTTCTATACATAGATGTTAATGTAGCCGAGATACTTTCTGTTTATTTACTGAAACAAAGTAACACCTTGATATTGCAAAAAGGATTCAACTTAACGCAGCCACAACTACCTAAGATAAATTGTAAAAGCGCATTAGGTAAATTAATTTGTGAGTTGCGGACAATGGTTGAAAATTATGCATAAATTACCTCGCGAAATGAAAAGTGTCGCCAGTTGCTCTATTTTATAAATATACAATGTCACGCAATGCTAGAAGTGAGTTATTTTCATCCTCTCACATTACCAGAACGTTGTCGCATTTTACAAGCGTCATGAAGTTCCCTATACGACCTCAAAATATTATTTGCATGTTACGGTAGATAATCCTTTTTCTTCTGTTTGCATGCAAATTTGATCTTTTATTTTGATATGGAAAGTAGCACAAAGAGGACTTTGGTGTCCATATACCATAATGGTGAAGGTGCACGCATCTTGTCGAAGCTTGTACCTAATCAAACGTTTACTACACAAACTATTCATTCGCTTTGTGCTATACAGTCGAGTGCACGGAAAAACGCCGATGCTTGTGGTTTCTTAAGAGTTTTTTCTTTATTTAAGGGGAGACTGAAATATTAGGTTGTCTCATAAGTGAAGTCGGTTTTTCATTTTGGTATTTTGAAAAATGTTGCATACATTGCGAGCATGTATCAGTCTTCAGTTGTTAATATACAATCACAAAATGGAGATAACACAAAGTTTGAACTCAGAGTACTTCTAAAGCACTACTGGAAACAAGATTATTAATCTGCTGGCCGCAGCTCGAAGAATATGTGAAGTGGAAGGAGAAGATGTCGTTAGTGAGCGTGTGGCACAACGATGATTCCAACAATTCCAACGTTTCAACAGTGGAGACGAAAGCACTAAATATTTACCACGTTCTGAAAGACCTAAATTGAATCGTTTATTTCAGAAACCACCTAAGAGACAAAATATCAAAAACTGTGTTTTTGGTGGTACTGTACAATTTAAAGGTAAATAGATCTTTTACTGCAGAAATAACCTATGTTTCATATCAGCAATGCTATTTTCAGCCTTGAAAATAATCCGTTTACTTCAGAAAGAACCCAAGTGCCGTCGCTTAGGTTCTTTCTGCGGTAAATTTCACTCGTGACGGTTGGCAGCCTTGATGACATCATGTGTTTTGTGACTCGCTGTGACAATAACTCACTACTACCCTGTACATGACCACTCATTTTCTCCATGTGATAGAGACTTTGGAAACATAAAGCGTTTCTTGAGAAAGATGGACAGTATTTATGCAGAGCTCATGCTGAAAGCTACTAAGTCTGGTCGATTTACTGTATATCACCTTACATCAGACGACGTTCTCACTTTCAAAAAGTGGTGGCCCAAATCATATAAGAAAATGCCGAATTCGGAGGAAACATCAGGCAGGAAAGTAAGCAGCCATTCAAAGTGTCCAAGTACAAACAGTTTCTCTTCAACAAGGATACTCCGTGAAAAGTGGTAGCAAGTGAATTCATTAGAAGAATAACATCTACCTTCACACTGCTAAAAACTGCCAGCCCTCCGGAACTACCAACAGTGAAAGCTTAACCTTTGGGGAAGGTATATTTACTTTTATTTTACCAAGGTTATTAGAAGGTTTATATTTTACTTTTAGCCAAACATTTTTTGTAGGTTATAACAAATTTTCAAATTTATAGGTTTTTGTACAGTGAGATTTTTGGTTTTAGATCCCAATCAAAAAAACAATATAAAAAGTTGATGGAATACACTGTTGGATATGAGGCCTTCTATGACACCTATCATCCAATGGCCAACAACTGACGAGGAGTTGCCAGAAGGCTTGCCAGAAGCCGAATAAGTGAATAAGGCTAGATCTTTATATATACACATACTGTAGCCTGTAGTCTACTTGAATTTTTCGATTTAGGCCTAATAAAAACACTCTTTTTTATACTTAAGTGTTTTTTTGTAATTTACGTCCTCCAACGTTAAGTCATGTCGGACGATGAATGAAATGGGTGAAATGATGCTCAAATGAGTCCGGGGTCTATAGAGCTTAGAGTTACCCGACATTCGTCTTTCAGGATAAGGGAAAACCCCGGAAATATCTTATCCAGGTAACTCACCCTGACAGAGATTCGAACTCGGGACCTCTTGAACGTGAGGCAGACATGCTAACACCACGCTACCAAGGCGTGCATACTTAAGTGTGTCTGCTACTTACATCTGATACCAAAACAGGTAAAAAATAATGGTTTGACTTAATTTCAATAATAATTTTAAAAAACTCTCTTTGGATACACTCATTTATTGCAGAAACCACCTAAGTGCAATTTTTTAAAAAAATTTATGATTCAAAAACTTAAAGCAAGAAAAAATAAAATAAAAATGGATTATTTCAATATCAAGTTTTTGGTTTGGTAAAAACATATTTGAAGGAGACTAGACCTATACAAAGCTGCAAAACATTTTTTTTTAGTTTTCCGAAAGTTGAAAAATGCGCACTTAGATGGTTTCTGAAATAAACGATTCAATTATGGAATACTGAGGATACACGCCAAGTTTTGCGAGAAAATCCACAAAAAGGGTACCCGAGGCTTTCAGAGGAACTTGGTGCATCTAAATGTACCATATATCGCCACATTAAGACACTTGGAAAATGATACGGAAGCTGTAGCTCTGCACCTCGAACAAAACACCTGAACAGGCTGAACGTAGAGTGCATATCTGTCGTTAGCTTATCCGTAATTCCATGGATGATAGATTTGTCAGGAGAAGTGTCATATGTGATGAAAAAATGGATCCTGTGTCTTTGTGGGTTCGTGAAATTAAAACTCCAGGTTATAAACACTAAAAATTGCTCTTTATTTCCGTAGAAACACACTTCGGTCAACATGACAGTCCAAAATTACGTTACATACACAATACAACTTACAAGGTCATCGACCACAAACAAAGTTCACACAGCTGTTCACGCACACGAGCTCAACTGTTCCCCAGTGGCGGGCGGCGGCTCCTTTTATAGTTTACTCATTATTTCGGAATGTACTCAAACAATCAAGACAGCGCTAGAAGAAAGACGAACTCTCCAGAAATCCGTCTCCTTCCCCCCACCGTTTCGTCGAGCTTTTTTCTCCTCAGTGCACTGCTCGTCTCTTTGAACTCGTCAGCCACCTCGCCTCAACAATGCGTTCGTGACAGTATGTTATTGAAACCCTGTTGCCTCGAAACAGTGGCTTAAACCCCGCCAACCTGCCGAAGTCATCGTTAAAAACAAATCAGTTCGGTCCCAAAGTAATGTGTTTCTGATGGAATTTTGAAGTTGTGATTCACTAGGAGTTTGTTTCAAATGGTCGGGCGATTTATGCGGGTGTGTATTCTCAACAACTGGAACGAGTTCATTAAATTTTGAGACGGAGATGCCCAGCATTAGTTAACCGAAATAGAGTTCTATTGCAACAGGACAATGCAACACCCCGTACTTCACGAACAACCATGGAAAAAATTCACGAATTGGATGGAATCGAACTGCTACCACACTGTAACCGCAGTATCAGGCAGCGATTAGGAGGCGGCGAATTAATCGAAGTCAAATAATTAAAAAGAAGATAAATTAATAGAAATACTTTGCTAAACTGATATAACAATCTTGTTATAACAATATGAAATTATAATGATGAAATAGCAGTTGACTTAAAGAATAAGAAGGGAAGAATATAATTTAATATAACATATATACTAGTATCCGGGCAAGAAAGAGAAAATATTCTTGTAAAAATCTATACACGTCGTAGAGACAGGAAAGAAGGACCGATACCTTCTTTGTGCTAGGAAAAGTTCAAAGTCTGAAAACTATTGTATACTTTCAGCCAGGAATGTTTTGGGACAAAGGACTTTCAAAATGCAGTTGAGCGTGGACCCTAAAGAGATTTACGAGGCATTCTTTTTAAGTCAGTACCGTTTTGGAATTAAAAAAAGACATGCATAGATATCGCAATAATTTTATTTTTACATGAAAGCCTGTACCTTAATCTACCTTTCTACATAATTTCCGTGAATATTGAGGCACTTGTCATAACCTGGCACCAGTTTTTGAATACCGTCCTCATAAAATTCTGCCGCCTGACGTGTTAACCACTGTATCACAACTGTTTTGACTTCGTTATCGTCTTGAACACACTGCCCGCCCAGATGTTTCTTCAAGTGCAGGAACAAATGGTAGTCGCTGGGCGCCAGATCAGGGCTATATGGAGGATGATCTAGAGTTTCCCATTGAAAAGATTTGATGAGATCTTTGGTCCGATTAGCCACATGTGGACGGGCTTTGTAATGCAGCAAAACGACACCCTTACTCAACTTGCCACGTCTTTTGTTCTGGATTGCACGGCGCACATTGTTCAATGTCTCACAATAAGACGCTGCATTGATTGTCTCATTACGAGGTACAAACTCTACTAGCAATACTCCTTTTCTGTCACTAATGGGAGTAGAACCTCTGCACTCAAACTGTCCCAAAAAACTGTGCACATGATTTTCCGGACAGAAATTGTTTGCTTAAACTTCACTTTTGTGGGTGATGATGAATGTCGCCATTCCATGGATTGTTGTTTCGATTCTGGTGTGACGTAGGCCACCAATGTCACCAGTAACAATTTGGTCTAAAAAATCTTCACCTTCATTGTGGTACCGCTGAAGGAAAGTCAATGCACTGCCTAAACGTTGGGTTTTGTGCAAATCCGTCATGATTTTCGGAACCCAACGTGAACACAGTTATCGGTACTTCAAGTTCTCGGTCACAATGCGATACAAAACACTACGAGAATATTGAGGAAAATAGTCGCACAATGATGAAATTATAAAGCGTCTGTTTTCTCTCACATTTTCGTCCACTTTCTGCACCAAATGTTCAGTAACGACCCAAGGACGCCCACTCCGTTCTCCATCATGCACATTTGTGCGGCCATCTTTAAATGCTCTCACCCATTTCCCTATCATTCCATCACTCATAATGTTTTATCCGTAAATTTCACAGATCTCACGATGAATATCGATCGGTTTTACGCCTTTAGCACTAAGAAATCGTATAACAGCCCGTACTTCACAATCGACGGGACTCACGATTGTCGGAGGCATTTTAAACACTCAGTAACCAACGTATACAATGAAGAATCACACTGTAATGGCGTCAGTACGTAGACAGATGTAGGTAACCAGCGCGCATGTGCGGAACGCCGACCGTAGCGCTGTGGTGGCGGAATCGCAAAACGGTACTGACTTAAAAAACATGCCTCGTACTTCGCTGATTTTATAACGATATATACCTTTACAAACAACTCAGGGTAGGCGTTCCTCAACTCAGGGTGGGCGGAACGTCAGTGAGTCATATGAGTTTTGAAAACCAATGCGAAAATTCGCAATAAAATGAGAAACCATTAATAATGTAACATTTGAGAAGGGCGAGCTAGTTTGGTCATGTGATAAAGGTAGAGAGGGGATCAGATTAAAGTTCGAACTGAATGGTGTAGTAAGAAAAACTTTACTTACAAGTTGATACTACGACAGGAAGAACGTGTTCATGTGCATTAAGAAGAGAAGCGAAGATTTGGAAATCTGAAATGTTAGGAATTTTACTAACAGGTGGTCACCAATCCAAGTCGATAAACAAACATGTATTCAAAAATTAAACTAAATAAATCTGCAACAAAACAAGTATTATTAATACGACTGAGTAGCCAACAACAACCACCCAAATCCATTTCCTACAACCATTCACCTGAGGATAACAGAACTCATAGCTCCAATTGAGCTCCAAGTAGAACCCAATTAATTTAACGATGGTATGCGGGTTTGCCGCAACACCCAGCATACAGTCCTGATTTCGCTCCATCACATTGTTTTCTTTTTGGATCCATGACCCATTTACTGCATGGAAGAAATTTTGACCACAGTAAAGCAGTGCAAGTGGGTATCACCGAATTCTTTGCATCAAAAACCAGAGACTGGTACCATCCTGGGATAATATACCTTGCTGCACAATGGCTCAATCCATAAAATTTAATGGTCAATACTTTGAAGATTAGTTAATTGCTTATCATAACACATTTCAAACAATTGTTTTTCATAAAAAAAACATTACTTATGAGACAGTGTCTATATATGACAACATACTTCAAGTGTTAATGGTATAGACGGAATTTAAAATATACTTGAATGCCATTGTTAAAGCGCTGTGCGACTTAAAACTACTCTGTCTTAGTAAATCGTGCATTACTTTTTCACTTCAAGTTTTTATGTCTTTTTTAAATTTCCCATATTAAAAACATCTCCCTTCCCACAATATAGAGAAGTTTGAAAACTTTGCACTGTTAAAATATAGGTAATAACATGTGTGATCTGAATTTTGATGCTAGTAATACAGGGTGATCCGTTTGAGATATCAGCAAAAAGTAAGGCCGTATATAAAGGAAACTACAGAGTGTCCAAAATTGATGTATACACTCTTTGAACTGTCATTTCTATGAAACAAAATGAGACAGAAATACAATTGTTCTTGTGTTTTATTTCTTAAGCCCATACATGTTCAAAATACCCACCTCATGCTACGTACACTCCCAACAACGACGTTGGACAGAGCGACATTCGTTTTGGATTATTGCTATTGGAATGTCATTGATGGCATGTTCAATTTAATCTCACAGTTTCAATGTGGCTTCATTTTACCAAACAAACGAGTCTGGAAAAGCTTCCCTTTATCACACTTCTACAGGAACAACTCACAAAATTGCAGTCGCCTATCTGGATCATCCTTATTTAGAGCGTGGAAAAGTCTGAGAATGCAAGGCTTCCTTTTTGGCTACGCAGAATTTGATGAATACTGCTTTTCTTGATACGAACCTCACAAGCCTAAACGGACTTCTTTGGGGATGGTACAAAATTCTGCATGACAGCAACAGTACTGTCGTTGCCATTGGAATTTCTCTTTCTCACACACCGACCTTTCAGCACTTCTTGCACCGTTCCATCGTCTTAAACTTGTCTCAAATTCTTGGTATTGTTATCATTGTAGGTGATGGTGTTCCAACAACATTTCTATACTTTCCAGTAACACTTCAGTATCCACTTACGTTCCTCGAATGATAATCTTGCTGCCATTGTTGTTTATAAAGACGTGAAGATCTACGAACGTGTTCCTATGTTTTTCCAGTGCCTTGTGGATCATATATAACAAAAAACTGTATTTCTGTCTCATTTCGTTGTGAAGAAATAACAGTTCAAAGAGTGTATACATCAATTTGGGACACTGTAAACAAATTGTTAAATGGACATTCAACATTCAGCACTGAACACTACGGCCATTACGAAAGAGTTATAGTTCATACCTCACAAGACTCTGAGTCAAGGCTTGTCGAATATCTTTCTCTCTGTTGTTATCACACGGTCTTCCACCTGTGTGAAGGTACTCGAAGATTTCGCATACCATACGGCATACTGAGCACGCTTTTGTGGCGTTACGAATACTTTCTTTTGTTTTGTTTGCACGATAGTGTTGTCGTGCCACAGGAAACATCACTCATTTGTTAACTGCCAACCTTTCTGCTTACATTACAGAACATTATGCGCAGAATACGTATTAATTCGTTAATATATAACGTTTTACTTTTCTGGCATATCGAACGGATCGCTCTGCATTTTATATGCAAAAATAATTAGCATAGTTCTGTGGTACTTTTCATCACTTTGTTACATTTTTATATGTAACATGTTATATATAACATTTTTATAGAAAAAGTATCCACTGTACGAACATTTTTCATGGATATCCAAAGAATTCAAGGATGGGCTAGATGCAAAGTGGATTAGTACGGCAAAAGACAGACATCAATGAAAATGTGTAGTGTTTAACGCCCGCTTTTACTACATACGGCACCGCAGGCGGTGACACTGATGATGCATGAGATGAAGATGGAGCACCGGTGGAATGAGATGGCGGGGGAAACCGGAGGTCCCGGAGAAAACCCGCCCAACGCCGTGTTGTCCACCACAAATCTCACTTTGCGGTCGCCTGGGATCGAACCCGGGCCGCCTTGGTGAGAGCCAAGCGGTCTAACTACTGAGCCACGGCGTGGCCACACATCATTGGAAGCAAGTGGTAGCAGCTCTAAAGTGAAAGTGAAAATGAACAGTCATTTCTAGAAATAACAATACAGTATGAAGGATAAACAAAGAACTGGCATCTTTCAGGGATTTGCTCACCCTGTAAGAAACGGCCAGGCTGAGTCCACCAGTATGTGGGAGGCCCTTACTCTTGAGGGATATTATGCACTATTTATTTGTTTATATTTAATTTAATTTATTTTATTTATGTATAAGACTACTAAGGAATGTAATTGCAAAAAGTGGTTCTAGTTAAGTATCTGTTAGAGGTGATATATTTTGATTAAAGCTAATAAAATTGACAATAGTCAATATATCAAGAACGTAATTTCATATTGAGGTGATACTTTATACGGACTGTTGTTTAATTACTAGGATTCCTGCACAGGAAGTCAGATCTGGAAATCTAGGTTTAGTTAATCAATTTGAAACTTCGAAATTACTTAAATGCTGACAATGTTAAGCTTAGATACGCCAATCTCCTACTGGTTTGAATCAAGTCCGACTACACGTATTGGATCTAGATGGGCGGCGAGCAGGGAGGAATACGGAAACAGTTCACTGAATGGCTAGAAGTCATGGCGGTCCACACCAGCTCCTAGATGAGTCTATCTCATCATATTGATTTGATGTTGTAACCGCAGTATCAGGCAGCGATTAGGAGGCGGCGAATTAATCGAAATCAGATAATTAAAAGAGAAGATAAATTAACAAAAATGCTTTTCTAAGCTAATATGAAATCTTGTTATAATAATATGAAATTAGAATGGATAGAGCAATGATTAAAATAGCGGTTGACTTAAAGAATAAGAAGGGAAGAATATAATTTAATATAACATACACACTAGCATCCAGGCAAGGAAAAGAAAATATTCTTGTAAAAATCAGTAGATTTCGGAGAGGCAGGAAGGGAGGACCGTTATCTTCTTTGTGGTAATAAGAGTTCAATGTCTGAGAACTTTAGAATATTTCCAGTCAGAAGTGTGTTGGTACAAAAAGGGTTTCAAAATGCAGTTGAACAGGAACGCTAGAGGGATTTACTTCGCTGATTAGATAACGATGTATACCGTTACAAACAACTCAGGGTAGGCGTTCCCCAACTCAGGGGGAGGGGCTAAACGTCAATGACTTAAATGAGTTTTGCAAACCAATGCGAAAATTCAAAATAAATGAGAAACCAATAATAATGTAAGATTTGAGAAGGGTGAGCTAGTTTGGTCATGTGATAAAGTTAGAGAGGGAATCAGAATAAGGTTCGAACTGAATCGTGAACTAAGAAAAATTTACTTAAAAGGTGATACTACGACAGGAAGGACGTGTTCATGCGCATTAAGAAGAGAAGCGAAGATTTATAAATCTGAAATGTAGGAAAGTTAAGAATAGCACAACCAGCGTAAGTGGAAGCAGCATTAGAAGTTTATTAGAGCAAAGTAGTCGCCGTATAAAGAAGAAATAGAAACCGCGCGAAAGTAACTTTAAACAAGTAATCCAGGGTTTCAAGTAAAATTGAATTTATGTTAGGAATTTTACTAACAGGTGGTCACCGATCCAAGTCGATAAGCAAACTTAGCAGGAATTAAATCAAATAATTCTGCAACAAACAAAACGATAATTAATACGACTGAGTAGCCAACAACCAATAAAATCCATTTCCTACAACCATTCACCTGAGGATAAGAGAACTCATAGCTGCAATTAGAACCCAATCAATTTAACACTGGTATGCGGGTTTGCCGCAATGTCAAAGATGTGATACTCAAATACTAACCACAGGCCGGTTTCAGGAGCGAAGGAAAAGGGGAAAGTAGGACAAACAAATGAAGTTCTGACCAACTTAGAGAGTTGGGGGTGGTGTGGGCAGAAGTGTGCAGCACTCTCTTATCAACACAAACCACTGCGTATTATTTCGGTACGATTCCATGCGTTCGACTATACGAATCTACAAGCTTGCTTGTCCCTAGCAAGGGTATTGAGCATGTTCGTCCGCGAGGCAAGAGGCGACCAAATCTAGATATCCTTAAGCTCTCCAAGTTTTGGCTGCTCGAGCATGAAACACACTGTTCATGCGAAGTGATCAGGATCGACATGGTTTCGTTCTATGCATATCAGGTAGAGGGAGATGCAAGTAGTAACAGGAATAAATTAACGTAAAGGAGATGGAAAAGAGAAATTATATAGTGGAAAGTATGAATTTTTAGTATCTTCCTGGGCAGTTATAAGAAGGTATAAAGTCTACATACAAAGACATATTTATTTTGTTTTGCCGAGATTAAAAAGTTCAAGATATGCATTAAATTTGACATAAAATACGTTGTAAAGCAAATTTTAGTCACAATCATTAAAGCAAATTTTAGAAAAACCCACATTTATGAAAAACTTTTCTATGTAAAGAATTGTGGGGGTCGGAGATTTCTTTGTGTTTTGAAAATCATTGTATCGCATCCTTGGGAGATGTTGAAATTGAACACCAAATTTGGTTTCTAACTAGCGTGTCTTTTTTAATTACACAGACATTTTTCTTAAAATGCTATGTTTTGTCCAAAACAAACTTCCTGTTAAGTCTTGAAGCTAATTTTCGTGTGGAATACAATACTTCCCTTTTAAAATATACGTAGGAGATGAAGGTTGATCACTTAAAACAGGAATGAAACCTTGGACTTTTGTGATCGATGTGATCATCAATATCATTTGCACTTTTGTTGCCGGGCTATTGTGAACTAAGATCTGTTTGCGACATTCCTTCTCCGAGTATTGTGGACCAGGCTTTAAGTCTGGTTGACAATAAGAGAAATCAGAAATTCTAGAGAGACATTACATCCGTTCTGAGTACAAAATACTAAGTGGGTAGATATACCACGAGAAGTCTTCATGTGAACCGAAGGGCTGTTTACTGAAAACCGAGCGACGCTTAGTTGGCATTCCATTTCATGTTAATGGCTAATGCTAGAAACGACACAACGGTACAAGTCGATTCTGTAATCAGTTATCAGCTGCTGCTTTCTCGCAGCACGTTTACGTAAAGTAATCAGGCGGTTAATTACGTTGTGCAGAAGTACGTTTTTGTAAAAGGATGGCTAGTAATAAACAGAACAGATAGTTTAGAGCACTTTAACGTAATAATCTGGCTTTAGTCCTTCCGTGCCTCAACACACGTGCCCGTCCTTTTCAGTATCCACCTGCCTTAAGAGGAACGGTTGTTAAGGTCCGGGCCTTACATAGAGATGGCGACACTAGCCCAGTTTGACCCATAGCATCATATAGCTTTACTCCGGACTATTAAGTGTTTCAAATGGGAAGAGTTCTCGGCTGTAGCGAATCAGATGCGTTAGAGCCTTCACCGTTGCCACCTCGTTATCCCCACTCTTTTTATATTTACCTCTCTCTCACACACTTGCGAGTGTTCGTGGCGCTTGACGTAAGTGAACGCAAAACTGAATTTACAAAAAGTTTTATAATAATGCAGTTGTTGAAATCATAATTGCAACATGAATATTCGTATATTACGCAAATGTTTTACATATTTAGTTTAGAGTTTATGGATTACCTATTTTTATAATCCAACGAAAACACTAGCGGTGCATCCGTATAGCTGTGCATGTTGCTTACGTTAAGAGAAAATTCGTCATTGTCATTGCCTTCAACGTCTCAGTACTGCAAATTTATGATGATAGGTTCCAAAATCATGTTGCGTGCTATTCCTTTCCAAAAGCCGTCTTCTTGTAGTTTATCTGATGTCTCACGCAGCTTTCCCAATTTTGCGTTCCTTGTCAATTTCTTCGTGAATAAGTCGCTCAACGTCAGTCAGTTTAAAAATATTATTTCTGTTCGCAACATAATTTGAGCCCACATTAACTCAATTGCATTGTTCTGGCAGTAGTAAGGGGGAAGGTGGATCGCGTCTCATTGATCCAGCTGATACACTTTTTCATGGAAGAGTAACTGAATAATATTGCTTTGAACTTCAGAGTAAACAGAGATTACGAACCATTCATATACAAAAATATAATGTGACCAGATATGTTCTGCTACACCAGCAGAAAGTGTATTGTTTCCACTCATGGAATTTAACAAACACCTTGGCTTATTCAAATTACATATTTCTTTTATCACGTCATGTCAAATGTTTACGTTTCAGTTCTGAGTAATTTCAAATATACGTTCACGCATACGTGCCGAACAATAATGATATTCATTACAGTGCTTACGTCGCAATGCGTTGTTATAATATAATGGTATCTATTTTATTTATTTGTATTAGGAAAACTATTTGAGCTAAAAATATGGAGGTTTTACGGTTATTTTAAAAATGGGACGTACAAGAACCAGTACTTCCAAACCCTGTGGTAGTCACAACTCCAGAGATCATTGAAAACCTTAATCGTTTAGTTCTGGAAGACCGTAGATTAAAGTTATTTGAGATAGCACAGGTTGTAAAGATATCAAAAGAACGTGCAGGTAGTATTTTAAGTAATGTTTTGGGCTTTCATAAGGTCTGAGCAAGATGGATGCCGCGTTTGCTGACACTTGATCAAAAGTTATAAAGAAAAATTGTTTCTGTTAAGAATTTGGAGCTCCACAAAAAAAAAAAAAAAAAAAAAAAAAAAAAAAAAAAACAGTGAATTTTTAGACGGCTTATTACCATGGATGAAACTCGGATACATCACTACACTCCAGAAAGCAAATCACAGTCAAAACAGTGGATTGCCCCTGGTAAACCAACTCCAAAATGTCAAAGTCAATTTTATCAGCTAACAAGGTTATGGCGAGAATGGAATGCACAAGGAATTACTTTTATTGATTACTTGGAAAAGGGTAAGAGTATCATTGTTGACTACTACGCAAGATTACTGCAATGTTTCAGTAATGAGGTAAAAAGAAAAAGACCTCTAATGGATAGAGTCAACATGAAAAATTCAATGCCATGGCCGGGATTTGAACCACGGATCTCCTGGTTTCCGTCCAGTCGCTCTTAACCATTTCTCCACACTAGCCATATATAGGCACGTTGGCCATGGTAGCTCAAAGGTTAAGAGCGACTGGACGGAAACCAGGGGATCCGTGGTTCAAATCCCGGCCATGGCATTGAATTTTTCATGTTGACTCTATCCATCAAATATCTTAGCCTATATACGGCTAGTGTGGAGAAATGATTAATTTCCATCAATTAACTAAAAGAAAAAGACCTCATTTGGCAAAGAAACATGACAATGAAGAAATTTGGCCAATCGTTCAATCATTGCAATGAGAAAGGTGTGCGAATTAAAGTTCGATGGCTTGGACATCCATCCTATTCGCAAGATCTAGCACCCAGTGACTACCCTCTGTTTCCGAACCTCAAAAAATGTCTTGGAGGGCGAAGATTTCACAACAACGAGGAGGTCATTGATGTGGTGAACAGCTGTTTTGAGGACCATGATACATCACATTACAGAGATGGTTTAATTAAATTAGAACACCGATCTGACAAATGTATATTACTTTTCTTGTGAGGCCGGGGACTTTTCAGCCGACCCTCGATTTAGTAGTGTTTTGTATTCAACACGGCTAGGTGTAGAAAGAAATGTTAAATGCTGTAAACAGATAAAAGTATGAATTGTTCACGAATGAAACGTTTCTAATTTGACATAGTGTTACGGAACCTCAATCAATTTGTAATTATCTCGAGTTTCCCGGACGAGCTTTCAACGGTTAGAAATTCGTTTCATTATTTACTTTGAATAAGAACTTGAGGTCATTTCTTTGTAATTACAATTCACATTTTAATATTGCAGCGTAATTTTTAAACTCTTTTGCTGGATAAACCCTTTCCGTCTGAAAATTTATTTTACTGTTAAAAGTCAAGGACAAATATTATTTCTATTTTATTATGGACACATGCATTCCATTGTAGTTAAGGGTAATGATCAGGAAACTGCCATAATATTCCTTTACCTCTGGTGAAATAGTATTTTCATTGTTGCAGTTCTTGTGATATTGTGTAAGACATTTGTCTATTTTTGTGCACTTTGAGGCTATTAAAACTATTTTGTTCTACATGATTTACTGGAGTAAAAGTTATTTTTAAGTTCAGATAAACTCACTTGCATGTCGCAATGCACTTCATTTGTTTCATCAAATATCGTCAAGTACGTCTGAATTTATTTACGAGTTAGCCGCTTTGCAAATACTGAAAGGAAAATAAAGTGGAACAAAGTTATATCTTACAAGGAAATTATCACTGAAAGATAACCTACGCCACAATTTGTACCTGGCAGCTGGAAAGTTTAACTAAGTCTTAAGATCTTTCAGTAAACCTCAGGAATACGTAAACAAGTTGAGGAAAATTACAGGTCCATCCCGACTTGTAGCTCATGGGAAACAAAGACCAAAAGTATCTCCATAGTTTTCAATTAGATGCCATAATAGAGCAGATCAATGACTATGAAACCTGAAAGGAGCATCCTACCATACGTAAGCGTCTTTCTTCTGTTAAAGAAGCAGAACTACTTGAAGGAAGCTTTAGCTCTTTGAACAACGTGCTACATGATATGGGAGAAAACTGGTACTCAAAAGATGAGATATTTTAGCGCTGATGGCTTTGTTTTTAAGAGAACTACTGAAAGAAATTGCATGAAATAATGTGGTAGGAAGAAATCTGGGTAAACGGCGGCCATACATGTCAAAGGGCTGGACAGCACATTTGAAAGAACCACACAAAGATCTATAGGAAAAAGTGGTTGCTTTATTATTGGTTATGTCGTTAATAAATTATTATAACATTATTATTACATATGTGGAGACGCTACAACGCAGTGAAAGTGCATTGAGAACAACTAATTTTTATTGTTGAAGTAGGCTAATAAAGATTAAATGTGCATGTATTTTTCGTAGAGGTGAGATGAACTGACCTATAAATTTGGAGTATTAAGAGGTTAAAGAGGGGGATATGCATAACTTACTATCTGCTTCTTGGCAACACTGCAACTCCCCACGAGGGAAAACAGATGACCTTCACGTATCTTCTTTTAAAAATGAACTTTATGTTTTGATTAAATCGTTAAAATGACTCTTAGTGAGGAGAACCTTACCTTATCTTTAACTTCTTTGATTTCCACCTTAGAATTTGCTGTTCTTGTCCTCAACTTATGACTTTGCCTGCAATTCATTTTGTGGCGATTAATGTATGAAAAGTTTGGTAAACTCGAGGACAACCTCACTTACATTAAAGCAGGAGTTCAAGACCTCCATGCCATTATTACCAGACCATTATCGCCACTTACACGCAGCAGCTCGAAATTTCCTCAGAACCCTGAATGAAGATCTCAAGCAACTTCTGCATCACTTTCACACCCCTATAAACAAAAAAGTGCCTTTATGACAGCATTCAACAAATGGATTCAATACAAACAGGAAGTTGCGAACGAACTAGAGGGCGGAACCCCAATACTACCGGAACCGAGCGGGATGAATCAGGCGGTTTCGTCTGTGGCCCGTATTCGGGAGGTCCGTGTTCAATTCCCGTGGCCGACCTACCTGACCCATGGTATTTTTCGGGGTTTGGGTCGTTAGGCGAATGCTGGGTAGGTTAATTACATCCCCCGAATTTCCTGTCCTTCCATTTCATCTCCATTATCACTTCACCATCATCTCTCATCAGCCTGCCTCGGTAGCGTGGTGGTAGAGTGTCTGCCTCACGTTCAAGAGGTCCCGAGTTCGAATCTCGGTCAGGGTGAGTTACCCGGATAAGGTTTTTCCGGGGTTTTCCCTTATTATGAAAGATGAATGTCGGGTGACTCTAAGCTCTATAGACCCTGGGCTCAGTTGAACATCATTTCACCCATTTCCATTCATCGTCCGATATGACTTAACGTTGGAGGACGTAAAATCACAAAAAAATCTCTCATCTGGTGGTCTCTTTCAGTGTAGAAGTGTAGGCGGGTTTCTCGGCGGTGCATGGTAGGATGATATGCTCTGAGGAAAACTACTTCCTCCTCCGGTAGGTCGGTTGCCGGTCTCCGCGCCTCTGCTGGGACCATTTCGAGACCTTTGGGTTGCCGTCGGGTTGCCATCTCGCAGTAGGAGAGAGTAAAGTAAATGTGAGGATCTACTCCCGTTAGTCCTGGCCCCGTAGGACCAGAGTTTATGTTTAGCCCAGAGGTTCTTCTCCCATTAGTCCTGAACCCGCAGGAACTGGACCCGGGCCTCCTTCGACCAGGAAGTATCCGAGCTGTCCCAAAGGGCGCTCGGCGTCCTCCGTGGGGCTTTCCATAGGACAAGACCTAGAGACTAACAAGCCCCCCACCCATCTGGTCCAATGGACTCAAGACGGGATGGAAGTGGATACGCCACTTACGCGCGTCAACACTCAAGGTGAAGACTACCGAAAAACCTCGGTGGGGCCGCCTGGTGATCTAGCACACCTTCTACTAGCTTTGCAGGCTAGTATCCGGGAGACTTTCAACCCCGTCCGAAGACGTACCCGTTTCCCACGGGTTTCGGAAACACATTGCCCCCTCGAGTCCGTCCCAATTCGAACAACTCCCGAAGGAGGGGCTCGGCTGTTCGGCCCGAGGTTCCTCTAGTAACGTCAGAGGTATCACGAGTGCTAAGGGTCCGTAGCGCCCGCACTTTGGCAGCTGAAAGGGACGGATCCCTTCCTCTACGGGGCGTAGGACCAGAGTGTCCTTTTTTCGTGGCCTGTCGAGGCAAATCTCTAAGTAAACTGTAGGGACCCTGCCCTCTGCACTGACGAGGCTCCTTGGCTCGTCAGCACCAACCTGTTAAGTAATAAAAGGAAACTCTTACCTGAGTCACCGAGATCTATTGCGAGCTACCACTCCCTAAGGGCGAGGCGAAAGAAGACCACGCCAGCAGAAGGCGGAGTCAAAGGAGCCACAGAAACGTGCAGAAGTCTGTAACAATTGGATAGCCTGTTATCCGTGTATCACGATGCTTTTCATTGTAACCTGATAGAGGGCGATGAGGCGAGTCTATTGACTTGGGCAGGGTTTTCAAGGAAGGCCAGAGAAGGTTTACATACCACTTGCATTTTCACAATCTGCTCGCACGAAAGGAAAGGAATTCTTAGATTAGAGAGTCTACCCCAGAATCCGCCAAGTGAGCACGGAGAGAAACCGGAGTCAAAGTGGTTGGTTTACGGGGATTAAACCCGCGACCTACCAAATGCGAATCGCTCAGTACAAAAAAAAAAAAAAAAAAAAAAAAAAAAATGTGTTCTATTATGGGCCACATTTAATGCACGTCAGTATACGTGTTGCAGAAAGTAAACATCAAGAAATGAGGACGAGAATGATATCTTTCTATTAATTTTAGCAGTGGAAAACATTCACAATGACAATGAAGTAAAATCACTACGTATCCAACACGTTAGCACCGAGCATAGGGTTCTGCAGAAGGAAACAAGTTTGCTGAGACGTGCTAATCCACCGAAACTGCTGCTGGGAGGATTGGCTTCTTTCATCTGGCCACGTTCTCAAAGTTAGAGACATGATGAGAATGACCCGAGGCTTGAAGAGTATAGTTATTCATGAACTGCCTCTAGGGTCTGTCTAAAGTAACGTGGAATTATATACACTGAGGGCTACTCCCAAGAAATATAAATGCAAATGCTTACACTGAAATAAGAAGGAACACGTTCAAGCCTAATCTTTCTCGTCGAGAGCTTAATACTTTGAAAGAGGTAAAACTAAACCTGACCTTTCTCACTTGGTAATCTCGAAGGTCTTATTACAGTGTCCTGTTTCATTCTCTGTCTCTAAAATATCCATTCTCGGCTTTCCTTTGTCTTTAGCTAGTTTATATTATGCTTAACTCGGGAATACATGCTTAATTTACAAGGTCATTCGTTTGTAGGTTCAAAATAAAACATTTTAGTACGAGAATTATTCCACTGTAGTATTTATATGCTTTATAAATACATTTCAAAAGAACATGATGCATACTTCACAAGAAACAAAATACAGCGGTTTGTAAACACTGTGTTTATATAAATATTCCTCAATAAACTATTCCTCAATAAACTATTCTTAAAATAGATTATTTTTCCATTTATGTCATGTTAATAGAGATGAACATTTGTAGAAAGGGCTTTATTGGCTGAGTGGTCAGACCGCTTGGCTCTCACCTAGGCGGCCCGGGTTCTATACCCGGCGACCGCAAAGTGGGATTTGTGGTGGGCAACATGGCGCTGGGGTGGGTTTCCTCCGGGTTCTCCCCCGCCAGGGGCCTACTTCGGTAGGTACGGGTTTGGCGCACCCGGGGTCCCGAGCCAACAGTCTCCCTCGTGTGGACTCCTCTTCGAGGTTGAGGGAGACGGTCAACAGGCCCACCCACGCGTAGGTCGTGCGTGGAGACCCGTGGAGATGGTTTTTAGATTCTTTTCTAGTTTAGAGTTTAGGATTTAGTGAACGAAATTTTTAATAGGTTATAATTGATGTTTTTATATACGTGTATTTTTAATAGGTTTTGTTACACTTGTATAGTTTTTAGACAGTTTTATCTCTGGCTTTTGCCATGACTAGTTTTTTAAAGGGCGCTGATGACCGCCGTAGTTGAGCGCCCTTATATATATATCATCATCATTATATCCGGGTTCTCCGGTTTCCCCCACCATCATTCCACCAATTTCTCCATCATTCATTCATCCCAGGCGTTGGGACGACCCCGCAACCCTGATCTCATCAGGTCAATATGTTTCGGCTTCCTCGATCTGAGGGAACCCAAGCGACTCCTAACACCAGCATTGCCCGCCTCGGTAGCGTAGGTGTTAGCGTGTCTGCCTCACGTTCAAGAGGTACCGAGTTCGAATCTCGGTCAGAGTGAGCTACCTGGATAAGGTTTTTACGGGGTTTTCCCTTATCCTGAAAGACGAATGTCGGGTAGCTCTAAGCTCCATGGACCCTGGACTCATTTGAGCATCATTTCACCCACTTCATTCACCGTTCGATATGACTTAACGTAGGAGGACGTAAATTACAAAAAAAAAAAAAAAAAAAAAAAAAAAAAAAAAAAAAAAAAAAAAAAAACACCAGCATTGGTGAGGAAGGGAGAAAAAAAAAGAAAAAGAAATGACTTTATTGTAGGTTATATTTTAGGTACTACGGGAATAGAACACAGAATGCCTAAATAAAATTCAAATATTTTAAGTTGTTATTTGAAGGTTTAAAATTTCAGTTCTCTTTGTATCACCAAAAAGGATCAAAGAGTCACACGAGTGGTCTCTCATTTGAGAAAATGTATTTATAATTTTTTGAAAATTAAAACCAATAACAAGGTATATATCAGAAATTTTAGCTTCACATGACATATCTAGCTGGGTTAACTGAAGTCGTCCGGTTAATTTTTTAAGCTGTAGCGATGATAGGACCTACCCCATTATTTATAACATAGTTTTGCAATGCTCCAGAGTATTTTTAACAGTGTGTCGTTCAGGCCCTTATAATTGTCCAACTATTTCAAATGACGAAAGCAGAAAGATGTGAAACATCGGCGGATATCTGACATGCGTAACTTCCTTCGCTAGTAATTCACCAGAATGCAGATGGCAAACTGTCTAATAGTAACTAGTAAAAGCCTCTTCCAGTTGATAGTGACTGTGCGTCCCCATTGTCACCGACTGCTATCTCTTCTCCACTGTATTTAGTGCTCCCTGCTCCAGTGAAGAATTATGAGAATCTTTATCTCCAAGTGAACGCGGGAGGAAGTACGGATAAACAACAATTAAGTTGAGTATATATTTAATGGAGGTTAACACTGATTCATTTCAAGTGAGTTGCCAAGTTTTGAAGAACTAAACTGTTGCTATGTTTTATCTCTGGAATAATATTTAACAGTAATATGAAGTATACGTTGATATTAGTATCAGATATGTTAAGCTGAAATTACCGATAAGTCAACACAATTTTATTGCAAGCACGGTCTCTTTAAGCACAGAAACCCTGAATATACTAAACCAGAGGAAGACAGCTGCCAGAGTTGTGACGTATTTCAGCCGGGAGCGAGGCCCCCAGTGCATGTGACGTCAGGCAAGAGCCATGTAGCACCAAGTTGCGTATATAAATGGTGCTGTGAGTACAGAATCTGAGGGTTCAGTCAGATGTAGGACACTCGATGACAACAATGTAGCTGCCACGTACCAAATGTAACTTTTAAATGTACAATGTGACGATTTATTGAAGGAAGCAACCCGGCTGTTTGTGAGTAAGAACTTGGATTGCGGTAAAACCGCTTGTGGTGATCAGGTAGCAGCCATGATCCAGGGGACCCTGACTACGACCTGTGAATTGTGGTGATTATTCAGTGTAATTCAGTGGCAAATATGGCAATCGTCGCTATAAGGGCAGTCATCTGGAGCGTGGCCAAAGCCTTCAAGGGCTCGGGCTCAGGCTTGGGCTCGAGGGGGTTGCGGCGAGGCAGGTCCTTTGGCGGCGGGGGTCTCTGCGAGGCTGGAACTGTGGTGGTGGTGCCCCGTCATTTGGGGCCAGGGATCTCCTGAGGTCTTCGAAGCTCTGGGAGATGAACATTTGTTGTGAGCGGAGAGCTTGCTCTAGCTTCTTGCTGGGCATTCGTGTGTCGTTGATATATCCAACTATCTTTTCCAGCTTAGCCTTGCAATAGCCCAAGGCCTGGGCTGTCCGTCTAGCCGTGATGTTTGTATAAACGATCCGCTGTTTCTCGAAACTTTCCGAAGCTTCACGGTCGTTCACGACGGCAGGCGAAGGAAAGAGAAGTGTTCAGACATTTCTTTGGCTCTTTCTCTCCCCGCCACGTCTCTGCTAGTGCGAGCAAGGGCGTGGCTTGGGCGCTATCTGTCTCTTTCACTGCCCGATTCTCTCTCTATCTCGCCAAATAACGAACGCCTCGCAACATTTATAAAACATACACCTGATTCGTCTTGAGCACCTCAAGACATGACGGTTAGATGTCGCACTCACCTTGGGAAAAATGTTAACCTGCAGCATTCAATATTTTGGAAATTGCTAACGTTAAACCAAAAGTTAGACGCCAATTATGTATTTTAAGGAGCTCTATACGTTTCCTACAGTAGGTTCCTTTTTCTTATTATAGTAGAAACTCGTTTAGCCGGGTCAACTGGGTCCATGGCTGATCCGAGTGAACGAAAATCCGGGTTATCCGGAGAATGAAGGAAAAATGATAAAAAAACACGTGCATCACCGAATAGTTTTAATGGAGTTTAGAGTTTATCGGCTTCAAGCACATGCACCGTATGTACTGTAATACACTATGCATTTGCACTGTACACAAAATAGCTACAAACTAATCGGTAGTTAAAAAGGCAGCGAACTTCTGCTGTCTCAGTTTAGTGTATCGCTTAAGAGGTTCGAAGCAATCCAGCACCATTAAAAAAAGCCGGCCCTCGTAGCCATGGTCGTTAGAACGTATGTCTCTAGCGTCCACCGCGTAGAGGGTCGCGGGTTCGATTCCCGCCTTGGGCATGGGTGTTTATGTGTAAAGTGTATAGGTATGAAAATACAGAAAACAGATAGGAAAATAAACGGAAACAATAAAAAACTGTTAAATAGGGAAAATAAAAATATATATCTATATACATAGATATATATTTTAAATAAAAAAAGAGAGAAGCGCAATTTCGCAACTACTTTAACATCATAAGTTCGTTTGGCAATGTTTCGGCTTGACTCTCGAAATAAAACATAATTTTTTTGTTCGATACTGCTTGTGTGTGGGTCATAACTACAGCTGGTTAATAAGTTCCATTTTCAGTTACACTGCATGATGCAATAATGCCTTCCTCTGTAATCGGTTTATAACCTCCGTCATTGTCGATTGGCAACTGTCAATCTCTTCTTCATCAACATCAGAAAAGCCATCAATAATTTAAAAAAGAAGTCTATAAAATCGTCTTCCACACTGATTTTTTTCTTCTTCTTCAATCATACATAGGAGGCTGCAACTTTTTCCATGACTTTATCAAAGTTTCTCTACCTATACGGTCTCATGAAGGTGGGATGAATCCAATGATTTCGCCCGCTGGTAACAGAATTCGAATAACAATTTATCATCTGTAAAACAAGTCTCCATTTACTATCGTAAACAACTTTTTTATTTTCAAAAAATCGGAATTAAAGAGGTTCTGGTTAACAGGTTTTACTGTATTTCCTAAATATACATAAGTGCACAAAACACTATCAAATAAAGAGGACTTCACGGGTTATTTACAGACAATTCAAAATATGCGTCGTTTTTGTCATGCGAAACATGATAAACTTACACCATTTAATCAAATTCTAGCTTCCTTTCCAGCAGAAATTCACGGCGCTACTATGTTAAAAGTAGTAATTCTGATATAGAAAACTAAGACTCGAAAGCGCAAAGGGCTTTATTTTTAAGAGAAATACTGAATGAGAACTTACATGAAATAGTGTGGCTGGATGAAACCTGGATAAATGCTGGCCATACTGTGTCAAACGGCAGAACTAATGACACTTGAAAGTACCACAAAAGTATATGTAGAAAAAGATGGCCGCATTATTATTGACCATGCTGGTATATTGCGTGCTCTTGTTGATGATGCCCTCCTGCTCGTCAGATCGAAAAAAAAAAGCTGAGAACTGTCAGGAAGACATGGACCATGATCATGAACTCTTGTGGGTCAAAATTCAGGCAAACCGGCACCTCTGATATGATCATCTCAACTGACAGTCATTAATTAATAAATTGGTTAAAAAACAGTCACGCTACAACGCAGTGAATGTGTAGTGTTCTTAAAGTGGGCTAACAGATCGAACGGTGTGTTTTCGCTGAGATGAGATAAACTCGAACATTTGTTTATATGTTTCGAGTATTGAGAGGGTAAAGAGGGCGATATGTATAACTTGATATCTGCCTATACAGTCTAATTTAAAAGAAGATACATGAAGGTCATTAAGCAAGGGTCGCGAAGGGTAAGAGGGGAAGGTCGTTTTTTCCCCCTTTTTTGTTTGTTATTTACGTCCTCCAACGTTAAGTCATATCGGATGATGAATGGAATTGGTGAAATGATGCTCGAATGAGTCCAGGGTCCTTAGAGCTTAGAGTTACCCGACATTCGTCATTCAGGATAAGGGAAAACCCCGGCAAAACCTTATCCAGGTAACTCACCCTGACCGAGATTCGAACTCGGGACCTCTTGAACATGAGGCAGACATGCTACCACCACGCTACCGAGGCGGGCGGGAAGGTCGTTGCTGTGGTAACGTAAACAAAGATTGCCAGATTGGTTACACTGGTGAATCACATACTCCTCAGCTCATTTATCGCTAGTTGTATGCGGGAAACAGAGTTCGCTTGAGTATTCAGTTGCGCTGTGTATTGTTAGCCTACTTTGTTAAAACACAATTAAAATATGTTTTAATGGAAGCAGGACGTAGTGGTGGTAGGATTAGAAGTGGACCGAGGATTCATGGCTCAAGACAAGGATGAGCTTACTGTTGGGGTGTTACATTGCATAGTCAAACTAGAAATGAAATGAAATGTGTAGTGTTAATGCCCGCTTTTACTACATACGGCACCGCAGGCGATGACACTTATGATACATGAAATGAAGATGGAGCACCGGTGGAATGATATGGCGGGGAAAACCGGAGATCCCGGAGAAAACCCACCCCAGCACCGTGTTGTCCGCCACAAATCTCACTTTGCGGTCGCCTTGGTGAATAGTCAAGCTAGATAATTTCTCTTCTCTCAGGGAATTCTTCCAACAGGAAGAGGAAGGTTTGCTCCTTATTAATGAACCGCTTATTCCTTTTATCCAAAAGCGACAGCCCCATGTCAGTATATAAACTTGCACGTCAAAGAATTCTGCTGGGTCAAAACTCCGGTATATCGGCGGCCTTGACATGAACATATTAATTAACAAAGTCGTAAATAATAGTATATTGAGATACTAATGTGGCAAACACTTTATACGGAACGAGGAAAGGTTTGAAAAAACGAGGCGCTTGCACCGCGTTTTTTCAATTCTCGAGATTTCGTTATGTACTTACCACATGTGAATTGCACACTATTTTTTGCACTATGTGTATTTTTATCAATCTGAATTTTAGTAGTTCAGATATTAGTTGAAATAATAATAAATATAATTGAAGATAAATGTTAGATTTTAGAACGTGCATTGCCTATGTGTGTTGCTATGGAGAAATACCACACTAGTGCAGGAATGCCAACTTACGATGCATAGCAACAATAACGATAAGGATGGAATATTAGTTACATAGTGCAAAGATTATTTAAAATAACTCGCATGTGAAGACTCTACAACGCAGTGAATATGTGAACAACATATTTCTGTTTTTAAAGTAGGCTAATACAGATTAACCGCTCATATTTTTGTTGAGGTGAGATAACTCGAACCCTTTTTATGTTTCGAGTGTTGAGAGGATGAAGAAAAGGGATCTGCGTTACTTCCTATCTGCTGCTGGGCAACACTGCAGCACCCCAAGTGGAGAAAGAGATGACCTTTACGTATCTTCTTTTAAAATGAGACTGTAGGCAACATTACAGCTCCCCACGTGTAGACAGAGATGATCACGTATCTTCTTTTAAAAATCACACTATGCGGGGTGTTAATCTGAATAGATCTATGTAGGCTGAAATGCACGGGGTTTCCCCCTACGTTGTATAACCTTTACTTACAATCACCACAATACAATTTCAAATTACCGTATAAAATTATCCATATTTAATTTTTTTAACTGCAGCAATCAAAATGACGAGTTGGTCTTTCTAATAAACTTTAACCCGCCTTTAATGTTAAGCGATTTGCCATTTAATCTATTTTGTCGAGCCTCACGTGCTCCAGTAACGTATAGAACCAGAAAAATTAACTTTAGAACCCGAGTTTTCGTTTTATTCTTTTAAACACTAGGAAATGTCGATATCTTCTTTCCAACAAAGGTGCTTAAGTAGGTCTCGCGCTATGCGACAAATATCGAGTGCCTATGCTTTGAATAATCCCGGATTTGACCTTATCTACAGCATGGCAGTGCAGCACTCTTTGCATAAACATTAAGATAACGCTGTCTCTCTTTTGGTTAATTCTCCACGATATCCATACGTGAGGAAAATCAGCCAACCCGACCTACATTTATGCGACTTATCTTGCAGCACTTTTTCGACACATTCGTTTATTTCTCTCTCATGAAACGTAATGAATACTAAAGCAGTTGGCTAGCCAAGACAGCTCCACTACCTGTGGCCAGCAGGAAATTAAGATTTCAACAAAAGATATGTTTAGAACAAAATGCTTGTTTTCATTAGACCTGAGAGGGTTGTTTAGGTCCCCCTTCTTCCTCACACAGATATTTAATCTTTCCGCTTTTACTAAGGGAAATGACCTCATTATTCCCTCCCCTTTTACATTCATATTATAGCGGCTAACGCGTACATACAGACTCTCAGAATAGCGGACAAGTGTAAACAAGCCAGGAGAATCCTCTCTTTAGCTGCAAATTCAATGGTTGTGTTCAGTGTCGCTGTTGTAATTACACTTGTTCAGTCACATGTAAATGAATGCCAAGCCTTGGCAATGTAATATACATCTTCTATTTCATGGATTTAGGCCTTTGACCTGCTTCCACATCGACAACGACTTTATCCATCTGACGCATGGGCGTCCAACTCTTGTTTTACGTTTAGGTTGGTATTGAAGTAATACTTGTGGTAATCTATTTTGTGGCATCCTTTCTAAGTGTTCAAACCAGTTATTTTTTATTTTATTCTGTCGTTTAACTTGAATATATTTAATTCTGTCCTAATGTTCTCATTGTCACCGATCGCATTGTTATGTTGGACCTACGACAAGCCAATGCTGGGCGCGCGTGGCCAGCAACGAAAGAGACAGATAGTGGCGCGCAGAGTTGGACGCTTGCCGAGAGAGAAAGATACAGAGAGAAGTCTGGACCTTTCTCTCTTGCTCTGATGCCGTCGCGATTGTTACCGAACGGTCTACTGCATTTTAGAACAATGACTGGGAGGTATAAAGAGCGGCAAAGTGTGAGAAGCAATCAGTTGCAGTTGTGCAGTGGAGTTGTGTGATGTATCACACTAGAATCTTTCATTTGTTTATGTGTAGCGGAGCCTCGAGTCGACCTTGAAGACTGCTGTTTCTCAATGTCACGTCGTTTTGCTTCCGAAAGGGTTGTACAAAGCTTCTGTTTACTGCAATAAAGATGTTTTAAATTTCTGCAAACGACACTTTTGATTATACGAACCCACGAAGTCACATTATATTTCTTATCTAAAAGTGTATATCCCACTACAGAACGTAAGAATTTTATTTCGGTTGATTCTACATTTTTTCTATCTGATCTTACAGGGTCCATGTCTCACAGGCATAACTTAACATGGGAAGTGCCATAGTTTTATAAATTTTAATTGAGTTGTTTTTAAATGTAATATACATAATAGTGCGAAATGAACTGACAGATATACAATGCTTAAAAACAATATTTTCTCAGTATACAAGAAGTAATTTTACTTCCTATATCCTTTAAAAGGTACAGAAGGAATTGTAGGTTTCCACCCATCAACTCTACCGTGGTTTGAACAGTAAAAGAGGTGCTTGGGCACAAATACCTATGTAAACAGTACAATAAATCTACATTTGATAAATACTATCTTTAACATGTGATATTGAGTTACAGCAGTCATTTTTTTCGCGTGGTTACAGTTGCTATTGACAAATAGACATAGAACATTACAGCATTCAGCAACGTGTAGGAATTGTTGAAATTTATGATCAAAATGGATCATCTGTTCGCCAAACCTTCCCTATATTGCGTGATACCGGGCTCTTATAAGGGAATATCTTTGGCCTTAATTGAATGGTATGGATCTCAGAAATATCTCGTTCCCGCAAGATGGTGCCACATGTCATAATGTCGAGCTTTTGGAGGAGAAGTTTACAGGTTTCAACATTTCTCGTGGTGGTGATGTTAACTGGCTCCCGAGATCATTAGATTTAACGCCAGTGGATTACTTCTTGTGAGGTTATGTTAAAAATCGAGTTTATGCCAACAAGCCAGAGACAGTAAATGATCTTATGAATAACATCACGCTTGTTTTTCGTGAACTTGGACCTAAGTTACATTCTTCTGTCACTGAAAATTGTGTAAAACGTATATGTACAACCCAACGGAGTCACGGTAGTCACTTAACTGATGTTCTCTTCCATACATAATAACATTAATTATGTTCCAAACAAAAAGAAGGAAATAAATCTCACGCCTGGTCTCAGAAACCAAGGTCGTCATGCCGCCTACTAACGGTGGCTCATTTACACGGAAAATAGGAAAGATAAACTGCAAATATATAGAACGCTAATAGAACTGAGGTGACATATGGGGCAGACACCTAGACATTGGAAAAGTGAGATCAAGAAGCTCTGGGGAAATTTGAACGTGAAGTAGTGTGGAGGATACTCGCATGTGGACCTGTGGTGGAACATTGAGTGTGGAGAATCCGGTATAACGAGGAAATTAATCAAATTATATCTATAATTGATCAAGTCCCTAATGCCCGATTTCACCAACAGATGTTAGGACTTAACACCGCTTTTAGTCTATTTAGCAATAGTTATAAAAACAATTCCATTTCACCAAATGTTAGCTGAACACTCATAATAAATATTGTTAAACTAAAAAGTTAAATTTCTATTGTTCAGTCGTTAACAATTGTAGAATTGTCAAGATGGAGGCGTGAGCACGACTTTTAATGTCCATTTGCTATCTTTCGACTGTCTAATGGCATTGTAATAAATTACGGCCTGTGAGGAGAAATTATTTTGAAAAACTATCAGAAGAACATTTTCTACGGGAGTACAGACTGTCGGAACCAGTTATTATGAAGGTTACTGAGGAAGGACAAGAGAGAACATGCATCGAAAGGAATATGCCGATCTCGACTTTGCTGCAAGAATTAATAACTTTGCGATTCTATAATTCACTGAATTATGTGGATAATACACTGTCCACCACCCGCTTTGAAACGTCCAAGTCACTCGTCCTTCTTCGTACCTCGTTTTAGATTTACGTAATACTGAGTTAGAACATGCATCGAAACGACTATGTCGATCTCGCCTTTGCTTCAAGTATTAATAACTTTGCGATTTTATAATTCACTGAATTTGTGGATAATATACTGCCCACCTCCCATCCTGAAACGTTCAGTCACTCGTCTCTTCTGTCCTCGTTTTAAATTTACGTATTACTAACGAAGTTGTATCTATCGCATTTCTTGTTGTGACATTTGATTCGAATTAAACTCATTTACAATCTTTTCCCACGTCAAATATTTCTCTTTCCCATTTACCACATCCTATTTTCTAAAATATCCTTATATAGGTACTAATTCAACTAACAATTATTTCTTCATTGTTGAGAAATTTGTCCCACGGATTCCCCTGTGATTTTATTCTCCCGCCACTTTATCAGCTGTATGTAAACAAAAATAAAAACAAAAGTGCATCGCAGTACGTTCAGAAAACAAGATATTAATCTTTGGCCTTATGTAATATATATATATATATATAATTTTCTGGAAACAAGTTGGTGAAATGCAACAATGCAACACCTTAAACGCTGTAACAATTGTTACGTTACATTTGTTAATGTCGATTTTAACATCTGGTGGTGAAATAGGGCATAAGGCTAGAAAGGATAGTTCACCTCAGGCGCATGGAAGCTGATAGGATACCCTTAAAAGAGTTCGAAGCTAAATTATACTCGGTGAGGAGGAAGGGAAGACCAATGAGGTGGATTGGAGGATTTACTGTCCACCAACGCAGAGTCTCTGAAAGAAATGCGCCTTCTTACACAGTGGGTCAAGAACAGCGAATGTGTGTGACAGAGAACGCATGTTACACAAAGAGCAGAACCGTTAAAAAAACATGCGCTCTATTCACTCTGTACACGAAACCCAAGAAGATTCATTCACAAAAGTAGAAGCCGTCAGAATGTATATGAATGTTCTGTAACCTAACTGATATGGGGTGTCATAAATCTATCCAGGAAGGGTGCGGGAACCTTCTTCAACCCCCTTGTGTCTCAGGCCCCGGAGACTTTCTTTCCTGTGGAATACTGTACAAAGGGCTCTACCGCCAGCCCTGTCTGCCCGCCCACTGGCCTGCCTGCCGGTCTGCCCCATCATTCCGCCCGTCTGTCTCTCTGTCCCGGCCATCCGTCCGTTCGTCCGTCTGTTTGTCCGTATGTCTGTCTGTCGTTCGGTCGGTCATATGATACTGTGCTCAAAACTGAATTATTTGTAAGCTGGTGTCTGTACTGTAAGAACCTAACAATAGTGCACAGCTTTTTAAAATGAGAATGTATATGTTTATAACTTCTGGCACTGAAAACGCTCGAATTAAAGTAATTAAAATGATTAACAGTCAGAATCGGGTCGGGTCTAAGTCTGTCAACTCGACTGCCGGCCTCACGCGCACATTCGCAAGGCAGAGGTGGTGAAATACTTGGTAGGTAGTTCTTAACTATAGAAGTATTTCTTTTGCTGTATATGTTTTTGGTATTTTGTAAGTGTTTCTATTTGGTGTGTACCGCAGTCATTCTACAGTGATATGTTTTGGTGTTAGAAGACAGCGCACGTTTCACATTCAAGTAGTTTCCCTCTTGAAAGTAAATAGGTGTGGGTTAACTTTGGTGTCCAATTCTTGTTAAAGTTAACCTGATCTCTTCTTTCTCACAGGAGTGTCAAGTAGTTTTGGAAAGTTGGTTTTCTTATGACTGTGGGAAGTTTACTCCGGCTGGTCGTACAATCCAGAACTTATCCAATGTTCTTTACTAGGGATGGATCCTTGATACTTGCGACACTTCGATACTCATGATATTTACATGGTATCGACAACGAAAGATGCTTCTGAAAATTCGTTCGCTACTTTTTCGATACTTCATTTGTGATTCTGCTATTTTTATTTTATTTTAAAATCACAAAATATTATTGACGCAAGTAGAGCATTGCAAAGCCCGAGAAATTGCCAGGAATGTGCTACCTGCATAGTAACATTCTGCAAGAAGACAATCCTGTGTCAAATTTGCTGGCAGTTACCAGTTTCCAAGAAGAAATCACTACATATCTCAACGACGATTTGTCAACCTCTCTTTCTAGTACACTGGATTATTGTACTGAAAAAGAAATTAACAATTTACAGAACTAAAAAAGCCCTAATTTGTGAAATACGTCTACAACAATTTTGTCTGAAAGACTAGTTAGCACAGTAGGACTCATGTGTGACGAAAAAGAAATAGACTTGACTCCGAAAGAATGAAAATTATAGTATTTTTAACGAAAGCTAATAAAAGTATACTGAAAATTCGCCGAAAATGTTGAAAATCATGGAATTTTCTTTTTTGGCATTTTTGGTAGCTTAGGGTTTTGTAGTAATGGATGTCATGCTATTTTTACTATTTGCACCACTTTAGGCCATCACGTAACAATTTAAAGAGACATCACTTTAAAATTCATTTTCTGAGAAACTTTTTTCTTATACTTTTCAGTATACAAAATGCTCCACGCTTCAAAGCTTTTCATTTAACTTGGCGAAACTTCCAGGATAGATCCATAATATGTAAATAAGAAACTTAACATTCCCCTTTTTTTGTTAATGCTCATGTTTTGAAAATTATATGGTGTTAAGTAAAAAAAAAAAAAAAAAGTTAATATTTTCAAAATGTTGAGAGCTAACACGTGGAAAATATTTTAGAATAAATGCTACAAGAGTATTCCAAAAAATAAGAATGTGGGTTTTTTTTAAATTGCTCTGTACTAGCCGAAAACAAAGGTTCAACTTAAAATCTCAAATTTTCTGACAAGTAGAACATTTGTAATTTTTACAACATTCTCACAAAAAATAATTAATGAACTATTTGGTGTAGCTACATAAAAATTTGCTTGCAAGTTTATAATGATACTCTAATTATGTGGCTAAATTTTCATAATGATAGGTTTATTATTATACAATTTGGAATTTTCAGTGTAGCCTTGCCTTAAACTTATATGTAGAGTTTTAAAATAACAACATGATGGTTTTAAGTTTCGTCTCATTAAATATGGTCACCTATTTAATTTTATTGGCGCTAAGCGGTTATCCCAACATTGTATTTTGTATTGAAACTAACGGTATCGGGTATCAGAAAATATCGTGTATCGGTATCGAGTATCGAATACTGACATCGACCCATCCCTACGTTTTACTTTCTTGCTCACTGTTGAAAAGAGATTTCGACGAGGAATTGGAATTGGACTCGTAGAAGATCTTGGGTACAACATTAGCTTCTTTGTTGCCCCTCATATTATTTCGAGAAGACACTCAGGCAATAGAAACTTCTCTTCCTTTTCTTAGGAGTGCGTTCTAAATTAACTGGATGTCCTACATTAGTTTTTCTAAAGATACAGTGTTTGTGATCGCTTATGAAACTGATGAAGTTAGACATAATGTGCAGTACAGCCTGTTTCAACCATTATGTGTTTCAAATGGGAAGAGTTCTGGCCTGGAGCGAATCAGATGTGTTAGCGCATTCGGCGTTGCCGCATCGTCACTCCCACTCCTTTTATATTTCACCTCTTTCTCTCTCTCTCTCTCTCTCTCTCTCTCTCTCTCTCTCTCTCTCTCTCTCTCTCTCTCTCTCTCACACACACACGCACTTGTGAGTATTAATCAATGCCTGCCATTCTCCTTGGCGCTAGATCTAAGGGAACACAAACTGAATTTTCCAAAGCTTTATAACAACGCACTTGTTGAAATCATAATTGCAACGTGGATATCTGTATATTAAGCACATGGTTTAAATATCCATTTTCTTCAAAGACATCTCCGCCTAACACAACAGTGGTGCCGGCGTTGGCGGATGTACGTAAATCCGGACAAAAGCCACGCCATACTCTTCACAAAGCGCCACACCCCCGCAGACTGCCCCAATTTCAGCTACCGAGGTCGAAGAATAGAGTGGTCTAAATCTGTCCAGTACCTAGGAGTTAATTTGGACAGAGGTCTAACTTTTCGCCAACACATCAGGGACCTTTCGGCGAAGGTACAGGGAGCAATCGCTTCCCTGTAGTAATTGTATTGTAGCCAATACTGGGGTCGACCTCGATGCCAGTTGGCATGACGTTATACCTTTTCCGAGCGCTGGTAATCCCGGTGATGCTATATGCCTGCGAGATCTGCGGCATGGCAGCAGACAGCCGGATAGCATGGCTTCAACGTGCACAGAATAGAGGACTGCGGTATATCTATTCTGTGGAACATTATTTCCCTACCAGGTTGCTCCAGGAAGCATCGGTTCTTCCATACGTGGAGGATGAAATTAGGCGCCGGGCTTCAAAATTATACGCAAGTTTACCATCCCACAGAAGCGCCCTTGTTAGATAATTGGGAGATTATGACCCCACTAGATGCCGATCTAGACTGCACCCGTATGGCATGCGGGCACCCCAGATAACCCAGGAGCTAATCCTATCAGCAGCTAAAGCTGAGCTCCTCATAATTCTTGTAAACTGTTTGGCATCAAAATTTTTCCCCAACTAAACATTAAACAACAAATAATAATTTGGGTGCAAAGTACTGCATCCTCCCCTTCAACTCGAAGGTACTTTCTGTAACCTCTAAATTAATCCCAACCTCAAAACCTACACCACCTTCATTCTAATAAATTCAAATCTAAATCTTACCTGCGGTAAAACCCTTAATGGGTGGGCACGCAGCAAAAACCTTCTGACTGTATACAGCCAGCCAGCACGAGCGAGCGAGCGATCCATTTTCAAATTAATTATAGTTTATGAATTACTTATTTCTCTAAACCAACAAAAATGCCAGCGGTGCATCCGTATAGCTGTGAATGTTACTTACGTTAAGAGATAATTCGTCATTGTCATTGTTTCCATCGTCTGAGTGTTGCAAATTTATGATGATAGGTTCCAAAAGCTCGTTACGTGCTATTTCTTTCCAAAAGCCGCCTCCTTGTAGTTTATCTGATGTCTCACACAGTTTTCCCAGTCTTCCTTATTCCTTGTTAATTTCTTCCTGAATAAGTCGTTCAACGTAAGTCAGTTTAAAAGTATTATTTCTGTTTGCAACATAATTTGAACCCACATGAACTCAATTGCATTGTTCTGGCAGTAGTAACGTGGATCGTGTCACATTGGTCCAGCTGATACACATTTTCACGGTTTTTAAACGGAAGAGTAACTGAATAATACTGCTTAGAACTCTCTAGAGTAAATAGAGATTACGCACCCTTCATAATCAAATATATGTGACCAGACACGTTCTGCCAAACCAGCAGGAAGTATATTGTTTCCTCTCATCGAATTTAACAAACATCTTGGCTTATTCAAAGTATTTCTTTTATTAGGTCGTCAAATATTTACGTTTCAGTTCTGAGTAATTTCAAATATAGGTACGCGCGTATATGCCAATCAATAATGATATTCATTTCAGTGCTTATGTCGTAATGCATTGTTACAATATAATAGTACTTTATTTGTATTGGGAAAACTATTTGAGCTAAAAGTATGGCGCTTTTACGGTTATGTTAAATACATTACTCTCTCCTTCCTCATTGATAGTTTTCTGCAAAATTTGAATTTTTGTGTTAGCGTGAATAGTGTTTATTAGAGACTGATTAGTTTGGCGCTCGTCACACACCACTAAGGGGGAATGCAATACGACAACACTGCAGGACTCTGATTGGCTGCTCACCTAGTAGCGCTCAAGGACAAACATCATCTCATTTGAAACACATAATAGCGCAACTCACACAAAAATGGAAGTATTAAATGGTTTGAAGCACATCTATTAACTTAGCAGATTTTAAACCTTCTGCCTACATTTCTATATAACGACTACGTATACTTTTATTTATATTATATAAAGTATGGCATTCAGTTTTAATAAGTAAAGTTTTATAACGTTTAGCAAGCAGTAGGTTGGTAACGGGCTTAGACAACCTCCAGGGTTGAAACTTGTGAATGCTCTTTATCGCAATTGAGGGAATAGTTATTTCTAATTTTCTGCAAAATATGTAGATTCGTTAATTTGGCAGAATTTGATTCCCTTTATTCTCAGCAAATTTTTTCAAGTATTTGTTAGACAAAAGGTAGATGAACTACTCCTGAAAGCGTTCTTAAATCACAAAAGAGTTGGTAGCTTTCTTCTAGTCTGCAGTGGAAACTTACCTACTCCATCTTCAGAATACTGATTGAGCTAGTGTAAAAGTTCGGCAGCTCTACTAAGAGCTTTAGTTCATATATAAAAACTAGCATTTTAAGATAGTTTTGTAAGTGAATTTTAAAAAATTACTATGTGACTACACCGAATCTACTCTTGAAAGCTTCTGATGTGGAGCAGGTGCACGGAGCGTCAATGGATGGCAAAGAAAAATGCAGGGCTTTTGTCATTCAGGGACTTAGTCTGAAAGAGCTTTCATCTGGGCGAGGTTTACTTTGTTTAGCGTGTTTCGGAAGAAGCATAAATTGAGCAGTAAGAGGTTGAAGAAGGCAGATTGATCCAGGATAATTTAAATCAGTACAAAGAGAAAGTCAAGAGCGATTGCACGGTGAACAACAAATTCAGCGAACTAACCTCACTGCACATCTAAAAGTCAGGGAAGTGTTGACTGAATACAGGAAAGCAATGATTAGCATATTTAAACCGTGGCTTCGAGCTCCATGTCCTCAAGAAGAGAATGTGTTTTCTTTCTCTATCCAAATCTCGTCTTAGAATCCCGCATTGCACACACTTGCTGAAAGCTTTGCTTGGTAGTATTTGTATCAGAGAAACTGCAAATAAAATGTTCGAATCTACTTATTCAGCAAGACATATTGGGTTGCTGCTCAGAAAACAGAACGTCGGATTGCTGCCGCGACCACCGAACTAAGGTTTTATGTTCACGAATGACAAGTATGACCAATGTCAGATTCCAGTTTTTCATCATTTCAGAATAAATAATAAACGAAGGAAAAACGGAAGATTAACAGTGAAACCTAACTTATACGTTTTCCACGGAGACTGATAAAATAATGGATAAATGAGAAAACGTGTAAATGATTTTCTCTTCTGGTATGGAAATTCGTATTAATTACACAAATAAAATTAGTGTATACCTGTGCATTTCACATGGTTTTAAAAAGTTTTCAATTTTTGTCTGCTTTATGAATTTTTCCGTACAGCCATAAACTAGTTGATTATAAGCACTATTGGCCCCTCCACAAATTCTCTGACCACTTATGTCGTAACTTTTCTTATACTTTTCGAGCCAGCCAACATGTGCTCCTGATTATAAGACATTTTTATAAAACCGCAAAACGCTCTGTTTGTATTCTCTTTAAATTTTAATAGTTACATCCAGGCTTTGATACGTTCCGTATATCTTCTTCATTTTTACTATAGTTTTCAATGTCGAGTAAGGTAGGCCCAAACGCTCAGAAATATTCTTCTTCGTTTCTTTAGAACTGCTTTTAACCTCGTCCAGAATTTTTAATTTTTCACCAAAAGTTAAGGATTTTCTTGTTTTCTTCCTTGTTGGTTGATATTCACATTTCTTCTCCTCTTTGTAACTCGAAACTCCACTTGAAATAGATAAGTGACTGCTGGAACGATATGAGGACAATGAAAGGAAAAATCGCAATGAAAGCAGCATACTAGCAGTACTCGACTTAAAGCAGAGAAGTGACTGTTGGAACCAAGGTTAATATAGAAACAATATGACGACCATAAAACGATAAGCAACAATGAAAACAGCAAACCAGGCAGTTCCAAAGCTATCCAAAGCAAGCTTACCACCGTACGCTTTTTTTTAACAACATATAAATGGGTATATTTTGGAGATCAGAACAAGTGACGCATTACCGAGTAAACGTATAACCGAAAAACGTATAACTGAACAAAATTTTCATGGAGAACAACTGGTTCCTAAAAATTTAGCGTATATGTGGCAACAATGTAGAAGTTGAAACGGTACTCTCTTCCTCGAGTTGATTAATTGACTGTTAAGGAATATATATACATGTACTGAAACAAATATTTTGTGTGCAGTGTCAAGTTTGTTACGGACTCTGAACGGTGGGATTTTTTTCTCCCCTAGGAGAACTGACCGCAACCATAAATAATGGCCCGCACCCCGCGACTTTGTGGGCTCGTGAAATGAAAAGTCTAATTTCACCACTCAAAAATGTTCTTTATTTCCACCGACTTACAGTTAAACTCTTGCCAATTACACAGAATTACGAAATGCACACAATTACGATTCACCAGTTCCCCGTTACAATTTCACTTGCACTCGTAATTACGTAAACTCCGATGCACATACACAGTCTTCTCGTCGTACACTAGCACTGCATTCTTACACCAAGAACTCTGACTCACTGATTGACTGACTCCTCTTGCACGACGTGTTACTTATATAGCGTCCGCTTGCCGATCTGGAAGGTTCTCGATTAGATTGAATGTCCCGTAATTTCCAGAACCTAGGAGAAGGGTAAAGAGACGGCTCAGGGGCCCGCCATCCCTCTCCTAACCATCCCTTCAGTTACTGACAGGAGACAAATGAGTGGGTGTGGCGTGGTCTCCGGTCCCTTCTCAGCTGTTGTTTGTGGTGCTTCCCGATAATTGGGTGACACTGCTCCCTCCTCAAAGCTGGTCGTCCCGAACAGCACCATCATAGCGGGCTAGACGATCCAGGTGTACCACCAACATCTTCCCTCGGGAAACCTTCTGGATGCGGTAGACCACGTCGTTAATCCTCTTCACCACCCGGTACGGTCCTTGCCATGGCTGCTGAAGCTTCGGGCATCGTCCCTTGGTCCGGGTAGGACGGTACAACCAGACCAGGTCACCTTGCTGGAACCCTTGGCTGTTGGCTTGCCTGTCATACCTGCGCAGTGTGTCATACCTGTGTGCAGTGTCAAGTTTGTTACGGACTCTGAACGGTGGGATTTTTTCTCCCCTAGGAGAACTGACCGCAACCATAAATAATGGCCCGCACCCCGCGTTTAGTTTCAAACATAGTTCGACAGGAAGGGGACATTTTGGGTGGTCTAGGGTGAGATTCTCGTAACTGGGACTCCATATGTGTTCTACCGATCAACTAATTAAAAATAATGAACTGAAGGGGGAAGCGAAGTGTCATATAACCATCTGGGAAAAAAAGACATCTAAAGTTCAGTCGCTAGCTGGGGGTCGAGCTAGATCGTCGTGCTAACGCACGCCGACAGAAATCGCGATCATTAAATCAGTTGCTAGCTGGGGGTCGAGCTAGATCGTCGTGCGAGAGCACGAAGGCAGAAATCGCGTTCTTTAAGGTTATTTTGGCTACTGTAGGCTAAAGTGAACGGAAGAATAAGCTAAAGAAATCGCGTTCAATTAAAGGTAGTTACTAGCTGGGTGCTAATCCGACGAGTCGTGTTACAGACACGGGAGTGCAACCACACCCGCGCGAGGCCTACCATTCAGAGTTCGCCTAATTAACATGTATTTCGAGAGTAATTGAAATACAACCGATCGTCATAAGAGAATTAACCTGTGTTTCTTTCCAAGTACGCTGACTGATCCACCCAGAACGCCCTGTATCAAGAGATCCTTGCCACTGATTTTATATTCATAAATATTAGGACAACTCCAAGAGCAGCCGAGGACATCGATATTCTTCAAATTTTATTAGCGATGCTGACAACTCTAGGAGTCAAGCCCCTGCCAAATAATTGAGCCGAACTGCGCGGCAATACTACTCACTCTACACCCCGACCTTCCGCAAAGTGAATAACGCACAAACGAGTTTCAACTGTAATTATTATTCATTATCTTCTACTGGGGACCTGGTCACTTGGCCAGAAGAGCTTTGTGTCGTCAGCTATTCATTGTGGCTAGTTCGCTGACTAATGTATACTTTGAGGACGTAGTACAGGCGGTAGAGTGTGCAGCTCGCATTTGTGAGGTCACGGGTTCGATCCCCGCGGCGAATTTTTCTGCTCCGTGGATATTTTCTGGCTTTACCCCCGGGTCGCTAGGCTAATGTTTCTTTCACTCCTCGGATTCCCTCTCCCTCAATTCATCTTAATTCTCTTTTCACTTTGACTAGGTCCTTTTGAGGGCTGCACAGATGTCTCGGTCCGCCTGGCAGGGAAAAAGGATGTTCTTATAACTTTGTCCCCAGAAACGTGACAGTCTCTGAGTCGCTGTGAACTTAAAAATTGTTTCTTTAGATCTTACAGGTATATCAAGTATTATAGGAGCTGTAAACTTCACTAAATTATAATTAATATGAAGCTAATTTACATAATTATATCAAGTAAAATTCTATTTGTATGTTCAGTTGTTGTTATTAAGCTTCAGTCGGGAGCTTCGTTCTGGAACAGATAGGAAACGTGTTCTCAGCTGTGCCATGGCTCCTGGATTGACCGCTCCTGCTTGTGTTAAAGAAGGGATTCCAAGAAGTTGTGGAAAATATATTGGACTATCATTACCAGACATCGGATCCCGTACACCTTAGCACTCAATGTACACGCACAGCTACTATAGAAGGTCAGGCGCGACATCAACCATGTCAACAAGTATACCGAAGCGCTGTGTGTGTATACTCCGGTACGGATAACAAAGTGTAAGCTACGTTACAACATGCCATCCTCCTCATTGTTTTCCATGCGGGAATTACAGTGAATAACCATGCTCATTCGTAAATTGTCGAATATGAATTTTCTGCGCCTCTTAATGAAACAATATAAAAATATTGGGAGAAAGTTTGTTCAATGTCACATGATGTTAATGGTGCATATGAGTAGTACAAATCATTTTCATATTTTTGTCCGAGACTTAGTTTATTTCTTATATTACGCAGCATTTAAAATCCAGTGCTTTTGTGTAGAATACTGGACAGTTAATTTTTGTTCGTTTGGTAGGTGGTGCATTCGCTATATTGTTAATTTTTGCAGAAACCTCCTCGACTGCTTTTAGACAACTCGAAAGTACATTCTTCAAGCTGTTTAATGGTTGCTGATAATACCTAAAACTTTTGATTTATATAATGGAGATTGTCCAATAATTGTTGTGAAAGTAATGCTATTGTACTATTGCACTATTAACACAATATGTCCAACACCTGGCACTCTCTGGAGGATAGATCTACATGCGTGGGGAGCAGTAGTTGTAATGAAACTAAAGCTAGGCGTTGTAAACCGGACTATCCCTGCGTGTTGTCCTCGGGACTGACGTCAGCAAGACTCGTAAACTTCATATCCCTTTAAAGGTGTACGGGCTCCGATGCATGATCATTACCATAACTGTTAAATCTATACCTATTGCATCTATTCTACCCATCACTGAAATTATTTTAATTATTGCTTGAAATAGGAACTATATTGTTGGTGAACTTACTGATTATATTCTTTTTATTTAATTTAATTATGGATTCGGAAAATATCGGAAGCATCGGATGACGCTGTTATAATATATGCTTTGATTTCACTCTGGCTTCATTTCAAAGGTATGCGATAGATAGGAAGATGCTTTGCGGCTTGGCCATATACATGGTAGCCGAGCGATAAAACTCATGTGTCTAATAAGTGGACCAACATGAGTTTGAATCTTTGCTGTACATGTGTTGTATTATTGTTACTTTAATAGAAATATCTTAGGCTTTTCTTGTAGAGTATAAATAATATTTTAAATATAGTCATTTATAAAAACGCAAATAACATATTCCTATCGTTTTCAAATTTAATGTTATTAGATAATTGCCTTAATATTGGTTATGTAAACACTCGGGCTCATTCATCTGTTATAAATGGTGTTAGCATATAACGCGAAGTATCCTCTCGTGAAAATTGCACTAGGCATTTGTTTTTATTGATGTCCCAAAGAATGGGGACAGAAACAAACGCAGAGGGTTTACACAATCGGTACCAAGTTAATTTACTTTTTATTTGATTTTACATATACGGATAAAATATTTATTTAAATTAGTTTAAAAAGAGAGTAGAGTGTTTCAGTTTTTATGTGTGAGCATAAATGCTATAAAATTAAGTAAACCTTAGCAATTGGAAGTTATATTACAATGCGCGTAATGCACATTTCGTATTTCTACAATAAAAAATCAAAATTATGTTCGGGACTGGAACATTTGTTGGTCTAGCTCCTACATACTTTTCTATAACCGCTCGGGTATTAGTGCACGTTTAGTAACTGAGACTCAATTATGAGAGGATCCAGTAGAACGAATCTAAAGAGACGTGTCCCGCGATACCATTGTAAACCGGGCATGGAAACGATGTGGTCTTGGAAAATACACGCTTACAATCTGTTCAGTTCTCTTTTTAGGGGGGGGGGGGGTCAAAAGGTGCCCACACAAAGGCACGCACACACACACACACACACAATTTCCATTCTTATAGTTTTCATTTTTCTATGATCGTAGCCTCATGCCTTCCATTTGTACTCGGCTAGCGCTTCTGCTTCACACGCTCCTAGCAGCCGATGACTGAACGACGTGAAGCAGACAGAACATTCTAGTTTCTGAAGAAGATAAACTGATGGATGCAATTTAACTTTTATGGTTCCACTGATATCCCGTCTTGAACTTCAGTGGTCATATCGGTGAACCTTGCCTTTAGGCAACGACGTTATAGTGTGTAGTTTTAGGGGTTTATATATTAGACCTCACACACCAACATATTCACAATCTGATTTATACTTCCAAAATTAGGGAATAATCTTGGTCAGAGATAAATTATCTTTCCCAGCCGGGAACGAAACCAGTACTCTGGCATAGCAGGCAGCTACGCTGTCGTCTAACCAATAGCATCAGTGCTATTGTACGATATAACCTCTCTGTAAATATAATTAATTGAAATAAGTAAGAAGCAAATAAATTGTAATCAGTTTCGACCTGATTAATGATAAGAATTTATTTCCTTTGAAGTTTTAAAAGTAAGACTTATTTTATGGTTTACAAGAACAATATTTTACTCTAAAATATACTTTCTACAGTGTTGTTCATTATTTGCAGAATTGTTATAGCTATCACCAAACAATATGGCACGTGAAAAGTTGTTTGGAACTAGCGGACGAGCATATGTCAGTAACGGTTGTAAATATTTAGTTGGACCTCACACCTCTCACACTCCATTAAGCACCGGAAACTAGTCATTTGTTAATCTACCTGATCAGTGAGGATCCTCAGCTATTTATTAAAAATAGCGAAAGAGAATTGTTTATTTTAGAGAAGTTTATAATTAGAAGTGAAGAGAAACGCTTATATAAGTGTCTGTTTATTGTTGTGATAGTGATGGTGAAATTTCGGGTATAGAGTCTTTAGAAGACTATAGTCTAGAATGTAGCAGTGTTAGGGGATCAACGTTTTGCACACACTGAGCTTACCTACCTAACGCTGCAGCGGAACCAAGAGCCAGGGTGCGAGATAGACTGGAAGTATACAAAAGAGTAACTGACTATTATAATTTCAAATGGGAAGAGTTCTCACCTGTAGCCAATCAGATGCGATAGAGCCTTCAGCGTTACCACCTCGTTATCCCCACTCTTTTAATATTTTCCTCTCTCTCTCACACACTTGTGAGTGTTCTTCACACTGGACGTATGAGAACGCAAATTGAATTTTACGAAGTTTTATAATAATGCAGTTGTTGAAATCACAATTGGAACATGGACACTCATATATTACGCAAATGGTTTATATATTTAGTTTAAAATGAATTATAGTTTATGAATTACTTATTTTTTCTACTCCAACGAAAATACCAGCGGTGCATCCGTATAGCTGTGAATGTTACTTACGTTTAGAGATAATTCGTCATTGTCTTCATCGTCTGAGTACTGCAAATTTATGGTGATAGATTCCAAAATCTCATTACGTGCTATTTCTTTCCAAAAGTCGTCTTCTTGTAGTTTAACTGATGTCTCACGCGTTTTACTAGTCTTGTGTTCCTTGTCAATTTCTTCGGGAATAAGTCGTACAAAGTCAGTCAGTTTGAAAATATTATTTGTGTTTGCAACATAATTTGAGCCCACATTAAGTCAATTGGATTGTTCTGCCAGTAGTAAGGGGGGGGGGGGAGAAGGTACATCGCGTCTCATTGATCCAGCTGATACACTTTTTCATGGAAGAGTAACTGAATAATGTTGCTTGAACTCTCTAGAGAAAATAGAGATAACGAGCCATTCATAAACAATGATACAGTGTGACCAGACACGTTCTGCCAGACTAGCAAGAAGTGTATCGTTTCCTCTCATCGAAGTTAACAAAAGTATTTCTTTTATCAGGTCATGTCAAATGTTTACGTTTCAGTTCTGAGTAATTTCAAATATAGGTACAATAAATACACCAATAATGGTGTTCATTACAGTGCTTATGTCGCAATGCATTGTTACAATATAATAGTACTTTATTTGTATTGGGAAAACTATTTGAGCTAAAAATATGGGGATTTTACGGTTATGTTAAATACATTACTCTCTCCTTCCTCATGGATAAGTTTTGCAAAATCAGACAGAGCGGGCAGAGTAATTAAGGATTTCTAGCAAAGCATCAAGGTATGTCGATAAGGAGCTGCATGAATCCTTAGTTAAAATGTTGACTCCTTGACCTGTAAGTGATGCACAGAATGTCATGTTTTCAGATAAAATATTTATCTCAAAAACTCAAAATATGGGGGAGCCTGTATTATAAATGCACGCTTAGAGTTGCCCAATATTTATACTCGGTAGTATTGAAAAACCGATAGCTATGTTGTTACATCACATACATATGAAAGTTAAGGATGCAACAGATGTGCAACAGGCATGGAGGTTCCCTTACTTCTGTTGACACAAGCGATGGTCGTCGGGTATGATGTTGCGTGACTGGGGCCACTATAAATAAATCCTGTTTTCCACTTCTCTACAGCACAGAGAAAAAGGTACAACAGACCTTAGGGAAACAGAAGCGAAACGTTCAAAACAAGCTCAGCCACCAGCAGGGGAACAAACAAAGAAATTCTGTGAATGCTTTGATTCACGTACCCTCTGTGTAAGAAAAGAAAACAGCATAAAACAATAAACGTCATCTACAGAATAACAGTCATGAACAAAATCTAACGTGTAGCAATCACGTGATTTCTTTCACCATTTAATAATTGTTTTCATAACTGCTCTGCAGGTTATTCATATAAAGTCTTGTTACTTTTTTATCGCTTTCTTATGTAAGGTAGATGTATTGTATGTATTACATTCATTACGTAACAATATTTTACCACAAATACATATTTTACCTACCTCGAAACAACAAAAAACAATTTTGGAAAACGTTCCACGAATGTACGAGTGTTTATGTCAGTTTGGGCAGGGTAATTTAAATTTCATGTCTAGGTCAGAGGTTATTTAAATAGGACAAGTAACATTTTCAACAAATTCTTGTATCAGCGTAACTCCGAAAGTGAAGGAGAGATGTGAAATGAGATGGGAAGAGGGGCAATTCGTGGTAATGAAGAAATTGCCTAACATTCTGCTAAGGATCAGAAAACCATCCACTACTTAAAGTGTTGCTCCAATTCCTTTATTTGACAAAAGTAAAGAATACAGGTGGAGTGGTCGTATATATAAACTATATAGAAGTGCATACAAATGGCATTTTTAGCACTGACTTGGTTATGCCTTTTATTAAAGCACAATTATCTTATATGCTGCATACTTCGTACGAATGAATTTCTGCTTTTACCGTATTTACATTACTATGTAATGTATTAAATTTGTTTCATAAATATTTTATATTCTTATATGAAAAAGCAGCATGAATAATATTTAAACCTTTCAGTTTTTGAATATTAGCCTGTACATTTTAATATCTTTCGGTAAATGGTTAATTAATACAAGTCACTTATTTATTATGTTTTTATTGCTAAACGAATCCCTTAATGTGGTTTGAAAATATTTGTTTTTTACCCCTTGTATTATTATTGTCTATGTTGGTATCTTTAATCTGTTTACTTGATGAAAGTACATACTTTATGTAATTGTATAGTTATACACTATCAAAGCGAAAAGGTGTATCGGAAAATATTCGCAACACAGATTTTACCTCAGCTTATCACACATACACGGCGACTTCAGTGTATGTATACTGTGTTCAGATATAAATCATGTCTTCTGGACAGCAATGTGTCATACTTCGGCAGGCGCGACAAATCATATCATATAGACACACGCAGCTTCCAATCGCTTTATTTGTGTTTCGTAACTTACTGTATAGTCGCGCTGTTCGAACGGTTACCATGGATTTATCTTTGTTAATAGATACCTCTCAGATAACGCACTGATTACTCCACGTGGAGTAAACATCTATCTGTCATTTGTGATTCCTACGAATTCCATTGGCTTAAGTGAGCGTTCATTGGTGCTTAGCACACGACCGGGAGGCCCATCAGTACCCCTCTCACTCTTACAAGAATAATCAATGTGTTATCTGAGAGGTTTCTGTTAACACAGATTCCATGCTAACCGTTCTAGCAGCGGGACTATACCTATATCAACTTACTAGGGTGGGTCAAAAAGTAATGCCTCATATTTTTTTCCCCCTTAAATAAGTAAGTTATGTGCAAACTTTGAATTTGGCGCAATTCCTCAAACCTTCTTCTCCAACCCCTGCAATAGTAACTTCCTAAGTCAACAGGTGGCCGCACTGCATCCTCTTGCAAAATGGTTGACATCGACATTCGTATTAGACAACGTTCTGTGATTGAATTTTTGACTGCGGAAGGTGAAACGCCAATTAGCATTCACGAAAGGCTAAAAAATGTGTATGGTGAGCAACGGTGTATGTCAGCACTGTTAGACGATAGGTTCATCGCTGTAACGAAGCTGAAGGGCAAACACTATTGGCAGATGAAAAGCGAAGCGGTAGGCCGGTGACTGCAGTGACTCCATGCAACATTCAGCGAGTCGATGACACTCGTGGTGATCGCCGGGTAACAGCTGGTGAATTGTGTCGCATTACCTCCCTCAGTAAAGGCAGTGTGATGACGATTATTCAACAACTGGGTTACACAAAAGTTTGTTCACGTTGGGTATCAAGAATATTAACCGCCCAAAACAAAGAAACAAGGAAAACAATAACCTCCAAACACTTGCAATTTGGAGGGAGAGGAGTTTCTGGAAAAAATTGTTACTGGAGACGAAACGTGGGTTCATTTTCTTGAACCTGAATCAAAGAGACAGTCAATGGAATGGCATCATACAACGTCACCGAAGAAAAAAAAATTCAAAACTCAGCGGTCGGTAGGGAAAGTTATGGCAACAGTGTTTTGGGATGCAGAGGGTGTGCTTATGATTGCTTTTTTGGAGCAGGGATGCGCAATAAGCTCTGTCCAATACGTCAGAACTCTCAAAAAGCTGAAAGCACATCTTCGTCGACTCCCAACAACTGTGGCGGATGCTCTTCTTTTGCATGACAATGCAAGACCTCACACCAGCCGTTACACCATTGCAGAAATTGAGAAATTGCGATGGCAAGTCTTACCTCACCTCCCATACAGCCATGACCTGGCACCATCAGACTTTTATCTGTTCGGGCCACTAAAGGAAGCTCATCGTGGGATTCATTTTGAAGATGAGGAGGCTGTGAAAACGTCCGTGAGTTAATGGCTTAGGAAGCAACACCGTGTGTTTTACCACACTAGAATACATGCCCTAGTTAAAAGATGGGCCAAAAATGTGGAAAAGGACGGAGATTATATTGAATAGTGACAAATTAATCGTCAATGTTGTAGTTTTCAAGCTATGTAAATTGGATGCAATTTTCTTGGCAATTATATCAGAAAAAATAGGAGGCATTACTTTTTGACCAACCTTCGTATTTCACTCTTCTAATCGACCAGATAAGACCTGATAAGAGATGATGGTAGCGCTGGTCAACTGAAGGCCAATACGCCTCAACGCTCTGTCGAGTTATACCAAAATGTAATTGGGCACTCATAGCTGTATTTCATTTAGCATGGCATTTGACTGCTGTGGTGTTTACGTGTTGCAGTAAATAGTGTGCAACGAACAAGAGAACCAGTTGAGAACGAGATGACGCGTGGTGTAGAGATAAGAGGCTTTCATAAGGACAAAATTGTGTGCTGCCACCTAAGTTGGCTGTCTAGCACGGCAATAGCTGCTAAGATAAACAGGTCCAAATCAACAATAGCATTCGTCCTACGTAAGTGGGAAGTCGATGGACATTATGACAATGGTGAACGTTCAGGGCGACCGAAATTCTCACTAGAGACCGCAAAATCCTAAAACGTGAAATTGTAAAGAACAGGGTAAAACCGATTGCTACCATAAGACACGAGTTTCAAGCAGCGACAATCATGTCTGTTTCCATTGAAACATTGCGAACAGAGGCCCACAAACTCGGGTATTCCAGAGGAGCAAGAGCACATAAGTCGCATATCACGAAGACAAATAAGGTGCATAGACTTAGGCATTGCTTGGACCATTGCAACTGGACGCTGAAGCAGTAGAAATCAATTTTATGTAGTGGCGAGTCTAGATTCACATAATTTCGGTCTGATGGACATGTATGGGTGGCGGCTACCTGGGGAACGGCTTTTGCCAGAGTGTATAATGCCTACCAGGAAATTTGATGGTGGTGGAGTGGTGGCATAGGGATGTTTCTCATACCACGGTGTGGGACCAGTGGTAAGTTGTTCGTGGCACACTAAACCTAGAGGCATACTTTACAATTCTGCAGCCCTATTCTGTGACGTTTCTATGAAATGGACCCTTGTTACTTCCTGGGTGACAATGCTAGGAGCCATGTTTCGGCGGCTACTTGGTTTGGCATGCAGACAATAATGTTCAACGGTTGGACCTTCCTGCACAGAGTTCAGACTTCAATCCCACTGAGCAACTTGTCGCTCCGCGGGTCGTGTTGATGCTACGACAGCCTTGACTGAGACATTTATGCCATTCGTAAACTTGCTGCTTTACCATAAACTTCTTCAAGCATTGTGAATGTCTTTGTGGCAGACTTTTGTAACAAAAACTTTATGTTTGAACATAGCTCTATTGCCGACATTATGGACTGATATAAACGAACGTGCACAAACAACAAAAAAAGTGGTTAGCACGCAAAGACAACAGCCACAAATTGAAATATCTTGGACGTTGTTAACACCAAATATAAGTATCCTTTATATTTGTATACATTAAATAGAAAACGACTGCGGAAATTTTTGAATCTAGGTTCATATCTAGATGGACACGATTTAGCAACTAAAATATAGAAAAACAAAGGAGGATCAAATCTACTTAAACAGTGCGCATACGATAGCAATGCCATATTTTAAAAATTATCATGTAAGAAAGTTTTGCATTTTCTTCCTATGTTACAATAAACATGACATACATTAAATACATGTGTAAAGAGAGAAATTTTTGCCCAGGTAGCGTTAGAAATAAATCAAGGGACTTTTTGGTTTAAAAAGAACGAGTAAAATCAGATTATGCATCATTTCCAAGGGCTAATGTGGCGACCTGACTGTGGGGAGTCTTCATATTCAATAGCTTCACCGCTATTTTGCAGTACATGTTAGGGGTTCTGTATCATGTGAAAACTATGTGGCTATTACGTTAATGAAGTGAGCGTCTGAGGTCAAGAGTTCTCGAGGAGCAATGGAACTCTAGATCACAGACAATATCTAGGACGGGTGAGTAGTCCGATAGCTGGTATGAGGGCAAACAAGGGGATGATATGCAGTGACGTCAAATGGATAAAAGAAAAGGTAACGATAGAGGTGACGATAGAGGTGACGATAGCTGGAATTAAATACCTAGATGCTGTTTTGTCCACAGAAGCTTCCGGGTGCGTTCCCTTTGGATCGAACTCCTCGAGCTCCTCGAACTTCTAAAAAAATTCTTGACTATTCTGACGATTTTTCCGCCAACAAAAGCTGTAAGACCACTGGGAAAGGATAAGGAGATAAGTAATTCCGTCCATGTTTCATAATTTTTGTGGGTATTAAAGGCTGTTTCGGCTGGCCCCATAGCTCAGTTGATAGAGCACCTGCCTCCCGTGCTAGGGCTCCCGGGATCGATTTCCGGCGGAGGGGTGGGGATTTTTCTCCGACCAAGATAATTCCTCATCTTTTCCAGAGTCTGGAAGTATTAATGATAGTGCGAATGTGTGCGTAATCTAATGATTAAAAACCCCAACGAATACGAGTTAACACTTTCGATATGTTACAAAGGAGAACGGCCGCCAGTATGACCATTGGAGTTAAAGATGGGGTATAAATGGAAACAAAAGAGGCTGTTTACATCCGTTGCTAGGAATATGCAGGGTTGTGCAAAATTAAATCCGTAAGAGAAAAAGGAAGACCACTCTTGAAAATCACCTACAGTATTTATTATATCTATACAATCATTTTATAACGTACAAGGAAGGTATATAAAATGAATTGAACTACCGTTGGAGCTTGAAAAGCTAACTGCACAATTTGGTAAACGAATTAATAGTAAACTATTCATTATCCTTAATATTTTATAATATTAGTACAAGCAAAAATTAGGGTTGGGTCCTCGATACTTGCATGGTATCGACATCAACAATATTTTGGAAAATTTCCTCGATACTTTTTCGATACTTTGGCGGTGAATCTAGAGGGCGTCAAATTCAGTGCTAGTTAGCAGTTCCCAAGAAGAAATCACTGCATATCTCAACGACCGTATTGCCACCCGAACGTCGGAACTCCCTATAGAACCGGCCGGCAGTAGGGCCAGACAGGAACCATTCAGGCTACGCCTACCCATTTGTCTCGTGTCACTAACTGAAGGGATGGTTAGGAGAGCGGCGCGAGCCCTGTTCCGTCTCTTTCCCCTCCCACCAGATGTCTCGAAACCTCGGGATAATTGTGCGCGCCGCGAACCTTCCAGAAACGGCGATCTTCCCTATATAAGGCCTGTAGTTGGCGAGTCAGCTCAGTTCTTGGCGAGCAGCCGTGAGGAGTGCCCAGTGAGGGAACGGACCGGAAGACTGTGTACGTGCATCGGAGGAGTTGTGCGTAATTGCGAGTGCAGAGTGGACCTGTGACAGACGAGCTGGTGAATTGTAATTGTGTGCGCTACGTAATTCTGTGTAATTGGCAAGTGTTTCAACTGTAATTCGGTGGAAATAAAGAATATTTTGAGTTTGGCCACTAAATATACTTACCAATGTGTATTCCACGTGCAACTGTTTTCTCGGAAAGAGTATTTAGCACAGCAGAGCTCATATGTAACAGAAAAAGAAGTAGACTTAACCCCGAAAGAGTAAAAATGCTAGTATTTTTTAACAAAAACTTATAAAAGTGGACTGTTTTGCTTTTAAATGTCTAATGTAAAGTTTAAAAATAGTCTTATTAAATATATGCACCTATTCAGCTGTATTGGCATTATGTACTTCTTCCAACATTCTATTTGGTATTGAAACTAGAAGTAGGATGACGGTATCGAGTATCGAACTGTCGAGAGAAACATCCCTAGTAAAAGCCATATCACATCACCCAAATATTACGTGCTGCTGTTGTTTTTGTTTACCCGAACGCTAGTCTCAACACAAGTGAAACAAAACTGCGTTTTTCCTGCAAGTTGTTGATCGGTCTCGAATTTTTTTCTTTTATTCTTCTCTGCAGACTTCAACCAGGGCTCTAAATGAGGAAACCATTAGCCCTTTCTAAAGGAAGTGTTGGAATTCTCTCACTGTGCCCATTATTCGAACATCAATCAATAAAAAGGCACTCCAATTATTCAGTTCTTCCTTCCTTACTCCTTTTGGGTTCCTCTTTCCACTTCTCTGAAATGAAACTCCTTGCAAATCACAGCTACAGATAATGTATTTCCAATATTATTCTTGGGAATGCTTCTTCTAGCCGAGCTGCCACTTTCAATTCAAAGACTAATATTTTAACTTTTCTTGCCATTGAAGCTAAGTTAACTTGGGGCGATAGTGTTCTATGTATATTGCAACAAAGGAAAAGAACAAGCTCTCTGGTGTCTTTATCAGCGAAACAAAGAACCTATTTCATAGGAGAGAAAAACTTCTGATGAAAAAAGCCAGAAGTTAAATCACAATAATTCAGAAGAGAGCTTTTTTCTTATTTCAGAGAAGTCGACGAGGTGTAAAGCAAACCATAAAAGCAACCAAGTTGGGAATTGCAACAATAGATTTTTCACGTTCTCTGTCGTTTTGAAAAGAAAACTTTTCTCTTAATTCACAAATTCCTGTATACGATCAGCAACAGATGGAAAACATTTTGCACATTTGAGTTGGTGAGGAATACAAAAGATACAGAAATTGGCAAAATAAGATATAAATAAGAAAGGCTCTATATAATGTATGTTGTGCAGGACGGCAAACGGATCATTTTCCAAGCAGTGACCCATATCCGGAAACGTACGGTTTGGGGGCGGTTCCACATGTCGTCAATACAACGAACCAACGGTATACAGTATAAAGCAGTTTAAAATTACAAACGGGGTTCAAACTGGGTACCTTCTACGTCAATAGAGAGACTACATCGGCAGCGCTGAGCTTGACGTACATGCTCCAATAAGTGTGGTTGACCTGAAGGAATTGCAATAGCCACCTCACAGAAAATAGTCCAGTGTGATCGTGCTGGCCATGGAACTGGTCCGCTTCTACCAATCCATTGATTGCGATATGTAACGTTGAGGGATGATGAGCATTTCAGAATTTCAGAGACGAAAACAGGGTCTTGCATCATACCACTTCTGAAACTGCTTTTTCAAGAAATGCAATACTGTATAGTGTTACTGGCAGAGGCGAGGCGTGACTTTTAAAGTGAGGGAAGCTCCAAATAGTAATTTAAGGCTACTCTTTAGTAATCTTTCTATTGTACAGTCACACGTGAGACCTTCTTGAATTGCAAGACTGCTCACACTACATGTATGTATGTATGTATGTATGTATTTATTAACTGCAATTGGGTACTACCCGGTGGCAGAGTTAAGAATACAGATCAAATTACAATTATTAGATTTACAACAATAACACAGTAAACAATACAAACATGATATTATTTTACTTTAGTCACTTAAAACCTATCTAATTACTTCTCTATTTACATATTATATACCATTATAATTCAAAAGTTAAACTATAAACCATCTAGATTTTTTCTAAATTTCTTCAGCGACAGGGGACAGCCCTGAAAGACTGCTACAGGCAATTCATTCCATTCTTCAATGGTTCTATTAACAAAAGAAAATTTTCCTACGTCGGTTCTGTATCTTCTACCCTTAATTTTATACCTATGATCGTTTCGTCCATAATAATCCGGATTATCTAACTTTACACTAACGTCCACCCATGCCTTTACACCAGCATTAGCTTTGAATAATGCTACCAACCTATGTTTTTTACGCCTAATTCTTAATTCCTCCCATTTAGTCTCATCTCCTTTTATAGGCCCAAAATACTTGCCTCTTTTTATGAATTTTATTGCCCTCTTCTGTATTTTTTCTAACGGATCGATTTGGTTAGCTCTATACGGGTCCCAGCATGCTACTCCATATTCCATAACCGGCCGCACTAAGGCCTTGTAGGCAATTTCCCTGGATCTAGCGCTCCCCTTTTTCAATATTCTCATTACGAAATGTAATGCCTTCCACGCATTCCTAGATGTGGAATTTACTTGTTCGTCCCATCCAGCATTACTTGCCAGGTACACTCCCATGCAGACATATTCCTGCTTCCTCTTTCCACTCAGACGTTCCTATTTTTTGGAACTGTCTATTTGGAACCAAACCACTTAAGATGTAAAATAGTAATAAATAATAAACTAATAGAACAGGTAGGTAAACTATTTTAACTATCTGGGATTCAACGTATTTTACTGCCAAAATAACGACTAACATCAAAATAACCAGATTCTATAGCATGTGCGGAACAATAAAAAGAGCATTGAAAAATGAAACAGTAAAAGCAATTCAATTAAAATTCTGTAACACTATGGCAGTTTCCATGATAACTTATGTCTGTGTGAATTGGATACTTATAAGATCAGATAGAAGATAGAATCAGCCGAAATGAAATTACTACGTTCTGCAACGGGATACACACTTTTAGATAAAAAATTTGAGGATATTAGAACAAAATTAAACATTTTCAACTTAAATTATAGAATAAATCAAATACGAAATAACTGGTTAGAACACATAGGAAAGAATGCCATAAATAGATTACCACAGATATTACTTTAATACCAACAAGAAGGTAGAAGAAGAGTTGGACGCCCATATGCCAGATGGATAAACTCGATCTCTTGACGTGGAACCAAGGGCAAAAAGTGGTGGTGGTGGTGGTGGTGGTGGTGGTGGTGGTGGTGGTGGTGGTGGTGGTGGTGGTGGTGGTGGTGGTGGTGGTGGTGGTGGCGCTGGCGGTGGCGGTGGGCCCTGGCGGTGGTAGAAGAAGAAGAACGTTGAGGTGATTCCGCACAATTCTCTCAAAGTGTACTGGGGCTCCATCGTGTTGCAGCCACATGCCAAATGTGTAGTGGGACGTCAATAAAGTAATCAAAATATCTGTAAGAAATATGAGATAGATCGGTCCTGTTACACCAATGCAAAAGTTAAAGGCACATGATCGCTGGCCAATTCTCAAGCGGAGCGCTGTTGCCAAACGTAGTACTGCACCTGCAGATGTTCCGTGTACATAAGAGCAGTTTTACCCGCCACCAAAGGTTTTGGCTATTCTTCCCGTAATTAAACAACATATTAAATATTTCTAAAACATTAAGGTCTTACCTTGACACACGTCACAGCAATGGAACAGCAAGCACGGTTTCCATTCCAGTAACTCGTTTTCCGACTTCACGGATCTTTCCCAGGTACGCTCCCTTTTTCTGAGGATAAAACTGTTTCACTACAAATTCGTGACACTGTGTGCACACTATCTACATCACAAGGTTACAGAGTTAATTGCTAGGATTTTGAAAGATCTACAGTTTCTCTATATCCTTGATTGGAGAGCTTTCGTAAAGCTTGTTCATATTAAATATAATTTTTCTGCCCTGATAATGAATCACTTCACGTTTATAGATCGAAAAATCACTTGTTCCAGCTTCGAAGGACATGTTCAGGCACTCGGATCACAAACACTGGAAAAAGATATGTGTATAATAATAATTTAGTGTAATATTAACAATATTTTATCTCGAGTTCAACGATTTCAGTCACTTCAACGAAATAACACCTCTACTCTGAAAAAGAACTGAAAATTAACTCTGCTTCAAACTGCGTGAATTCTGTTTTCATAGTATGTGCATTATTTATTTATGCTTGAGATAAATGTTATGAGGAAAGAATGGTGTTATTTTTCAGGCTTATCTATGTTGAATGCATGGATGTTGGGTGTAACCATAACCATGTAAAGACAAAAAGTGCATCGCTCGCGTTATAAGTATGGTAGAGACTGGATTTTTGTACGGCATTGATCAGAAAATAAAATTCTTTCTTATTATAAGAACTATTATTATAAGAATTATATTATTATTAGCTTTTAGTTTTCAAACATTAATCCCAACGTAATTAATTAACATAATGTTCTCAGTTGAGGCGCGCGAAGTGCGTATACCACTTTCGGCAGCGCTGCTAGGCGGGGCAAGCTTAGGATTGGCTGGAGTCTGCAGTACGGCCCACCTCCATATGCCTTTAACTTTTGCGAAGATTATAGTCTCTTTGGGAGCAGACTGGACCAATGATGTGGTCAGCAATTATTCCAGCCCATAGATTGACACACATTGTGTGTTTGGTGACTTCGAACGATCTGCGGATGTGGATTTTCGTCCGCTCAAACATGCGCTTAGGGCACCATTTCTCTAACTTTAGCGTTCTACAGCATCCATACCGTACGTTTCCGGACATGGGGTTCTTAAAAATATACAATGTGCTGCCCTGTGCAACATACTATGCGTTGTCGGTGTCTTGTTGACTCACTCTGTATAACGCTTCGTAGAATTGTGACTGATTTTACACTGTCGAGGATGACTTCTGTCGGAGTTCAGATATTTTAAAGTCAATTAAGGTAGGCAGCAATGTTAAACTCTTAAAGCATTATTTGGTGCAGTGTTTCGACTTAATGAATATTCAGCTGTTAAAGAACCGCTCCGCATCTGCAATTCTAATAAGATTTGGATATTAGCTCAATGCGGCGGGTTTTATAAATCGAAACTTAAAATATGCAGCTGCATCCATGCTCGCTGGCTTAACAGGTGTAACACAAAAATAAAATGATTAACACAGAAGGAAAATAACATTCATTAATAAATAATACATAAATATATAGTGGAGCATTTTAATTTGAAACATATTTGTTTACGTTTGAGTTTAATAAACGAGAAAATAAATTCTTTAAACTAAAAAAAATGGAGTTCATTATTCACATACTGTAAAATGCAAGTAGATGCAGTACTCAATTACTGTCAGATGCAAAACATTTGAGGTGCTTCTAAAAGCACCCATTGAGAACAAATTTATGCAGCAATTTAAAGAAATAATAAGATAGTGATAAGACACATGACCACAGCATCTACACAGTTGGCTTGCGATATTCTGATGATCCAGGAAATCCAGCTCGTGTGGGATGCGCTTTTATGGTGTTTGATATAAACAATGTGTAGTTGCTTTATAGAGGATACAGACTCACACCTAATTGATCTATATTCCAGGCTGAACTTTTTGCACTGAATCAAGTAGTGGAGTGATGCCACAGTAATAATTATAGCTCAGTGATTCCCAGGCATCTGTCAGTGTTATCGGAGATAAATACAATTGCTACCAAAATAAGGAACGATATTATAACAAACACCAATCACGTGTGCATCACATGGGTTAGAGGCCATACGGGTATACATGGAAATGAGAGGGCAAATGAAATTGCTAAGTGTTACGCATTATCCCAAAACGAATTCGGTTTTAAAGAGTCTACAATCATATTTGTTAAAAAAATAAACATTGAGAAAATAAATTTTTGAAATGTGGAACAGCACTTGGATAAATACCGATAAAGGACAAATCACTCAAAATTTATTTTTTCCTTCTGTTAATGATCGTGCAAACTAAGAATGATCACAAATTGTTTTGACAACGTACCTTTACTCATCCTCATAATTTTGATGGTCCTTCTCGAACTATGTGTCCCCGAATGCGATTCACTTGTCCCAGCGTTTCTGCCAGTCTTCAATCACATGCTGGACACCGTTTCTTGAGAGATCCTTCAAAATCACCTCCGCAGCCTTCACCACTGCTTCTGATGATGGCTAATGCCTCCCACGATGGTGTTTCTTCAAGTTAGGGAATAGAGAAAGGTCACATGGGGCTAAATACGGACTATACGGAGGGTGAGGGATGCACTTCACATTGATTTTTGCAAGTTATTCAGCAACAACATTGGCAATATGCAACCGGGCATTATTTTGGTGCAGCATCCAGCCTGCTTCACGGAATTGTGGTCTTTTGCGCCTGATATGGCCTTGCAAAGTTTTCAGGACATCCCTGTAGTATTTTCCAGTTACTGATGTGTGTGCAGGTACAGCATGCTGATAAACCATTCCGTGAATATCAAAGAATGGGATGATCATAACTTTCCCAGCAGAAGCAACCACTTTTGCTTTTTGGGGGGGTTGGTGATGAAGGATATTTCCACACTGAGCTTTACTGTTTGCTCTCAGGATCAAAATGATGTCGCCAATTTTCATCAGCAGTGATTACGTTTGAAAGAAACTCCGGATCCTCCTCTAACATCAACTTTAACTGCATGTTACCTCCATTGCAGCGGTAGGCGATCCTCAACATGTCTGAACTTACCTGGTTCTCACAGGCGGGAACCAGCAGTACCAACAATGAAACTACTATGGGTGTTTGTTTCACATTAAGCTAACAGAATATAATGGGATTGAATTTTAGTGCAAAAAATTATGACCATAAAAGATTATAATCATTCTTTATTGAACAGCCCTCGTACTTTTCACCTAATTTTATTTTGAACCAGTTTGCTACCGGACATGGGAAATTTAAAGCTTACTTTCAAAGACTATCCTGATGGATAGCTCTGTAAATGTGAAAGCGTTGATGAAATTGTTGAACACTTAATATTTAGATGTGATCCTTATTAAATATATATATATATATATATATATATATATATAGTCTTATTCAATATCTTTCATGTTGTAATACAGATCTACAATTAGCGTTGTTTAATGTACTCCTTAAAAAAATGTTAAACTTCAGCCTTTGAGCACTTCATTGGCCAAATTTTTAAAACGTTATAATTAGTATTATGCTCTGTTATTTTGATCTTCGTATTCATGTGTTTTTGTAACTAGAACCCTGACATACCTTACTGGTAAAATGGGTTTACTACTTTTGGATGATAATAAAATGATAATGATAATGATCATGACAATGACAATGATAATAATAATGATAATAATAAAGTGATATGGCAATAAGAAAGTAAATGACCTTATTTAAATATTTGTTATTTATTTGCCCAAAATATTAAATAAACTGTAGTAAAACGATGTACATGTTTGATAAAGACTGATACTGAATGTACTTCATGAATGAACTGAAGGTAATAAAAATTTAGAGTTTTTGTTGTTCTATATCACAATTGAATATGATTAAACATCTCCAAAATTTAAATAAGTATATTTTCCCAGTGAAATCCATCTCACTGTAGAATTTATAGGAATGAGCAAGCAGATTTATGGGCCAAGGAGGATTTCAAATTAGCTCAATGAAACAAAAATGAATCAGTTAAAACTTTTTTTTAATTTACGTCCTTCAACGTTAAGCCATATCAGACGATGAATGAAATGGGTGAAATGATGCTCAAATGAGTCCGGGGTCAATGGAGTCTGGAGCTATCCGACATTAGTCTTTCAGGATAAGGGAAAACCCTGGAAAAAAACCTTATCCAAGTAACTCACCCTAACCGAGATTCGAACTCGGGACCTCTTAAACGTGAGGTGGACGGGCTACCATCTACCCTACCGAGGTGGGCAGTTAAAAGTTTAATTAACATTTTCACATCCATTTATGTCTAACGTCTTACTTCATGTCAAAAATGTAATTGGAAGTATCAACAAAATAAAGTACTACGAGCAGCCACGACAGAGGGCAGCGTTGCCCGACAGGTGAGGACAACGTACAACCCACCCTACTGTGGTTTGGAAACTATTCCACCACGAGTCCTGGGTTCGGAGACCGGTAACCGTACTACCGGAGTAGGTATTAGTTTACTCAGAGCATATCATCCTACCATACAGTGCCGAGACACCCTCCGACACTTCTACCTTGAAAGAGACCACCAGATAAGAGGTGATGTGAAATTTTAATACAAATTAAATGGAGATACAGAAATTCGGGGGATGTAATTAACCTACCCGGCATTCGCTTGGCGACCCGAGTCAGGTAGGTTGACCACAGGAATCAAACCATGGCCTCTCGAATGCGGGCCACAGACGAAACCGCCAGAGCTATCCCGCTCGGTATCTGTGTGGCACTTCTGCACGTTTCTGTGGTTCTTCTGACTCTGCCCTCTGCCAGCCTGTGGTTTCCCGTCGCCCCACCGCAACCCCCTCACCGAGGAGGTGGATAACCATAAATCTCTCCCGAATCACGATGGGCGAGGTGTTAAACCAATTAAAAGGAATAGGAATTATGCAACAAAAGGGGCATTTCTATATCCACTTTTGATGCTATACTTTTCCATGCCTCTTTGTATAGAAAGGTTTAAGTTGTTTGAGCTAAGCATTTGTTCTACACCACGTTATATAAACCATAGCTGTAAGCCGCCTGCTTCTCGAATCCTGAAAACTGATTGACAAGTGCACTCCGGTATGTTGAAGGGCCGGGCGTCTACTAAATCCCTTCAATACCGATTTAAACCCTCTTTGGGGATTTGGACCTTTTTAGCCGGTAAGTTCTTTAGCAGCAGATGATAAGTGCCTTTGTGTTTACACTCCAAATCCGGATTACATAACAAGTGCAATTTGTTCTCCATTTTCTCTGCTAGGGAAGGGATGCAATCAACTGAATCATTTTTATGATTAAGCTGTTCTATTAGATACTTTCATAAATAAAGTATGTCACTTTTGGTTCATTAAATCGACAAGATCATCTATTTTAGTTTTACGGCTTCACTAAAGTTAAAATAGCTTCCTCAAATGATTAAGTTAAACAAATTTACTTCCACACAACATGAGACATCTATTTATATAGACTCCAATGTTTACTATATCCATTATGCTCATATTTGTCGTTAACCAGTACGGCGTGAAAGAGTTTGTAATCTTTGCAAAAGTTAAAGGCCGTACTGCAGACTCCAGCCAATCCTAGGAGCACTGCCAAATGTGGTACAAGCATCTCGTGCGCCTGAACTAAGAACATTATATTAATTAAGTTCAGATAAATGTTTGAAAAATGACATGTAGATCTTATAATAAGAAAGAATGTTATTTTCTAATCATGACTGTACACAAATCCTGTCTCTGCGATACTTAGAACACGAGAGATGCACGTTTTATCTTACATATGGTTGTGGTTAAATGTTACGGATCAATATGTGAAAATTACAGATGCCAATCTTATAACAAGAAAGAATTGTACTTTCTAATCACGACCGTACACAAATCCTGTCTATATGGTACTTAGAACACGAGTGATGCACGTTTTATCTTACATATGGCTATGGTTAAATGTTAAGGATAATTATGTGTAAATTACATATGCCAATCTTATGACAAGAAAGCATTGTACTTTCTGATTATGACCGTACAAAAATCCTGTCTCTACGATACTTAGAACACGAGCGATGCACTTTGTATCTTCACACGGTTATGGTTACGCCCAACATCCAACCATTCAACACAGATAAGCCTGAAAAATAACACCATTCTTTCCTCATAATATTTATCTCAAGCATAAATATATAATGCATCTACTATTAAATCAGAAGTCACGCAATTTGAAAGAGAGTTAATTTTCATTTCGTTTTCAGAGTAGAGTTGTCGTTTTGTTAAAGTGAATGGCATCGTTAAGTCGTGTCTTGAACTCGAGCCGAAATACTGTTAATATTACATTAAATTATTATTATACACATATCTTTATCCAGTGTTTGTGATCCGAGTACGTAAACATGACCCTCGAAGCTGGGACAAGTGATTTTTTGAGCAACAAACGAGAAGTGATTCATTCTAAGGGCAGAAAAATTATATTTAATGTGAACAAGTTTTTACGAATGTTCTCCAATCCAGGATATATAACAACTGTAGATTTTTCAAAATCCTGGCAATTAACTCTGTAACCTTGTGGTGTAGGCAGTGTGCACACAGAGTCACGAATTTGTAGTGAGGCAGCTTCATCCTTAGAAAAAGGGGGCGTACCTGTGTTTCAATCTCCGGGAAAGATCCGTGAAGTCGTAAAGCGAGTTACTGGATTGGAAACCGTGCTTGCTGTTCCACTGCTGTGACGTGCGTCCAGGTAAGATCTTAATGTTTTAGGAATATTTAATATGTCGTATAATTACGGAAAGAATAGGCAAAACCTTTGCTGGCGGGTAAAACTGCTCTTATGTACCGAACCTCTGCAGGTGCAAGAACTACGCTTGGCAACAGCACTCCAGCGTTCACAGACCTTTAACTTTGCGAGCGGCATAGAAAATATAATTTACCTCTTATGACTATTATCGAAACTGTCGAAACAGCTATGATAATAATAAGCATGGCTCGGAAATTGAATAGCTATAGCTTGCCAAAAGGATCAATAAGAGTATGTAAAATGTCCTTAAAGGGACGTAATAATTGGAAATCAATTGTGTAGTGTTAAACGTCCGCTTTTACTACATGTGGCACCGCCGGCGGTGACACTGATAATACAGCAGATGAAGAGGGAGCACCGGTGGAATGAGTTGGCCAGGAGAAAACCCGCCTCAGCACCGTGTTGTCCACGACATATCTCACTTTGCCATCGCCTGGGATCGAACACGGACCGCTTTAGTGAGAGTCAAGCGGTCTAACCACTCAGTCACGGCGTGACCATAATAACTGGAGAAACGACCTAAAATTTATGTTAAATATTCTTATTTTTATTAATTTTACATAAATAATGAATATAATCAAATTTAATAAATGCGTATAATTAAGAAATTATGTATATGCGGATATATATTGAAGTGATAATGAACCCGGCTACTAAATATAACAGTACACACGCAAACGTTTACGTACACCTCCTTTTATTTTCAACAAAGAAGAACATTACAAAGTAGAAAGATATTCCACTCCTTGCCAAAATCTTCAAAGCTACTTCACTTACCATATTTTATTAAATAACGTATATCGTTTGTTATCAAGACAATTTTTTTTTATGTAGCAAGAAGATATACCTTTCTAAGATTAGACACAAAATTAATTTCTGAACGTACTATAATACTATAAATATTTGTCGACAGACAATTATCAAATATTGGCAAATCTTTGGATACCTTCTTTATAGTTTGTATTTGTGAATCCGTGAATGTGAACTGAATTGACACAAAATTAATAGGTTTCCTTTATGACTTTGTAAAATACGCGGAAACTTTTTTACTATTGCAAGGGGAAGACGACCTGACTTATGTCGTAGAAGTCAGTCAAATGTGCCACAAGCTACGTCACGTGTTAACCGCAATGATGTGCAGCGAGACGCAGCTAATGCTAATAGTTCTGTTGGTATGTCAGAGCTTCATTAAATAATATCTGTTCCTTCCGAGGGAGTTGTTTTCGTACAAATCAGTTGACACAGTTATAAACCAGGATGAGGTAGTCAACTATCCCACAGAGTTTTTAAATTCATTAGAATTGCCTGGACTCCCACTTAACAATTTTAAAATTAAAAGTAGTAACAGTTGTGATCACGCTGCGTAACATTAACCAACCACGACTGTGCATTGGTAAAAGTTAATGAATAACGTTATCGAGGCAATAATCCTCAAGGGAAAGTACAAAGGAGAGGATACCTTGATCCCACGTATTCCGATGTTCCCAATGGATTTACTTTTCATTTTAAGCGTCTACAATTTCCCGTGCATTTGGGCTTTATGATGACCATAAATAAATCGCAAGGGCAGTCGTTGAAAGTTTGCGCAATCAACTTGGAGTCTCCGTGTTCCTTTCACGCGTATTCGCGCAATGGAAAAGCCATCTCTTTATATATTTACGCACCACAAAAGGATTAAAAGAATTATCACCAAGCTTTAAATTGATTAACTTAATTGTAGCTGTGTTATATTTGAACTTCACCCCCGATTACAGAATAACTAATCCCAATTCTTTTTATTTACATATATAAGTTCGGATAATTTTTATTGGTGGCACGAAGTTTGTCGGGTCAGCAAGTATATATATATATATATATATATATATATTACAATTAAAGATTGCTATAGTTAATTCATCATATAACACCCAAATGTTATGTTTTAAAATAGAGTTAAACATGTTTGATTGAAGGTAAACATTCTGGTGGCATACAAGTTGGAATATATATATATATATATATATATATATATAATGCTGCTTCTTCTTGCAGCTGTATATTTTTTCCATTGTTATTTTAATTTATATAAATCATTTTTATCTGTAAAATATTTTTAACTTACCTATTTTGAGGCATGTAATGCTTGATTCAAAAGAGTAAGGTGCAATTGCTGCTTTCTAGCGTATGCGGCTTTGATCAGTATGTTTAATGGCCAAAGTTCACTCACCAGACAGATTCTATAGCACCTCAATTTTATCATAAACCTAGTCAATCACTGTATATCAGACAGAGCTGGCCTCAGGATCCTTTAGCGAGGGGATAATACATTTTAAAGCACCTTACAACTAAAGAAATTACAGCTAATAATAAGAGTACGAGGGGGTGTCGAAAATTTTTAGTTATCACCCTTTAAAAATGTGATAGATAGTTTGTGTTGATATGTGCTTCTCTACGTAGTGACCATCCAGATTTACACACATTTTCCAGCTTTTCTTGACCTTCCAAATACCTTGATTGTAGAAGTCTGCAGAATTCGCTTTAAACCACTCTTCCACTTCATTAATGACGTCATCTGTGTTGTCAAATCGGCGACCTTGCAACGGATTCTTCATTCCCGGGAACAAGAATGTCACTTGGTGCGAGATCGGGCGAATAATGCGGATGCTGTAAGGTCTCAAAGCCACATTCTGTCAACTGCAACTTGAGATGAATGAGCTGGTGCATTGTCAGCCAGAGGACGAACATCTTTGGAGAGCATACCTCGTCGTTTCTTAATCCGAGCTGTCCGTAACTTGTCCAGAACATTGCAGTAGCATCTGCCAGTGATGGTTTGACCGTTGGCATGATAATCTGTAAGGATGACTCCACGACAGTCCCAGAAAACTGAAAGCATGACCTTCCCAGCAGACTTTTACACTTTTTGCAATTTTTGGGAGGGGAAATCCACCTGTTTCCATTCCATGCTCATGGCTTTTTCTCTGCATTATACTGATAGATTCAGGATTCATCCATGGTTACCAGACGATCAAAAAAATCATCTTCATCCTGTTCCAACAGCATCAACATTTGTCACGCCGTGTTTGCTTTTGGAAAGGGATTAGCAAACGTGTAACCCATTGTGCAGACACCTTAGACATGTGCAGTTCATCATGAATTATTTTCCACACACTACCATAACTAAGAGGTATCTCATTCATGATCATCTGGATGGTTGCTCGTCTGTCTTCGAGTATTAAACACTCCACTTTCTTCCCTGTGACAGCATTGTCTGTCACTGACGGTCTACCTGCTCTTGGCTCATCTGTCAGGGACATCTGACCAGTTTGAAAATTCTTTTTCCACCTCACAATAGTGTCATACGACGGGCAATCATTTTCATAACCAGCCGTCATCTCATCATGAATTTCTTGGGAAGTTTTGCCCTTCAAATGCAGGAACTTGATCACACTACGAGCCTCAATTTTCTCCATCTTACACTTCAGTCACCTCTGGCACTCACTGTAAAAAAGTACTCAAATCACTGACACTACCAACATTATGTCCCGAGGGATTAATAACACTGAAATATTTTCATCACTCTAACATAAAAACTACCGGGTGATAATTAAAACTTTGCGACACCCTCTCGTATTTTACGTTTCTAGGTTTTCACGTACCATATGAATTAAGCGTGATTGAAACGTAATATTTAAATAGATTACTCAGGTTTACGAATATACTCCTCATAGTCGAAAGGGTATCACTCAGAAGCTTTTTACTAATAAATGTAAAGCATACTTTTTCTGCATTATATATTTTTTGTTCTTCTCGAGTCAATGGTGTACTTTTAAATACAGTTCATCACTAAAATAAATTTAAGCCCTACCCCTGATGAAATAGATGCTCATGCGGTTTAAATAAGTAAATTATAAATGACTGTAGGATTTGTTCCTTATAAAGTAATAACTTTTTATAAGCAGGAAAGCTACACACTTAATAAGAATTCTCAGAAAAGAAGAAAAGTGCTTAATAATAGAAGTTAAATTTTCTGAATAAACGCTAGCGAAGCTCTTGTTATTACCGGAAAATAGCCTAAAACCTTTATACAAAAATGTAATTTCTTACTGCTTGGAGCTTGCGTGTATTAAAACCTTACTGCTGAAACAACACGAGAGTAACAGAATCAATTTGCATTTGTGGGTAAATAAAACAAATCTGCAGATATTATTATAGCGTTTGTTTATACGTACGAACATAAAGGAAAAATAAACAGAAGAGTCAGTAGATGTATCATAAACAGTCTAGTTGACAGAATAAACAATTCTTCTGCCTAGCAAAAGAACATGATAAACCCAAATAGTCATACGGGCAGTAAGCTCTTGTAACAAAAGAAAAACAGCAACAATCGTATTCTGTTAATAAAGCAGCTCATGCGGTTTAACTGGAAATAACTTTATTTTGACTTTATCTACAAATAAATAGAAATTTCTTACAAAAGTATTACATTACACATTCTGGATTCACATTAATTATACAGCAGCATTACATTTTACTAATGACTTGCCAAACAATGTGCACCTAGAAACAAAATTTGATATATTTCATACTAGAACGATCGTATTGTTAACATATATCAGGGAGATAACAGACACGGAATGTTCTTAGCTTACTGATTCGTGCAGGAAATACATGAATTTTTATTTTACATTTTATCGAACAACCGCTTCTACAAACAAAAAAGAATTTACCTCTGAAAGAATTTCGAAGTAGTAGTCTCGTAGTTTGCGTTAGCGAGAGGGGTGAACGTATCCAAAGTTGCCAGTTAAGATATGACAGGCTATCTAGGAATTCTTGGAATATGTGAGAGTATTTCTGAATAAATAATAGAGATAATAATAATTCTAATAAATTAATGGTTGGAAAGTAAAAAAATTCAGTAATGTAGAAAAGAAATGATAACATCATATTAGGAGCTAGTAGTGGGGTCTTAGATCCATTAGGAAAAGTGTAGGTGATTAGGAGAATATTAAAGCTGAGTAGGACATTTTGGGGATAACCTTGGACACTACTGCTCGGATCGCCGGTGGAACAAGACGTAGAGTATTTCTTGCCTCAAGTATAGAGCCACATGGTATAGAATTCATATAAAATAACTCCGGATATTTATATATTAGTCTTTATTGGTGGAAAACTTCACGGGTAAAGTAAATATTGTTTATTAAATGTTTCAAACTCACATTCCGGTGTCACTTATTTTGATTACACACTCACACATATCCTGAGATAGATCTCTACTGAAGAATGAAGCAAACACTTACTGTTTCAATTTAGGGCACCAACGCAGGACAACGTGGAAGCCCCACCTACCTCCAGTTCGTTTCGATATAGGACTAGAGTGATGTGGGTATTATTCGTCCATCACTCAGATTGTTCATATCAGTTAAAATTCACCGTTGTCTTACCTCTTAAAATAAAATTAATTTACGAACGGTGTCGACACTTATTTGGAATTATATTAACTGAGAGGTGAAGGAAATAGAGAGGCACATCTCCACACAGATCTACCACGGCTCATGCCCCCGCGAGGATGGGCTGATGCGAGGGAAACGTAAGAAGTAGCAGGCTTACAGGCATACAGGCCACAGAGGTGCGCGGAAGTCCCTAACAAGACATGAGGCTTATCATCAGAAGTTACACTGCGAAGCATAATTTTCCCAGCATCACCATACACCACGAGCCGAAAGCACGCCTGAAAGACACAAAAATTATATGAAGAGAAAAAATGAAAAGCAAATCGCCCGATCAAGTAAGTATCCCAATATTCGTCTAAGTGACAAAAGAAAACCAGGAAACGCCAAAGTCAGAGAGTGGAGCCGACTGGGATTGAACCCACGACTTTCTAAATTGGAATCATAACTATCGATTACGCCACTCCGTCCTTCCAAATGGATCTACCCTGGTGCCTTCTGCAACTGTTGTAACGCACGAAGGGATATGCTTACCTGAAAGACGGAGCAGTTGGGCCACTTGATATGTGATTAGAAATTCACATTCGTAGTTTTAAGTAATTAAATGATTGCTTTCGTTACTTCCTTGTTAAAAGACACTTATCAAATGACCAACTTAAGGTATGATCCATGCAAATAGAAGTGAAACTCTAGTTCCAACGAAGAAAAATTGTTGAAGGCTTTATCGTAACATTTAAAACCACAGTGTCCCGACACCTAGATTAGTATAACTTCATATTCGTCTGCAAGGGGTGCAAATTAGAAAAATATTTTTCTGAATCTGAATGTATACGAGTATACGCAGGATCAATAGAATTGTAATAGAATTGTGGGGAACTAGTGAACCCCTTTATACTCATAGCGTTTTTTTTTGTTGTTGTTGTAATTTACGTCCTCCAACGTTAAGTCATATCGGACGATGAATGGAATGGGTGAAATAATGCTCAAATGACCCGGGGTCCATGGAGCTTAGAGTTACCCGACATTCGTCTTTCAGGATAAGGGAAAACCCCGGAAAAACCTTATCCAGGTAAGCCACCCTGATCGAGATTCGAACTCAGGACCTCTTGAACGTGTGGTAGAGATGCTTCCACCACGCTACCGAGGCGGGCACACCGGGTTCCTCTAGCCGTTCATTATAACTTCTTGGTTTACAGTACGATGTCGTCTTAATTTCCATTGTTTTAGTGCAGTACATCGGAAATTTAGTGCGAGTTGCCAACTTAACTGGGAACTAGAGAACTAGTGACCGAGTAAACTATCTTGTGACGTCTGTCGCAATGTTCTGGGGGTTCCAGTTATGCCATTAAAGCAGAAGTTTATGATATCATGTGGTTGGCAGTTAGAGAAGTTAAGCTGTGTATACTGGCACTCACATATAGTACGGTGTAAAGTTTACTGGATCACTCCATGACCTCTAAATTAGCTTAACAACCAATTATTCACATGATGCCCTAATTACTAATTATCATATGTCATGATAGCTTCTTCGTGGTCATGGTCGTTCATGAAATTATTAGGTTCTAACTTCAGGATATCGTTTTTTATCTTTTCCTAACCCTTGCTTACGGTTAATCGGGAAAGCACCGCATACTATCGAGAATTATTCCTTGTAATTTCCCTGAAAAAAGAACTTTGCACTTTCTGTACTTTCCTTAACTCAAGAACAAGTATTTTAACTATTTCTAGCACCAAAAAGTTTGCTCAGTGTGTGCATTAATGCAGTAAAAATAAAATGAAAAAGAACAAAAAGAAACACCTTTATAAATGCAAAACTCTGCTAAATGCTGCAACGTTTAAGAATGCAACGTCAAATTCTTACAAAATTCCCGCAGCTCATAAAAACTGCTCATCTGAATAAAAATACAATATTAATTTTATCAGATACGTCTCAAATGATTTTTATTAAGATGTCCACAATTAGGATGCCGACATGGATATATGTGAACATGTGCAATCGTTTTTAAGTGTATAAGTTCTAACAATGTAAGTTAAAAATAGTTATACACATAATTATATATCTAACATTATAATGAATTACATATAACTTATTACCAAGTGACTGTATCCGATTAAAACATTAACGACATATGTATTTATTCTTAATGTATTTATTCGTTACATGAGAATAATAATAATCTGACACGCCCTGGCCAAGCAGGGGCAAAATGGAAGGAACAAAACATAACAATTCGCCAATTTGCATTAGTTATTATTCATATATGTAAATCCGATACACATCTGTCAGGGAGTTATTTTACATTATAAAAATGTCTAGGCATAAATAAATACTCAACAGATGAATGGGAGATTATCAGTGCCCGTTGCCGTGATAAATTTTATCGAATAACGCCGAAAATTTTAGTCAACCAACTTATGCTCTTTTAATTTTCTTGTGAAAAGAATTCAGTTGTATGGATAATTTAGTTTGAACGAGGCCTATCCAGGAGTCGAAACCCCCCCCCTCTAAAAATCTGGGAGCCGCCAAAGCCCACTCTGTGGGTTTTTCCATTAGGGCAGTACCTTGAAGATAAAAAGCTGCTCCCCCTTTTTGGGTGGAAGTGAATGCGCCACTTCATAAACGATAGCTTGGGTTGGGCCGCCAATGGTCTAGCACACCATGTTACTAGCCATTTAGAGTAAAAACGGGAGATTCTTTTAGGTGTCTCTCAACCCCTTCTGGGCCGCAAAGCCAGTCAAATGTATCCATTAGCCATGTGTGTCGGAAATCACTATCCCGTCGAGACCAACCCAATTCCTATTGGAAAGGGCTCGAATGTTTAGCCCCACGTACTGGTGGTATTGTTAAAAGTATACGAGTGGTGGAGAAAGTGTATTTTGTAAAATTGTGTGCCCTGGAGTTAGGTTTGGGTCGGGCCTTCCGAAGAAAGAGCGGTGCGCCCTCGTCGGCATTAAGATGTAATTCCAGGAGAGGTTAGGGACTTCGTCAATATTACATTTTTATTGTTTAAATACAATTTGAGCCATTGAGCTAACTTAAATGATATGGAATGAATTACTTTAGATGGGTTAGGATCAAATATGTAAAAAAGATGAAGTAATATGTCTAACTGTTACATATTTAAGCTATTTCAGTGTCCTAACGGAAATGATTTCCATTGGTGTCTCGCTTCAATCGTTCTCCTGGAAGTTTCTAGAAGCAAAATAAAATTACACATGTGCTGAAATTTTTCTCCATTTCCTGATAACCATGAGCATGAGAGTACGCTGCAGGCCCTCTCTATTTTGAGGAAGATAGTATTTGTCATATGCCTTTGGAAAACAAGGTTGCACTGACTTAATTTAAAGTTTTTCCATTCTCTTGACTCTCGAAGCACAAGACACTTATGTGGGATATTCTAAATCCGTTAGACGTTTGTTTATTATGTATAGTTGCATGTTAGTTAAATACTCCAGTACCATCCGGGGTTAGTTTGCCACTCTCGCTTACGATTAATGCTGAGTTAAGGATAGCGCTATCTCTCCGGCTGGAGCCTGGTCGTAGGTACTTGTTCCAAAATTGGAGCTATTTTGTTCGTTTAGAATTTTGAGATAAGCGGGGCGCTCCTTTTGGTAAGTCTGCTTACACGTTTGGTACTTTAATTTAAGTCCATTTTCCCTTCACATTTCCTGACCGTAATTTTGTAGCTATTCCTGTCTGTATTTGTGTGTCAGCTCTCTACTGGAGTTTATAATTACCGAGCCAAATTTAATTATCAAGTTAAAATGTAATCAGTATTGGCTGTTTCAATTTGTACAGGCTTAATAAGGGGCTGCGGATCCGAGTCGTGTAATGTTTACATTTGTAATTGCTTGTTTTAATGTTTTGGACTGGAAACCGTATTGGAGTAGAACAGTGATATTACCTAAGGCAAGAAGCTTCAAGAATGATATTTATTAATTGGGTTTACATTTATGTATTAATGAATTGATGGAGATGATGTGGGAATGTGTTTGCTAAATTAAAGTTTCCATGCTTTTCTTGTTATAATCTTTAGATGTATGCAATCCCGTCTATGATGAAAACGATATAGTGTGTGGAGAAAGCAGTCTAAATTGACTTACAATAGAATACTTATATTTTTAAATGATAATATATATCTGAAAAGTGGTCTGAAAAGTTTCTGCCCTCAAAATGAAGATGGCAGTAGCTACTCTAAATAAAACCTAGTGAATTTTGTTGTTCATCTATTAACAGTTACTCATCAAAGTTTCAGCCATTTTGGACGCTCAATTGTTATGTTAGTCATTTGAGTGAGTTGATATGAGTGTTTTTATGAAAATGGACCAAATCAGTATCGAGCTGTCATTAAATATTTGATTTTGAAAGGCAATACGCCTACGCAAATCAAAGATGAGTTGGATTCTGTGTATGGGGACCCTGCACACAGTCACACTGCAGACTGTGCAATTTTAACACAATAAAATTTTGGGCAGCGTGGCCGTAAGAGCTTGGGAGACGATGAACGTTCGGGACGTCGAAAAACTGCAAATACCAACGAAAACATCGCCAAAGTTCACCAATGGTGCTGGACGACCATCCGAATATAGTGAGAGAGATAGCAGTGGCTATGGATATGTCAAAAGAAAGTGTTTGTCACATATTAAATCAACATTTAGACACGAGAAAGCTGTCAGCGCGTTGGGTGCCGCGTTTGCTTACGTTAGACCAAAAACGTGTTCAAATGAACATTTCCAACGCTCCGTTGGCGCAGTTTAGGCGCAATAAATCCGAGTTTTGGCACCAATTAACTGCTGTAGATGAAACTAGGATACACCATTATACGCCCGAAACAAAAATACAGACCAAACAGTGGACTGAAAAGGGGCAACCGGCTCCTAAAAGAGCGAAAACTGTTGTTTCGGCTGGTAAAGTGATGGCGACTGTATTTTGGGATAGTCATGGAGTTATTGTACTCGATTATCTTCAAAAATGAAAAACAATTACAGGAGCATACTACGCATCATTACTTGACAAGCTGAAGGCAGAAATTTTGGTAAAACGGCCACATTTGCAGGAAAAGAAAATCCTGTTTCACCAAGACAAGACCTGTCTCACACCTTAGCGGTTGCAATGGCGAAAATCCACGAATTACGGTTTGAACTGCTTGACTATCCAGTTTACTCACCAGATCTAGCCCCAAGTGACTTCCTTTTGTTCCCTAATCTGAAAATTGCTCTCGGAGTACTGAAATTTTCGCCAAATAAAGAGGCAATCAATCAGGGTTACAGAGATGGGAGCATCGCTGGGAGAAGTGTGTGGAGTTACAAGGAGAGTATGTTGTAATAAAAAAATTAAAAAATCTGAGAAAATGTTTGTATTGTTATTAGGTCGGAAAGTTTTCAAACCACCTATGTAATTTACCTTATATTAACACATCTCTATCTTTTACAAAAACAGATCCATAAATACGTGGTCTGAACATATTCTATCGTTGTTTTATATGTTTTCTGCTCCTTAAGGCTACATAAATATCTTACACCATTTACTGAGATATAACTGGCAATATGTCGACATCAAGATCATTATTTTTACTTGCAGGTAACGCATAATTACAAACCGTTAACGTAACTTTATCGTAAGGTAAGTATGGCATTACAAACGTCACATGAAAGTAAAATTTGTAACAGAGCAACTGAAGAACACATAATTGAACTTCAGGAATAATAGGACACGACTGGTCAACATTTATGTTCTGTACCTCAGAGAATTTATTTGGCATTTTAGGATGGTATAGGCTAATATGAAATATGAACACAAAAGCCAGCGCACACAAATTTTTGGACACACTGTATATACCATCCTACGCAACAGAGAGAAGCAAAACCTTAAATAGATATTCTTTGATTTCTAGATGTACGGATTTCCCATCCCTAACAAGGGAAACAAGTTTCCATGAACCATTTGGATTATTGGGACACCCACGTTCTACGCAGTTGGTCGTGGTACTTCTGCCCACACATTTCCAAGGGATTAAATTCAGAAACAGTCAAGGGACTTTCTCGATATTGTCACGATGGTCATTATTTCGAAGCTCCACACTGAAACATGTGCAGATGATATTGTAATGGTTCAAAACCTGGGGGTGCACCAGACAACGTCATGTTTCCCAGGCTGGCGATATAATGAGGACTGTGCAAGTGGAAGATCTAACTATTTTTGCACTATTTGTTTTCTGTCCTAATTCACAATTGCTTTTTATTCTTAAATGGACGTAAGCACTGATTTCAATCGAATGAAAATCAATTATTTATTTTCATATTGACTTTTTCTCTCTTAGACGGCAGCAGTTTGACATTCAGACCAAAATTACGTATCAAGACTTTATTGTAATGTAGAACTCGCGTCTCCTGAAAAAAAAAGGCAGTTTGAACGCTGGTTTATAGGTTTGTGTGACAAAAACAGTCTTACGATGAAGAGCAGAATCCAAAAACGAAAGACTTACATGAAATTCGATTAGTCCCAGACATTTTTTGTAGAACAATTTACGTTATCTAATTTTACCAATCGTAAGTTTAAAATATTTCCATAAAAGCAGAGATTACATTTTCTGTTAATGACTTTCGAACTTGTACAAAATTCTTTCCTCTGCTTATTAATCGAGTTAAATTCAAATTAATATTTACTCATTTAATTATACGATCTTGAAGGACCCTATTATTAAAGAGATTTCACTATAAGATGGTTCTGAAATTGCATGCTCTTTGCATTCCACGAGAAAGAGACGGAAAAACTTTAGTAAAGTTTACGTATTTAAACATTCAAATTAATAGTAAGGAATATCTAGGAAATTGTTAATTCTAACAGAAATATGCATTTATTACAATACTTACTTTTTCTATTTTTAGGTAAGATGGCAGCAACAAATACATGAATAGATGCAGTAGAGTGGAAGGACACTGTGAAAGAAATTAGGAACTTGGGCTTAATACTTAAACATTTTGAGGTTTTCTTAAGCATTAAATAGGGTTTAATTACAAAGTGACAGAAGGCAGAAAATCTTCGGGATTGCTGAATCCGGTTGAACGCACAGCGCTACGGGTATCATGCCATTAAAAGAACGTTCCTCGCCTGGCAGCTAGGCAACTTCTTCGACACTTGTGTAAACTGTGAAGAAGTGAAACTCCCTTCAAAATAGCTATGCACTTAGGAGCAAGAGCGAACTACGGCAGGATCACTTTAAAATGAACACAGTGGTGACTAATAGCAGATTTTTAATCACCAGTTTCATATAACTGACTCACGTTTAAAATAGCCTAACATTTCCTTTATTAGTATCATATTATAAAGCTCTTGCAGCACGCTTAGTATAAACATTAAAGGCATATTGTCTTACCTTTCTACATTCCCTTCTTCGTGCCTAGTACAGAGCTACAGAAAGTATTACGTTCTTCTCCGAATTTAATGTTATGTCTTCACTGGAAAAAGATTTTGGATAAAAGAGGGCAATTTTTTATAAAAAGGTCAGTGCCTATAACTAACAAATAACTTAAGTACGCCACCCAGTTCATATTTTCAAGTGGCGAAACGAAGATATTAAAGAATATTGCTACATACAAACTAATCCTTATATCAAAATCTTTTCTTATTTTTGACTTCCGAAAATAGCCCTACTATTGTTTACATAACAAATAAAATGTTTGAATTATGTGAGAAGAGGTGCTTGGAATAGTTTTGTATAACTGCTGCAACATAAGAGATCGAAAAAAATTACTGCATACCTAAAGCCTATAATTTTCCTGTTAAAATTCAGTTTATATGAAGTAACATTTTTAGTGCAACCAGCTCATTGCTAGATTCCTTTTTTATTCATTTTAATTTTCCAATACTTATTTTTAAGTGCTGCTAGCTTTGTTTATCTCGATGCTATGGAAAGGGTATGTCATTTCAAGCTCAGTACATGCCAACCCGCCTTTTAAAAATAATTATGAACTAATTATGCGAAAATATATTGCGTGTAAAATACATTTTGTTATTTCCTAATGTTTAACTCAGTTCAATGGTTTAAATACTGGGTGTGGAAGCTATGTGCTGTTCGTGATATGTCAGATGTAAACAAAACACAGTAGCCACTGTCACTGGGCGTGCCTGATGTACAATGCTGCATTTCTGTTGTGAACTCGGATGGTGCAATAACACCAAACGCGTTTTATTCAGCATTAAGTGCTATTTAGTAGCGTATATAAGTTTCAGTTTTTAATTGTTTAGGAATAATCTTAATTGAGACAGTACGTACACACTTATATTTCAGTTGACTAGCAAATGTTTGAAAAAGTCAGATTTCAATTATGTTCGCACAAAATCTGCCTTGCTTCTAATCTCAGAATTCCTATTTTTGGCACTGCTTTTCTACTCTATCAGTGTCACCGCCTGCGGTGCCGCATGTAGCAAAAGCGGGCGTTAAACACTACAGGTTTCATTTAGGTACTTCTCTTTAATCCAAGAATTTATTGTCTATCATTCTCTTTCAGCTGTCGCACCTCATCTATTTGAAGTGTGCTCTGGCAGGACTGTGAAATTTGGGCTCTGGAAAGATCTTTCCCTTGCACTTCGAGGGACTTTTGGAACCCTCTTTCTTGCTGAGAGTGTCTCTTATATCGTATTCTCCTGAACCTTAGGTTGTTGCTTGCTATCTCATAACGTCAAGGTCGGATCATCCCTTCCTTCCAGGGGCAATTTTGGAAGTACAAAGGATCCATTATATCCACTTGGTGATGTGCTCCAGTTATTGAAGGCCCTTCCATCTTATTATACCTAACTCCTTCAATAGCGGTCGCCATTTGTGTTTTAAATTTAACGCTGGTTATTTTTATACCACCGAAAAGGGATTTTTGTTTCCAGAACAGTTGGTTATATAATAAGATTTGGCTGCATTTTAGTCCGTCCTCTCCCTTTAATATCGAAATTCCGCAACTTTCCTTTCATAAAAGAAGCTGTATTACAGCTTAAAATGGGGTATTAATAACATCTTCTTTTGCTCAAACAGGGCTACCTGTTGAGCAAATTGGAAACTCGGCTATCCTCTCGATTAGATCACAGAAACAAGAACTTGCCACAGAGAAAGCATTACACTGATGGATGGGAACTAGGAACAAATTGCAGCGTCTGAAAACAGCAAAAATACATTTTAAAGCTGTGCAGGAAGGCGAGATGGAGAGCGGCAAGAGGGAGGTACATTACTTTGTGCTTTATAGCTGGCCTGGATTCCACAGACGGCCTTGTTCAAAGCGCCAGAACAGTAACAGAAAAATTAAATCACTTGCAGCTAATTCTGGTTTAGGAGTATTTTGCATCATAATCCTCGGATAAAGTTATTTCCGTCTGGTTCTGTACGCAAGAAGCACCGAAAGAACTGTCACGGTTACAACATAGAAATATAGGAGAGACGCAGGTTGTTTCAAAATGACACAGAACGACTATAGCCGTTGCATAGTTTATAACTTAACTAGTCCGAATTTCACTGTCGCAGTTTCGAAGTTCTGTTAGGTATAATTTTATGCAGCATTAAATATTACATAAGTTTCTGATTAGGCAGCGCAGGAATAACTGCTGTGCGAACCTCCAAAGTTGTTAATGGGACACACTGGCCACGAAAACCAAAACATTACTCCTTGCTCTTTATCAGTGACCCTAGCCTACCTTTCAGGTAATGGGACAAAGGACAGTTATTTCTACAAAAGTCGACTCATAACTCGTACAGTTGCAAGGTTACTCTTCAGTGTAAAACTACACATTCCGTCATAACAGGGAGGATTTTGCGCGTACTTAGATAGCAAATTCAAGCAATGTGGAGCGCTGTACAAACCCGAATTAACGGATATGCTTTTGATAGGTGGAAGAGGTAAAGGTAGTTCAACGAACGCACGATTAATTTAGTTTCATTAAAAAATGAATTGTAAAAGTAGTTACACAAATGATATTTATTTAACTTCAGAGCATTTTGTTATGACTTTAATTGTACAATACTTTCAACCACTTACTAAATATCAACAGCTTCCTTTTGAGTTACAAATGCTTTATTTAGTATTATGAAATCGTGAAACAAAATGCTCATCTCATTGTATAAGCCATTTAGTTTTGGTTAATTTATTTGCAATTCTTTGATGTTGCTTTCTGTTCTGTTTATCATTTAATGCTTCCATCCTCAACCTCACTAACATTAACGGCCCTCTAAAAGGTATAAGTTGCATATGTCCACCAGCTTACTTGCCATCATGGACTGCTATAACGGAATTTTGGTACAGGTTAAACATTCAAAGCAAAATTAAGCAATATCTTCTTTATTGCGGCTTCATAAGTCAAAGAAATTCTTAACAGTAGCAAGCAACTGCGGAGTATGTCGGTATGTTTGCAAACAGTTACAGCACGCGACACGACATGTAACCTATACCTGCGAACTCCGACAGCGTAAGACACGCGTCGTTGCTCCTGTCACTGCCTAATCCACACTCATTCTGGAACATTTTTATGCGGCTCTATTGGCGGTAAAATCTATCTATATTGTCGCGGCAACGGGCATAAGTGGATAACAGACGGCGGATAATGTTTCACGGTAATAAAGTGCTTGATAAGCAGATAAACATAGCGCTTGAGATAAATGACTTGCAGGCCCAGAGAGGGTTTCACGTACGGAAGGTTCTAGTGATATCTCGATTGACAAAGAATAGTTGTTTTTCTTATTTGCTCGAGAATTCTCTCGAATTATGAATGAGATATATAAGAGATCGTGACACGCCAACGGACAGTTGTGTAACAAGAGTGTTGTTGTAACGAGAGCTGATCAGAACGTTGTTTGTTATTGTCATCGACCTTGGTAGATTGTGGTGTGTATGTGACGTAATATTGTTACGTGAGAATTGATCAGTGTATTTCTACGCATATAAAGAACATTTACAATTTCTGCAAATTGGATTTTTAATTCTATGAACCCACAAAGTCACAAATGTGTCACATAGAAGCTGAGCAACTACTTCTGTACGTTCGTTCGGTGTCGTTTTGAAACACTCTGTATAAAACGTAACACTTCTGAAGACTTATAATCTCACTCTGGAAAGCAATAACATATTCTTGTGTGTACATTCATATGAGCTTCTCTTCTTGCTCTTTAAGAAATTATTCTTAAAACTGATATTCTTACCCCTAATTGTAAAAGCTTTCTTCTTACATATTTACCTTAGACACGACAACAAACAAATCATTTAAGAGCCAATACAGTACCTTCTCTTCCAAATACGTACGTGGTACAGAAAATAGAAAAGAGGGAGAGGGGGAAAGAAGTAATGATCTTCCAATGAAATAATAAAACTTAATTAAAATTTGTTACTATCCAGAGAGAAAGTATAAGATTGTTCACTTCTATATGGATCTCTCAGCACTAGAGATTATCCTATTTGGGTGTAACTAAAATATTTTTGTATCTGTGGTATGGTGTTAAAACAGATACTCTTTTAATACTTAAGAACATTATATATTTCGTTCCACAAAGTGTTGGAATATTTCATCCAGATTTAATAACTATCTGAATATGATTGAATTTTAGTTAGAAAGTCATGCCTAAAACGTAGATGTTTATGTTCTTTATCAGGGGAAGACTGGTAGCGGCGCTATGACGTCAGCGCTGTCATCTCTAACCGCCAAATGTGCTCCCGAACGAAAGGCAGGTTAGCGTGTGACGTCACCGCGCTGATTTCTGCTGCCCAAGAAGAAGGAAATTGATGTGTTGGAGTTCCGACAGCGTAGGAAAAGTATCAGGTATTGATAATATGTACAACTTACATCTTAGGTGTTGTAATATTAATGCTGACTGCTTTAATTACATAATTGGCCGCAGTTTATAAATAATTATATTTTAGCTCTGTGCTATGAGAAAATATATAAAACTTCAACTCGTAGTTTATCTGAAGGCCAGGCATGTTATAAAGTAAATAAAATAAAACATAAAGTAGTTTTCTCAGCAAATTAGAGAAGGCCCATTCAGAACAAAATTACGAGGACATTTTCCGAGATTTTCTGTTTCGTTTTTCTTTAACTAGTTTATCAATGTCAGGACGTAATGTCTGGGTAATTTTTAATCGAAGGCTGGATGTTAGATTGTGATCCGACAAGGTACTTCAGGGTTTGGACTTGTTAATTTCATAACAGGAATAAAAATTTTTAGCACACATATGCCGAGCCAAGCATACACAATGTCCTTGCGGAAAGTGAATACAATTTCGAAAATCAGGTTTGGGGACATTCTTGTAAAAATTAGCCAAGTCTTCAATAAATCGTCACATTGTAAATTTAGCAGTTCCATTAGGTACATGGCAGCTACATTGTTGTCATCGAGTATGCTATACCTAACTGAACCCTCAAATTCTGTACTCACAGCGCCATTTATATAGGCAACTTGGTGCTACACGGCTCTTGCCTGACGTCACACGCACTGCAGGCCTCGCTCCCGGCTGAAATACGTCACTACTCTGGAAGCTGTCTTCCTCTGTTCTTTATGCTTTCAAAATGACCTGAGTACAAACCTATGCAAATCTGAAAATGAAGAACACAGGAAATGGTGTGTATGTAGTAATGTATTACAATTGCTCCAGAGTTAGCTTTTTATATCTTTAGTATTTAGTTGATTTACTTGCCCTGTCCTTATTAAATTATTGTACGCTGATCTAAAATACATTTTTATGCTTATGTGCGTAACTAGAAATATTGTATAGGGACTGTGAATAAACTGCAAGAAGTTATAGTGCGGTGGGAGTTCTAGCAAACGTTTTATGGAAGAAAATAAATCTCATCTACTGGTGTAACAACGAATGTAGTTCACGATTTTTTTAAGGAAGCCAAACTACTTATGAAAAATATTCTAAAACTGGTTAAGTTGAAAAGGACAATAATCGCTAGTAAATTGTTCGAAACTTGACGATAATTACATCTATAAAACAGTTTCCTGGTAATGGGGTTAAAATATCTGAAGTTAAAACTATTCGTATCTTGATCTGTAGATAATATAATAGTTAATATAGATATATGGATGTCTCTTTAGCATGATGACAGCCTATTATGCTTACCAAGAAGAGGCTCATTTTCGATTCCCGGTATTGGCTGGAGGATTTTCTCCCACTGGGAGACGTGACCAGGGATGCTCTCAGCCTCATGGCTTCCCCTGGGATAAGTGTATTTCGTCCTGTATAAACACGTCGGGCAGTCGGATTCTAGCGTAACTGTTGAGTTTGTGCTAGCACTTTGCAAAACCCAACACAGTAGTTTGGTTTGTTCGTCTTGTTTGTGCTTACACATGCTGTGAAAATGATTTAATTTTTGTCGTTCAAACTTTTATCAAGTACGTATACGGAACATATTACAGAATAAATTTGTATCACGAGTTAAGTTTGCGATATGCAATCAGGAATTTACAAAGACTATTTCTCTCATATGACGTCATCCTATATTGACCGTGTTAAAGTCGACCAGTCAGATACATGAAATCATACACAACAGCGATAACTGCTTTGTAATGGCACCCTCAGACACGATAACAACACATTCTACTGTTTATAAACAGGCAAAGGATTATACATCTCACAGATCGTCGACTGTTAGCGCGACTTTCAAATGTCAAAATAACCGAAAGGTTTCTAAGCCGTGACTTGTGAGGTTAAATTTCATTCATGTGCTTATGTAGGCCTATGTGATTTAAGGACTCAAATAACTTGTTTTATTGCTTTTAAACTTTTTTATCGTGAAATAGTCTCTAAAATGCAACTCGTGGTTTTGAAATTCCTTAGATAAATTCCTCTTTTTTTTAATTTTACGTTCTCCAACGTTAAGTCATATCGGATGGTGAATGAAATGGGTGAAATGATGCTCAAATTTGTCCAGGGTCCATGGAGATTAGAGCTACCCGACATTAGTCTTTCAGGATAATGGAAAACCCCAGAAGAAACCTTATCCAGGTAACTCACCCTGACCGAGATTCAAACTCCGGACCTCTTGAACGTGAGGCAGACATACTACCGAGGCGGGCTAAATTCCCTTGTGACTTCATCGCTCATCAACATATCGGTAATTTCAAAACCACTCGTAACATTACCTTTGATAATGACAAGTAGAAGCAATTTCCAAAAGAAGTTTCCAAACGCGCTCTTCACGACTTGTACTGTATATCGTACGCACATTCCAACATAATTTTCATTTGATCCTTTCTAATTTCGAATTAATATTTTGTAGCAATACTTCAACACAAAGGCTTCCACAAAAATTGGGCCATAGAACTGTTTTTCAACAATTCATGGCACGACACGTCGCATGCATAAATAAACCGTATAAATTATGTCCATTTTATCGTTCCTTGCCGAGTGATACGAAATGGCACGTATAGAAAGTGAAACCTTATAGTAGTGCCTGAAGATGTTGACTTTCTCTTCTGAACAAGCTCATTCTCCTAGGCTCAACAGGAGAAATGCTTGTGATTTCCTGCGCAATGTTATCTTAGTGGTGTGAAAGAATTAGAACGATACATTCTTTTATATTTTAAAGAACCCAATTAACAAAAATAGTGATTAATGGAATTACGGACAAACAAATAACTTACTGTGGTCAATTATCATGAAGTATTTAATAATTCGACATTCGCGTATATGCTGTTGCCGAATCCTCCTGGGACAAATCACAGGTATTTTCTTCTTCGGTCAAGCGAAATATAGTTGAACTAAAAGCTTCGTTATATACAAAGGTCATATTTTTCTCCTAGCGCTTATCGTGCAGCACAGTTATCAGATCACATTGAGACAGTCCATGCAATATCAGATATTTTTAGCCCTATATTGATTGTTGTGGGCGTTCCGCGTGAAACCAAGCTCGTAAGAGGGAAATGAAAACTGATTCACTGAAACCGCCTTCTATAGATCGGAAGAACAGATCACAGTAATTCTCTCTGAGGCCGTGAAAACCTTGACACTTAAGTAATTCCCCTGCTTATCGTGAACATTTCATCTTAAAGCTTACACTCATGTGCAGCGATAAGCGCATAGCAGCTATTTTGCTACACCGGGGTTTTATTCAGGCAATCATCTAAACTGGCGGGTATTTCATCTAGGTTATCTATTAAAACCAATCTCTCAAAATTACTCTTAATATTAGTACCTTTCTCTGACATCAAAGCTTCAAAGTATTCATGGGGTATGCGTAATGTTTCTTGAAGGTGGTACAGAATTGTGAAAGTGTGTAAAAAGGACTACCTAATCTCTGTTTCCTATAACCTTGTCCCGCTGACATGTATCACTCCGCGTGCAACTAACTTCCCCTCATCCTAATTGGCTAATGCTTTCGCGCCATAGGCCATAGGCGGTGCCTTCCCGTCACATTGAAAGCTGCAGTAAACATCATAATAATTGCTAGGAAGATAGAAATAACAAAACGAAGGCATGCAAAATAATGAAGTTTATAATAAAACTGAGCAAGTTGAAACTGAATGAATGAGCAATGAAACTGGAACAAGTTTATAATGAAAGGCCTTCGGCCTTTTCCACTGGGATTTTTTTAAACCAGCACACATACCTTGCAAAAACGCTTGTCTTTCAGTCTTAAAAGTCGTGTCACGCCATAGTTGTCGTGTGTCCTTCATTCACACAAGTCTCGTCAAGGTAGTATATTTTGCGATTTGGACACTTTGATTGTCCTTAAATAACGTCTTCGCCACACAGCAATATCGCCCCTGGAGTGGTAAGTTTCCTGTTGTCTCAGTTTCATGTCGCGATGTTCCTACGCATCTAACACACCTGTAAGTTCAGAGCACAGCTGTTCGACTTCTCTCACTGACAAAGACGGATTCTTCTCTGTGAGTGCATTAAACACATGCAACACAATTCTTTTTTCGCCGCTTTGTAAAGGTTTACTCTTGCGATGCTTCAGCGAAAAATTGGCGGTAGACTCTGCCATTATACATATAATAAGTACATGCGCAATAAACGATCAATAAAATAATTTAGCTCTCGCATTCGGCATAGCACACCGTCGAATGGCGATATATGACTAATCCAGTTCAAAACAAGGTCAGTGGTAAAGTCATACAAACAAATATGTCATCACTACCACTAAATCACGTACTATCGTGCCATGTGCTTGAGAACAAAGGAACCTCCACTTTACTTCGTTTAAGAATTAACATGCATTTCAGATAAATCAACTCTGGTGCGTAATATATTTAATTCAAACAGTTACGAAAATATAAATTTGACAATTCTCTTCCAACATATAAAGACATATCACCATGTTAAATAACGAACTAATTTTTACCGCACAACAGTCTGCACCACAACAGCAGCCAATGAGATGTGATAAGGTCACGTGACCGTTAAGAGATACGGGGAAAGCTCATGTGAAACAAGGATTAGGCACACGCGAGCAGATTCATATTTACAGTAAACTTTGCATATAAGTAAGTAGGTTTCTCTATAATTCAGTGGCGCACGCCATTAATTGCAGTTATAGAGGTAACTGACTGACAGAAGCTGCCACGGCAACACCAGCGAAAAATAACACCTATTCGCTTTGGAGCGAGAATAGGCAGCCTGCATTGCCGCCAGTTGATAGTGAAGGAGAACTGGTTACCATTTATAATAAAACCTTCTTTTAGATTATCAAGATTTAGAAATTTAAGTTAACGTCCTCGCTAAAACAAATGATGGAATAGGCACTGATATATTAAATCCTTAGAGAATATAAACTTAACCTCACCGGTCTAATTTGCGTCAATTATATGCTAAATCGAGTCTAACATTCATTATTAATTTTCCCTTAATGACACTGCAGCCATAACCATTATTAAATTATTTACTAACAGACACTGGAGTCTATCATTTTCTCTTTATTAGAAGAATCCATCCTAGATTGAATACTGTGATGTACATTCACGGAATTTTCAATACCTAGCACCAGAGGCAATATTTTATGGTAACTATTATTTATAAAATTCGCATTAATAATTTTAACTGTTGGCGTTTTGTGGTTTTCTTTGACCGTAAATTTGCATTAATTTCGTGAAAATTTTCGGGAGGAATTAAAGAGTAATGACATGGCTGAAATGAAAAGTAACAGGTAACTAGCGTAACACAACTGTTAAAAACCCCTTTTTTCAAAATTAAAATATTTTATTTGATACCAGCAGATAGTAGGTGACATGAATAAGATAAAATATCACACATCATACATCGCCAAAGTGCAGCATACAACAAGTTGTGACATTTTCGCTTTTCATACTTGTCCTTTTGTCTGACACAGCTAAGTTCTATGTAGAGAAAAATCTCTCCTATCGGCGTTTGACATGGGCAACTAAAGACATTGAAGGGACTTTTCACAGAAATTGCGGTAACAATCAGCTTTTGCCTTCAATGACAAGAGTACTGTTACTACATCTAATCTGTTATCGTTACCATCATGGCTTTGCTATTCAACAATGTCACAAAGCTCTTTGTAACAAAGAAGCAAATCAGAATCACAAGTAACACCACTAGCTGTAAATGCATTTAGTTGTTTAAATGCTGCCATTACATGACTTAAATATTGATTTAGTAACAAGCCTAGAAGGTTCAAACAAATGATCTAAAGCTCTTACGGATATTACATCATTAGTTTCTTTTGCCGTAATGGATTTCAATTTATACAAAGTCATACGGAAGAAACTTTTTAGGTTCTCTTCTACTGCTTCTCTGACACTGGGACACATGATATGATCTACAAGTGTACTTACTTTGTTTCCAAAGTGACCACTCTCTAGTATTTCACATTTGGCTCCCAGAGAGTTAATTCGGGATAAAGCAAGATGAACCACAGATTTTTGTTTAGATTGAAATTTTAATGTTGGATCTGTTATCAATCTGCAATTTTCTGAAACAAATGTTTCCTGTACCTTTACAATATTGCAGCACTTGGCATCGCCAAAATGGTCATTTTACACATTTTGCGCAGGAACTGAAAAATTACCTTTTTGAGAAAAAGAAATCGAAAATTGCATTGAAATAGCAGGCAATGTAAACTACTCAGCGTGTCACTACAGGCAATGGGAACAGTTTAGCTTCTAAATCTGGATGGTTTTCAGTAAGGTATATTTTGTATTAATTTTTTAACTTTAGGGCATTTCGGAACTCATTCTTAAGCCATGAGGGACAATATTTTCATGTAAATGTAATGTCTGAGAGTAGCTTTCTAGAAGTTCAGTTCCTTCTCAGTACCTTTAGTCAGCATAATAGGAGTTTTTGCTGTGCACGATGTGGTATCCAATAAATAACATTTCTAGTTAGCATACGACAAACAGTTCTCAGTATCACGGACCAGCCCGGTTCTGTGGTGTCAGTTTAATGTTGCACCGCTTAGCTATTATTTCAGTGCGCATGACATCGCTTTATTGCCTTTTTTAAGTGTTAAACTTTATCTCGCTTTCGTTAAATTTGTAATTTTTTTTTTTTTTTTTTTTTTTTTTTTTTTTTTTTTTTTACGCTTTCTAGCTTCATGCTATGAAGACATGATAGTTAAAGTTTGTGGCAAGGCTGGTGCCCCTAAGTTCAGCGCCATTATGTGGCAGGAGTTTTGACTCCTAGGGTCATCACCCTCGCCAGTGATAATTTGAAAATATCGATGTCCGCGGCTGCTGTCGGAGTTATCCTAAAATTCACGAATATAGGATCTGTAGCAAGGACCTCTTGATTCAGGCGTTTTGGGTGGATCAATTAGGGAACTTGAAAAGAAACACAGTTTAATTCTCTTGTGATGATCGGTTGTATTTCAATTACTCTCGAAATACATGTTAATTAGACGAACCCTGAATGGTTGGCTTCGCGCTGGCGTGGTTATACTCCCGTGTCTATAACACGACTGATCGGATTGGCACCCAGCTACTAACTACCTTTAATTGAACGCGATTTCTTTAGTTTACACGTCTGTTCAGTTTCGCCCTCAGCCGCCAACTGACTTTGGATAGATATTTGTTCCCAGATAGGTCATATGATACTTCGCTTTCCCCTTCAGTTCATTATTTATAACTAGTTGGCCGGTAGAAGGCATATGGGGTTGCTTTTACGAGAACAACCTCTCTCTCGTCTTTCTAGACCACCAAAGATGTCTCCTGTCAAAACGATGCTTGAAAATAAACACCGGGTGTGACCCTTAAAATTTATGGTTGCGTCCGTCCTACTAGGGGAGGAAAAACGACCTTTTCAGAGTTCGTAACAAACTTGACAATACACACAAGATATTTGTTTCAATACATGTATATATTACTTTAACATTCAATTAATCTTCCACATATTCCTTAACAGTTAATTACTTAACTCGAGGAAGAGAGTACCGTTTCAAATTATATTTATGCATTTTGTAATAAACGTAAATTTTTCTATGCAGACTAAAGATAATAGAAATTTTTTCATTTATCGCTAAAAGTATTATTCTCGAAGAAAGGAAAAATTCGCAAAAATTCGCAAAAAAAGCTAAAACAAAAACTCTTGCCTCTGTCTATCACCACTTATTCCTCAAAAAATTCTTATATTTATTTTACGTTAATGATGACATTTTTCTTTAGAAATTATCAGAGAATGAGCTCACAATTGAGCAAACTTCAAATGTAGTACAGGCTCACCAAAAGAGGTTGCAGCAATTTCACAAAATCATAGCTCTCGTAATTGAGATAAATTAATAACTTGACCTGAAATCTAATCTGGAACTCATCGAGTTTCTTTCAGATGTGCATGTACTCTGCTGGTGACCTTTATCCACACGCAGAAAGAGTGCGCTCATGTCACAGTGTTTCAGTAGAGTGCGATTGTAATGGTGACAGTGCAGAAACACAGTGCGTATTGCTGTTACCGGAATTTAAATCTGTTGTAGCTGTTCAACGCATTTTGCGACATGTTTACGTTGATGATTTCCCTAATCTAATACAATTAGACTCTGGAATGAGGAAATTGGCAGCGTTGAGTTGCAGAAGTCCACCGAACGTCCTAGAACGAGTGACGAAACAGTGGACTTTAAAGTCTAAAAAAGTAACTGTGAAGCGAAGTGCACAACGTGGGATACCTAAGTCAACAATTCAAAATGTGTTACACAAATATTTACGTCTTCACCCTTACAGAATTCAGACATCGCACTTCCGGTCGACTAAAGCGTGTTCATTTCGCTAATGACATGCTTAACAAAATTGACAATGACGAACGCTTTTTGAAACATATAGGTAATTTTCACAGATGAGGCTACACATCATCATTCTTTTTAAAATTTACGTCCTCCAACGTTGAGTCATTTCGGACGGTGAATGAATTGGGTGAAATGATGCTCAAATGAGAAGAGGGTCCATGGAGCTTAGAGTTACCCGACATTCGTCTTGAAGGATAAGGGAAAACCCTGGAAAAACCTTATCCAGCTAACTCAACTTGACCGAGATTCGAACTCGGGACGTCTTGAACGCGAGGCAGACACGCTACCATCCACGCTACCGAGGCGGGCTATATATCATCAATGATTGTGTCAACCTGCATAATTGTAGAATTTAGGGATCTGAACAACCCAATGAAATTTTTGAGTATGCCAGAGGTTCTCCTAAAGTAAACGTGCGGAGCAGTTTGATGCAAAATCAGGTCATTGGTCCTTTCTCTCTAATTGAGCAGACTATCACAGAACATGTTTACTTAGACATGTTAAAACAGTATTTTTCCCGCAAGTACACCAACTTTAGGAAGAAAACAACGTAAAATTATTTCAACAAGATGGAGCTCCCCCACACTCTTATCTACCAGTTCGAGACGTTCTGGATACAAGATTCCCTGATCAGTGGATTGGTAAGGTGGCCTCCTAGAAGCCCTGAATTGACAGATCTAGACCTTTACATGGCGATACTTAAAAATATTGTGTAAAGTAATCCGACCAGATATCTGAAACATTTAAGGCACAGAATCACCCATGCTGTTTCAGAATCACACCTGTGATGATACAGCGCTGTTGGGCCGAAATTGACTATTGGCTTGATGCTTGCAGAGTAAACAACGAAACACACACAAACAATCTAAGGTAAGAAAAAAAAACTTTTTGAGTCGATGAATTGAACAAAAATATACGCGTTTTAATATCTCAAATACTTCCTGAGCTATGAATTTTTAAAATTGTGGCAACCTTCATGACTCCATACATTGAACAAACCAGGGAATTGCTGCATTATTACTTTATTCTTTTGCTTTGTCACCTACGATCCTTGGTCTAGCTCTTGGTGAAAGCAGAGGACAAAGCTTTGAGATTTGAATACACTAAAACGGTTGTTTAAAGTATACAGGCAGATATGAATAAAGGATTATCTAGGTTGTGGTATCTTTGGAAAGATACGAAGATGTAGATATTTACAGGCGACCGGTTGTAGCTCTTGAATAGCATAAGCTAACACAGAAAGCATGGGAGGTCAGGGAAAAGCCCCACACGTTCACAAAAGGAGAAATCCATTCCCAGAGGAGAGTGACAGTTGCATTATTGAGAGTTTAGGGCTGCCAAATGCCGTACCCTCCCACCTTGGTTCCATCTGTCTATCGCCTTTTAGGAGCTATAAAGAAATCTCTGCAAGGACTTCATTTCCACATGAGTGAGCACGTAGAAACAAGTTTTCCAGGTTCGACACACTGGGAAAAAAAATGGTCTTTCATTTAGTGATACACTCTGCTACTCGACCACAAGCCTTTCATGCCCACCTCGGTAGGGTAGAAGCGTGTGTGCCTCACGTTCAAGAGGTCCCGAGTTCGAATCTCTGTTAGGGCGAGTTAACCAAATAAGGTTTATCCTGAAAGACGAATGTCGGGTAACTCTAAGCTCCATGGGCCCCGGACTCATTTGAGCATCATTGCACTCATTTCATTCATCGTCCAATATGACTTGACGTTGGAGGACGTAAATTACAAAAATAAAAAAACAAACAAACAAACAAACAAGCCTTTCATAATAAAATCGCGTTGTTCTATTTATTCTGTTAGTCGAGTAAATTTGTCTTCTTTTCTTCTTGTACTACTTCATGGATTTACATCTTTGAACTGTTTCCAAATCAACAGATCGAGTTTATCCATCTGGTGCATGGTCATCCAACTCTTCCTGTACATTTAGGTTGGTATTGAAGTAATGTCTGTGGTATTCTATTTTGTGGCATTCCTTCTATGTATTATAACCAGTTATTTATTACTTGATTTATTCTGTCGTTTAAGTTGAAACATTTAATTATGTTCTAATGTCCTCATTATGCTTTACATCTAAAAGTGTATATTCTGAAACAGAACGTAAGAATTTCATTTCGGCTGATTCATACCTTCTATCTGATCTTATAAGTATCCAATTTTCAAGTTAACATGGGAACTACCATGGTTCTATAGAATTCATTATTTTTAAATGTATTATTATTATTATTATTATTATTATTATTATTATTATTATTATTATTATTATTATTATTATTATTATTATTATTATTATTATTATTATTATTATTATTATTATTATTATTATTATTATTATTATTATTATTATTATTATTATTATTATTATTATTATTATTATTATTATTATTATTATTATTATTATTATTATTATTATTACTATTTAAAGTAGCTTCAATAATAAGCTAATGAGAAATATATCGAAATAAAAATAAAAATATACAGTTACACTGTTTTCAGTCAGTAAGATACAGGAAATTTAATCGTTCTTCCACAATAGCCAGGTGTAGGCTAAGATTTGGTTAGAGTCAGATTGAACAATTCAATGCCATAGCCGGGATTTGAACCACGGATTTCCCGCTCTCCGTCCGGTCGCTCTTAACCATTGAGCTACTATGGCCTACATGCCGACATAACATTAAATTCTCCAACTGAGTCGTATGTTTCCCGGTAGACCACTAGGAGTTCTCATATGCTATGAGACACGAACCTTTTGTGGCGACTTATGGACCCGGCGTTCCCAGTTGCGATGGATTCTGGAACTTACTACTGCTGCTCTCGTTTTAGCATAAAAATCTATTTTTCAGGGTTGTGGTCGCGGATGAGAAACGATGATGGATTTGTCGGAAGATTAAATAATTTTTATATAATTTTCTTTTCCAAAATTATATTTTAATTAATTACTCCATTAAAACAACTCTTTTAAACACTGAAAAAGTAATCATCTTTGTGAAGGTGGATACTCATTATTTTCAAAGCAATTATATTGCTTAAACCAGAGGAAGATAGCTTCGAGAGTTGTGAGGCCTGTAGTGTGTGTGACGTCAGACAAGAGCCGTATAGTACAAGTAGCCTATATACATGGCGCTGTGAGTACAGAATCTAAGGGCTCAGTCAGGTGTAGCACACTCGATCACAATGTAGCTGCCACGTACAAAATGGAACTGTTACATTTACAATATGACGATTTATTGAAGGACAAATATAGACATAAGAACGACTTGGCTGATTTTACAAGAATGTCCTTCAAACCAGATTTCCGAGGTTGTATTCACTTGCCGCACGGGCATTGTATATGTTTGGCTCGACATATGTGTGCGAACAATTTTGTTCTTGTTATGAAATTAGCTAATTTCAAACCCCGAAGTACCTTGTCGGATCACAATCTGACATGCAGCATTCGATTACAAATTTCCCAGACATTACGTCTTTAATTGATAAACTAATTAAAGAAAAAACAAACAGAAAGTGTGAGTAAATGTCCACGTAATTTTGTTCTGAATGGGTCTCCTCTAACTTGCAGAGAAAATTACTTGTTTTGTTTTGTTTACTTTATAACATGCCTGACCTTCAGATGAACTACGAGTTGAAGTTTTATATATTTTCTCATAGCACAGAGCCAAAATGTAATTGTTTATAAACTGTGACCAATTATGTAATTAAAGCAGTCAGTATTAATATTACAACACCCAAGATGTAAGTTGTACATATTGTTAATACCCGATACGTTTCCTGTCTTTCCTACGCTGTCGGCACCCCAATACATCGAACTATTTCCTTGCTCTTGAGCAGCAGAAATCAGCGCGGTGACGTCACACGCTTACCTGCCTTTCGTTCGGGGGCATATTTGGCGGTTAGAGCCGACGGAGCTGACGTCACACCACCATACCTGTCTTCCCCTGGCTTATACAATGTTTTCTCCACCGTGTCCTTTCTGCAGACTTACGGACTGACTAACACACATGTTCGTTCTCTATGCCATCTAAAAGCAGAAGAACGATAGCTTTGGCCAATTTCAAGTTATTGGTCTTGCCGTCGCTGTGGCTACTCAACTCAATTGGTCCACGTCACATCCAATTATAACAATGTTCGTGGTAATATTTAATAATTTTATAATTTTTCTTTTAAATCAAATGTTCACACTATTTAACACTAAAATAATATTTATTTAAAACTTACAATAATATTGTTGTTATCAAAATCTGCTTGATATTCAGTTTCCTTTTCTTCTATCTGATCACTTCCACACTTTCAGTTGTTATCTTTAGCCTCGTTCCCTAATCACTACAATACAAATAATTTTAAACAAAATTAAATCTAAAATAACTGTTTCAACTACTAGGTTAATTGCTGGAAATTTACACTGGCCGTGTGTAGGCAAAGTTTTGGATAGATACAGACTGAAAAATTCAATGCCATTGAAACCTCCAGAAGGATAGGACGAAGTACACGGGACAGAATGTAGGAATGAGTAAGTGCAGTATGACCAATGCATAGTCGCGTTATTAGTACCAGGGTTAGTGCTCTAATAGTTATGTTAGGTATTGGACAGACATCATGCAATACTGAAGCGATAGCCAAATTTCAGAAAGACTGGCCGCTATATTTTGGCTTTGAAAGTCTATACACGACCAAGAGAGGAAGAGGAAAAAATAGGAACTTAGCAACGTGAAAAACAAAAAAGCTTTCGAAAATGTAGAACGAAAAGAAACTCGAAAATTTTTAAAAACACGAAAACTTGATTTGACATGTTTTGCTTAAGCGAGGTTTACATTTTTATGTAGTAAGCCTTCATCCATCTCTATCGGTTTAGCTGTTACATAAAATTATATACAATTTTTTTCGAACGGAGAAACAGGCTACTAGCAGAAAATCAAGATATTAACTTTCATATTTAAGACAACGAAATAAAAGGTAAAGCAAACTTTCTCATTTAACACATAGGGATGGAAGATTATCTTGCCAATTTTCATGTTGCATCCTCGGAAGATGCTGAGTTCAATTTTTCGTTTTAGTTGTGCTATTCATTAGCAAGCCGATGGACACAGCAACACACACTTCATCGGAGATAGAAAAAACCTTACAACTTGAAAATGCAGATTTTTATAACATTAAAAACTTGGTTACATTAACGATTTTCGCTTTATCCATTGCTATTAGTTTGAACGTAGCAGGAGATCCGTGGTTCAATTCCCGTCCATGGCATTAAATTTTTCATCTTGACTCTATCCACCCAAATTTTAAGTTCATTTACTTCTCTGAGTTAAACTGTTTTGTATAATAACCTATTAGTACTGCAATTCTTACAAACTTAACAACTGCAGTTATGTACTAAATATTTCTTGTGAATTCAAAGATTAAAATTAATACGAATTCAAGTAACTTATCAGTGTATTCACATGGCATTTAAGTTAACACTATTTACAGTCAAGTATTTCAAACATGGTGTTTTTTGACTAAACTTGTGTCAGTGTTTAGAAAAGAAAAAGTTGTGCAAAGGATGTTTGAGTATAAACTTTATAATTACTTTTCTCAGGGGACTTCCAAATAAATTTTTCCATGAAAGCTCAATATTGTCGTAAGGCATTGTTTTGCGACGGGCCGTGGCCGGCGCGTGCGAAAGAGACAGATAGTGCGACGCAGAGCTAAACGCTTGCCAAAAGAGAGACAGAAAGGGAGAGATCGATGTCTGGAAGTTTCGTCTTTTCTGATGCCGTCTTGATTGTTACCGAGCGTTCCACTAATTTCTAGAAACATGAGTGGAGATATAAAAGCGCCGCGGCTGTCAAAGCAAGTTCAGTTGTTAATTGTGTGTGTGCAGCTATTTGAAGTATACAGCAAGTGCAGTCTTTCGTTTGTTTACGTGTTGTGAAGCAACGAGAGAGAACTGTGTGTAAGACACGTCATTTTTATAGCCTGTAAGGGGTGTACAAAGTGTTTTACTGAAATAAAGAGCACTTTAAATTTCTTCAAACACGGCTTTTAGTTCTACGAATTCACAAAGTCAAAATATCTAATTTTTTCGGTTGAGATAATGGCAAACATTCACCCTCGTAAAGGGGTTTGAAAGGAGGATGATAACATTTTATTAGATTGCTTTATATGCTATTAAACTTGATGAATTAACTTTCTGTTTTACAAAATCACATAAATTAAACACCGGACCAGTAACAACTAGCTAAGTAAATGTATGTACGTGGCTTGTTTATTCATGTAATTGTGTAGATAGAAGAAGGAGAGATTCAACCGCTGCATCCACCACAAAACGAGTTTATTAATTTATTGCGCTTTGTGGTACTTGTGTTTATTCCACTGTTACAGTATCTCTTAGCATACGACATATATAAAATTAAACACGTACAGGTACAAATATAATTTATGGAATATAACTCTGAATTAATGTTACAAATGGTGCATTACATATGTAACGTGGGACGGTTTTTGTGATGCAGTCAACTTAATATACAAAATAAATTACAAGGCTTGCTGGTAGTAGAAATGAAAGGTTAATATTTTAATTTTACATATATAAATTAAAAACAAAAAACTGAATGAAATATTTTAGGGCAATAGTTTATGTTATCATAATGCGTTTGAGTGTGTATTAGTGTATGTATATTGTTTCTATTATAGCCACGCATTTGTTTAGAACTCTTTATGAGATACGACGGGGTGAGTAAGAAAATGGAACAATCTTATAACTTTGTTGTTATAGTTTTGTGAAGTTATATTTTGTAGAATAGCTATTGGATAGCAACATGTTTTCATATTACTGTGATTGTGAATAGGGAGTGACTATTGTTTTTAATGGCAACATTTTCTTTCCACTTTTCTTTTTTGGTCCTTAGGTCTCAGAACGTATAGGTAGATGCTTTTTTGAACTGTATTGTTTGGACGTATTACAGCACATGAAATTTGAACCATGAAAACACATTCATAACAAAATTAGTAGTGCTGAGTTGTAAACATGATGAATTCACTTCGAAGGTGCTTAAGAATGGCCTCCATTCACTGCAAAACAATTCAAAACTTTGTCTTTGAAATTAAGTTAATTTTTCCAGCAACATTGTTGGCCGATCAGTTGCATTTCTTGCCCAAGTCTTCGTTTTAACTCTTCAAGATGTCTTGGTTGATCCTTGTAAACCCTCTACTTAAAAATACCCACAAGAATAAAGTCTAAGGGGTTCATCTCAGGAGATCTTGGCGGCCGTTCAATGCTTCCACTTCTACCAATTGATCTTCCTGGAAATCGATGGTTTTGGTAATTCACTACCTGCCTTCCATAATGTGATGGCGAGTAGATAAATGTGGAGCTTCTTCCACTGATAAATAAACATCAAGGGCTTTATCACAATCTGTAATTCGTTATGGCCTTCTAGACTACTGCTTAGGCCTGCTATGTTGCACTATTCCCATTATATCTACAGAAAAATATATAATAAAAGCATTTCTAGGTGCAATACATACGATTTTAGTACTATTTTATGTTCTGTTTTATTTATTGTTAGTTTATTTATCTTTTCTAAATGTTTTTCTTTCATATAATGCAGGTAATAATGCAAGAAAATATAATTTACTATCTATGTGTTATAATAACGCACGTGTTGTGGTCCAATAATGCGTGTGATTTTTAGAGATCAATGTACGAATAGTTCATGTCATTTTAAAAGCTCAAATTCAAAAATAAGTTTTAACTTCTATTAAGAAGAAATTTTTGAATGCGTTCGATTTACGATCTGATCTTTTCCTCTACAAATGTTGACATAAAAGAGTAATGAAGGATCCTCACTGGTCAGTTCTTTTTCCATGTTGAATTCGCGTATTAATAGCTCATTGTCTGAAATCTGTGCTACTCTCAAATGGAAATACACTATTCTTTTTTATCTCATGCCATGCAATGAAAATCAAGTTTCAAATGCATCACTAAGGGTTCAACCTTATAAAAAATAATAATAAAAGAAACTTAACCATCGCTTAGATCTTACTTTATTCTCACACTACTGATGTATCTAGAACACAATTAGCAATGAAATAATTTCTGCAAATGATTATTAGATTAACCTGAAGTAGGTAGAGGAACAAGAGATGGTAGGAATACTTTGTACAAGGGTAGAATGAGTGTAACACGTGAGAGTGTGTGCAGTTTAACGCGCGCTTTTACTATATATGGCACCGCAGGTGGTGACACGATAATGCATGAGGTGAAGATGGAGTACTGGTGGAATGAAATGCTGGGGAAACCGCAGATCCAGGAGAAAACCAGCCCCTGCGCCGTGTTGTGCATCACAAATATCACTTTACGGTCCTCTAGGATCGAACCGGGGCCGCCTTGGAACATGTCAGATATTCCAAGATATTCCTTGTTAATAGTTTGCAGTTTCCAATACACTTTTCTCAAGTGGGAACCCGTTTGTTGTTTATTCCTCTCATCATGCAAACAGAATGAAATTTCGAACTCATCTATTTACTCATCTGCTCTTAAAAGATTTGACTATTGTTTAAACCCAGTGCATTCTTTTATTGGCATTCTACCTGAAAAAATATAACACAATAATTATATCTATTAATGTTCACCTGGATTAACCTAAGTGGATAGAATAAGCTATTTTAGAATGAAGTTATGTATATTTCGGTTACATTGCTTACTTTTTGCGATTTATTCATCATTATTATTCATTATTAAATGTTTATATGATGGTCAAATAAGCCAAGGGTCTGGACATTAGAGCTGTTTGCAATCTTTTCATATTAAAGGAAACCATTCTTGAATCTGAAGCTGTCACACACCACAGAGGTGGGTAGTTAAACATATAATGCTTTGTTCTTTATGGAAACTCCCTTAGGAAAAGTTTCTCAAGCAACAGACTTCCAACCTTGACTGTATGTAATTATTATCACAGTTATACGCTTTTAAAGTAATCAGCTTTTACCCTTTGTTATTTCGAGCGCTTAAATCTGATGGTTTACTTAAATGTTAGTAAATTTAGTTACATATATGTATTCTGTGTAGATTGCCAATACGTATGCAATTAAAGCACTTTTATAGATTAGTAAATAAATGAGATACGTGATCGTTTTCGAGAGGCATCAGCTGTTACCCAACCCATTGGAAATTCACATTCAGTTGTTAACATGAACAGGCACTCAGGCCTGTGTCCCTAGGACTATTATGTTCAGCACGTGGTTCATGTTGCAGGAAATGTCCGCAAGGCGCAATTGATTTTATCGAGGTACGCTTTCCTAGTCGAATTACAACCGAAGGCGTTTATTATGATTATTTGTTCCTCGGCAAAATACATTATTAAAGTATTTTATTATTAAATGTATATATAGGAATCCGCATGGACAATTCTACAATTTATACCTTAAGTTACGGAGATCACAGAATACTTAATTCAGGACAATGAAAATTTAGAATATGTATATGAGTAGAAGACTTATTGAAGGATATAAAATTACTTTAAAGAAAACAATCTATTAGTAAGGCAGAGATGAAGAAAACGACCTAGCGTGTCTATCACGTTCAAGACGTCACGAGTTTGAATCTCGGCCAGGGTGAGTTACCTAGATAAGGTTCTTTCCGGGGGGTTTCCTTATCCTTAAAGATGAATATCGGGTAGTTCTAAGCTCCATGCATCCTGGACACATTTGAGCATCATTTCAAGCACTTCATTCACCGTCCGATATGACTTAACGTTGGAGGACGTAAAATTAAAAAAAAAAAAAAAAAAAAAAAAAAGACCCAGTATCAGAAGGCGGTGTGGGAGGCGGAAAAAGAAACTACGTATTTAGGAGTGAAGATAAATTCAAATTTTAGTCAAGAAGAGGGCATTAAGTATAGACTTCAGAAAGAAAGAACAACAATATCCACGCTGAATGGAGTTTTATTTGTCAAGAATATAACAAATTACAGATATATAAATGCATAATTAGAAGTACGTTAACTTGTGGAGCAGAAACTTGGAAAATGAATAGGAATTTAAATTTAAAAATATTAGCTACCAAACGAACTATTTCAGCAGATCCACTAGGAATTATAAATTAGAACAAATCTCTAACACAAATGGTAACACAAACTATGAAAGTTCAGCATTCATTTTCAGATTTTATGCGATGGTAACAGTATGGGCATGTCCGCAAAAAGCCTGAGATACAATTAATTACCTGGAAGAGGAAACCGTGTTCGACCTACATTTAAATGGTTGGAGAATATTCAAGGAGGAATGAGGGAATTAGCTGCGGAGGAATTTAACTGGAAGGCTAGAGAAGACTGGAGAAAAGAGGATAAAGGCTTGAACTTTGGATACAGGAAGATGTCTTTTAAATTGTTCACCTCTCTATAAATATGCTACTATTTATGTATATGAATTGACGTTTGTTAGACTCACAAAGACTCGAGAACGGCTGAACCGATTTGCCTAATTTTGTTTTTGAAATGTTTGTATAAGTCCAAGGAAGGTTTAAAGGGTGAGGAAAAAAACCTGGAGTGATGAAGGACCGGGTTATCAACTAAATATAAAAGTAAGAAACTTTTATGGGAAACATAAACCTTCTTTTATTTTCGACAAACAAGAGCATTACAAAGAAGAAAGATGTTCCACTCCTTACAAAGTTCTTCAAATACGAGGTACGTCCAGGAAGTAAGTTCTGCTTGGTAATAAAATTAAACTGTGTACAGATACAGAAAAATTACTTATCTCACAAAATTCTACAACTCTTAAACTACTTTTCCACATAACTGCCGACATTTTGCAGGCATTTGTCATAGCGAGGCATAAGTTTTTGTATACCTTCTTTATAGAAGTTTGCTGCCTGTGTCTTCTACCAGTTGGAAACATTTTCTTTCAGCTCTTCGTCATTGTTGGATTGTTGACCGACAAGGAAAGATCTGAGATGCAAAAACAGATGAAAGTCGCTAGGAGCGAGGTCAGGGCTGTACGGGGTGTGGTCAAACACGTCCCAGCCAAATCTCTGTAGGATGTTTTCGTCGCATTCGCAGTGTGGTCGTGCGTTGTCGTGAAGAAACACAATAACTTTTGACAGCATTCCCCGACGCTTATTCTGTATTGCGCGGCGCAATTTCCTAAGTGTCTCGCAATAAACATCCGCTTTCATTGTTTGATCACGCAGTAAGAAATTATTGAGTAAGCTGTCTTTCCTGTCCCAGAACACTTCCCGTAGGGGAGGGGATTCGTCCCTTTCAGCTGCCGTGGTGCGGATGCTGCGGACCCTTAGCACTCGTAGTACCTCTGACGTTACTAGAGGAACCTCGGGCCGAACATTTGAGCCCCTCCCTCTGGGAGTTGTTCGGATTGGGTTGGTCTCGAGGGGCAGTGTGTTCCCAATACCCACGGGAAATTGGGTACCTCCGGCCAGGCTACGACCGGAGGGGGTAGAGGGTTGCCTCTAAGTCCCGGGTACTAGCCTGCAGAGCTAGTAGCTAGTGCGCTAGATCACCGGCGGCCCTACCAAAGTGGCATATTCACTTCCGTCCTGTCTGCCGTGTGCAGCGGGGGGACAGTTTATAAAAAAGGTACTGTCCTATGGTAAAAAACCCGAGAGGCCCGGGCTCTGGTCCTAGGGGTCCAGGACTGATGGGTGTAGATCCTCGCACTTATTGTCCCAGCACACTATGCACATCATTTTTCGAGGTGTCAAAATTTGTTTCGGCTTAATCTTTGCTGGGATGAGGTGTGACTCCATTACATTGACTGACGGTTATTTTCAGGTGTGTCGTAAGAAACCCAAGTTCATGTCCTGTGACTATCTGTGTCAGAAATTCTTCGCCGCCTTCATCATAACGGGTCAAAAACTGAAGTACACTACCCATCGTTTTGTTTTGAGCTGCTCAGTAAGAATCTTTGGCACCCAACGTGAGCAAAGCTTACGAAATTTCAGTTTTCCGTAACAATTTCAAGTGATCGTGAGATTTGGGGAAATTCCATAGCGAGAGCACTAATTGTAAACTTGCGGTTTTCCTGGATCATGTCATCAATCGCGTGAACCAGTTCTTCTGTAACCAAAGATGGACGCCCACTTCGTTCTTCATCGTGCACATCACTACGTCCTTCATTGAACTGTCGGACACATCTTCTCACCATTGTATCACTCATCGCATTTTGTCCGTAAACATTGCAAATTTGGCGATAAATTTCAATTGGTTTCACTTTCCTAGCATTCAGAAAACGAATCACATCTGATTTCACAAGCGGCGTGATTTTCAATCAACACCGACATTGTAAACAAGCACAACAAAGCATACGTGGCTGACAGCGATCTTAAAATGGCGCACGTTTCTTGTGCTATATACAGAGCGTCTACCGCGCATGTGCGGAACTGCGATCGCAGTGCTGCAGCGGAGATAAATTGAAACAGAACTTACTTTCTGGACGCCCCCTGTATTTCTTTTATCATATTTTATTAAATAACGTTTATCGTTTGTTATGAAGACTAAAACCATTTTAATAGCGTGATGATATACCTTTCGGAGGTTAGACACAAAATTAATTTCTGAATGCACTATACGACTATAAATATTTGACCAGAGAGCTTTGTTGTCAAATACTGGTGAATCCTTGAATGTGTTCTTTAAAATTTGCGTTTGTGAACTCGTGAACGTGAAGAGAATTGACACAAAAGTAATTGTATTCGATAGATAGTCAACATGAAAAATTCAATGCCACGGCCGGGATTTGAACCATGGATCTCCTGGTTTCCGTCCAGTCGCTCTTACCCATTGAGCTACCATGGCCAACTTGCCGTCCTGACATTAAATTCTCCAATTGACTCATATATATTTCCCCGGTAAACAACTAAGGGCTGTCGTATTCGAGATACACCATTTGTGGCGACTTGCTATCGTAAGTACTCGAGTCTCAGGCTTCATCATTTAACTCTTATTATTTTAGTTAATTGATGGAAATTAATCATTTCTCCACACTAGCCGCATATAGGCTAAGGTTTTTGATAAAGTCAACATGAGGAATTCTCATGACATCAAATTCTCCATTTGACTTCTATATTTCCACGGTAAGTTGGTGTCGGCAAGTTGGCCATGGTAGCTCAATGGGTAACAGCGAGTGGACGGAAATCAGGAGATCCGTGGTTCAAATCCCGGCCATAGCATTTAATTTTTCATGTTGACTCTATATATCAATAATATTAGCCTATGTACGGCTAGTGTGAAGAAATCATTATTTCCCATCAATTAACTAAAATGAATTGCATTCCTTTGTGATTTTGTGAAGTTCGCGGAAACTTTTTTACTATGCCAAGGACAAGACGACTTAGGTCGTAGAAGTCAGTCAAATGTGCGTTATTATTATTATTATTATTATTATTATTATTATTATTATTATTATTATTATTATTATTATTATTATTATTATTATTATTATTATTATTATTATTATTATTATTATTATTATTATTATTATTATTATTATTATTATTATTATTATTATTATTATTATTATTATTATTATTATTATTATTATTATTATTATTATTATTATTACTATTATTACAATTATTACTATTATTATTATTATTATTATTATTATTATTATTATTATTATTATTATTATTATTATTATTATTATTATTATTATTATTATTATTATTATTATTATTATTATTATTATTATTATTATTATTATTATTATTATTATTATTATTATTATTATTATTATTAAATTATTTGTCAAAAGAATTACTTTAGAGATTATTAGTATAGCACTTCTTGTGACGTAGGAGTAGACTTGATCTGTATTGCGGATGCGCTGAGCTGCAATACAGTTTGAGTATGTTACTTGGAGAATCTTCCCTTCAGTTTCTTTTTTGCCCGCCTCGGTAGCGTAGATGGTAGCGTGTCTGTGTCACGTTCAAAAGGTCCCGAGTTCGAATCTCGTTCAGGGCGAGTTACCTGGATAAGGTTTATACCGGGGTTTACCTAGGCTCATTTGAACATCATTTCACCCATTTAATTCATCGTCCGATGTGACTGAACGTTGGAGGACGTAAATTAAAAAAAAATCTTCCCTTCAGTTTTACTTTATCCTCAAAAGATGTGTGATGTTTAGGGCATACAATGGAAAACTCTATGGTTCTCGAAGTGCCGTTCTATAATGCGCATTGAAAGACAGCTTAATTTTGTTCAGAGACATCTATATTAGACTTGGGGTTCTTTTGCTTTCTGTAAATCTATGATAGAGACCAGCGGATTTAGTTTCTTTCCAAATGAAGCCATGCTAACGGTTTTTACGCCTGACAAAGTCCAACGCCGTCTATCACGTTTGAACCTCAATTTTGAAATCTCTTACCCCTAAATCATGAGGATACGTATGTAACTGAGGGTATATCTTGCGCACTGCGTCCTTCACAAGTTGCGGTTAACTTCCCCGGTTGGGAGTGTTGAGTGAACAAACCATAGAAGGCTACACGCCACAGGTAGAAGGATCACAAGGATTCGCAAAGTCCCTACAAGTTCTTAGCTCGAAGCTAGTGAGACCCAGTGTGATGTCCAAGAGGACTCTTTCCTTGAACCAAGTATCCGTGTCTTCTGGCCGCCACCATCTCACGCCACGAAATCTGGAAGTACATTTGAAGTATAAGAAGGAAAGGAGCGAGTAGTCGGCGAGAAATAACACAAACATTTGCCTACCGACGAAGGAAAATCACGAAAAATCCTAGGTCAGTGTAGGAAGTAATCGAACATGGACCCTTCGTGCAAGTCTTACACGCTCAATTTTTCGGTCCTATGGTAACCTTCAGTTCTTAGGACCTGGGACTGATTATATCTCAGCACGCATTCGTCGGCTATGTACAAGGGTCATTGAACTCACACTGTCTCACGCTGAACATAAATAAAAAGAAACAAACAGATGATGTTAACAATAGAAAGCCAAGGCTGATTTGTATAAAGACGTAGGCGGATTAAGGTTGTCTCTTTTCCTTTGGCTGCTCTGAGTTGTTTTTAGGCTCATGATGTCACTGAGGGGCCACTGGAAGAACTATTAAAGCGAAAAGTAGCTGCTCCAAGTTGTGAAGACTGCATTGATTGACAAGAGGCATTTGTATGCTAACCACGTCCCAACCTCTGCTGACACCCATTGTGCGTTTCGGGTGGTAGGGCATTGATACTGCAATTTTTTTTAAATTTACGTCCTCCAACGTTAAGTCATATCAGGTGATCAATGGAATGGATGAAATGATGCTCAAATGAGTCCGGGGTCCATGGAGCTTAGAGCTACCTGACATTCGTCTTACACGATAAGGGAAAACCCCGGAAAAAGCTTATCTAGGTAACTCACCCTGACCGAGATTCGAACTCGGGACCTGTTGAACGTGAGGCAGACATGCTACCACCACGCTACCAAGGCGGGCGATACTGCAATTTATTGGGTGTTAGTAGTAAGATACTTTATTTGACATCATCAGTATAGATATGCATTAAATAAGTAATATAAAAGTGTAAAGGCACATTAAAAGAGACATTTATATATTATAATTAATAATAGAGTAAGAAACATAAATAATAAAGATAATATAAACAGTAAATAACAGTAAAAGTAAGTAAAAAGCTAATAAATAAATGAGTATAGATTTAAAAGCAGTGTCTGCCTAACGGACAGACTTTAAAGCACGGAAACGTTGACCGCGTCTCTCCAGCTCACTTCGCGTCTGGCTGGCAAGGAGAGCGCACCTATGTAGCGTTCCGTCTCTTAAACTTCTTCAGAAATCTACAATTTATGAATATATTCGTTTTAAAACAAGTGAATTAGTATTATAGATGTGATAGGCATATTTTGAACATTTAATATCAAGTTTTAATGCAATAAAACTTGGTTAAAATTTTTAACTCTGTGTCGTTTATTACAATACTTAAGCAAACCCTGATGGTTACATTTCAAATTTCATTCGAAATAGATAATAAAATCATTTCTAAAAACGTTTATCTGTATTAATATGAATAAAATAGAAAAATTGAGCTGTTGTAGGAACGATGGATGGAGGATGTTACTGTAATTAATTTTTTTAAAATAACATTTAATTACGTTGGGGAACCAGCTTCTTGGTCTGCCTCTGATGTTTGCCGTTGCCTATAAATTCCCAAGGTCCCAGTTGCCATAAACTTCTACAGCTCAATAGGATGCAGGTACTCTGTTACTACAAGGACCCAGGTGTCCAGGGACAAAGGGACAGCCTTATTGCGCCACGCTCTTACCTGAAACACAAACCATCTAACACAGATTGCATCTACTCCTTCTGCCAACAGCAACAAATCTGCTTCTTAGCTTAAGAAGCATGATTGCAGTTACAAAAAGCAGGAATGACGACATGGAAAATGACCCGTAATATTACGTAAAAGCTGCAGCTGGTAGAAACATGATTCACGGGAAATTACTGTTCTTCGACTGTAACCCTGGGGTTAGAAATGCCATAACTCAAAATGAGTGAAGCTATACAGCAAACTCGTCTTGGCTGAGTATTTAAAAGACAACAGAAATGTAGAGAAAGAATAATGACAAATAAAATCGTGCCATTTCATTTAATTAACATGAAATGCTTTCAAATTAATCACAAAATTAAAATTTAAATCAGCCGTTTCTAACCAAATGGTTTGTTATTTCGAAGCTTACTGAATTAAACAAACACAAGACGTCAAATGGTGATTAGAATTAGGGTTACTACTTAGGGGATTCGGCACCGAAAACTGTGGTTTATAGTATCAACGCCCCAAATGGGTCATCCCAGGGAGGAAGGATGAGACAAGAGGAGACAGCTGCCGACCCGACCCGACCCTGCAAAAGACCATCGGATCAGTAGTGATAATGGAAATGAAATAGAGTGTCGGGAAATTAGGGGGATGTAATTGAGCTACCCGTCATTCATCTGGCGACCCGGGAACAACCCCCGAAAATCCCATGTGTAAGATAGGTTATATAATGCAAGTTAAACATAGAGAATAAAATGTTTTTATTTATGAAACTTGAGATTAGTGAACACTACTTTTTTCACCAATTCGCATTTTGAAGGTTTTCCAGTCGATACAGTTTTAGTCCAAATTTTCTGAACGTTCTCATGTGAACTATCAACATAGAAGCAATTAAATGTTTTGTGATTCTTTTCTTTCGAAAGTTTATTTAAATTATTATTTTTGAAAGTGAATAAAATTTTTAAATAAGACTAAAAATTCAAATTAAGGAATTTAAGAAATTAATTTCTTTGAAACTAGGCTACAAGAACAAAATATTACGACAAATTTGTTTAAAGTAATGATATAAATGATATGCAATTTTTGAAAACGATGTTTTCAAAATTTCATCGTGTGGAATGTTTGGTTTAGGTTAGTAAAATCCACATTTAGCATGTAATAGGTTGGAAACTAAATGGTATACAGAATTTAAAAAAAAAAACTTTAATGTTGATAAGATAGCATTTGAAATAAATTTTCAGATAAAAAGGCTGAAACATTTAGAAAATAAAATTCCTTTAATCTTGTATTCATGTTATTTTATGGTTATTTTATTACATTCACACATACACTGACAGCTAGATTCATAGTTTCAAACTCTAAGAAGAATGGGAATAAATCTGTCCGGAGAAAATTCTTGGACGGCAATCGAACCCAGGACCACTGGATTTGGAAGATAGCATGCTAACCACCGGACTATGCAAAAGTAAAATCTTGGATATACACCAAATTTTAAAGTTGAATATAAGTAGCCCAAAGATGAAACATGACGTTCAAGAAAATCCCCGCATATTAAATTACGCATACGTGGTACATACTTTGCTATCTTTGATTTAAACGATGTAATAACGGTGCCCTTAACATATGTAGCAGACAAAAAGTATACCTTGAACTTTCCCTGTGTTTCCAGGATAAAGCTTTCACTGCGGCAGTGTCTCTGGATGTGGGGACGGCCTTCTGTACGATCTGGCTCATAGGGCTCCTCCATAAACTCACCTCCCTGGGGTTATCTACATAAGTTCTACACTTTCTTCACCCCTTCCTTAAACACAGATCTTTCATAGTTTCTGTTGCGGGAAAGTCATCTACAAGAAGGTTCATCAGAGGTGGAGTCCCCGAAGGCTCTGTGCTAACCCCAACACTCTTCAGCATCTAGGTGGCTGACATTCCCACTGAGCAGCACGTCAACATAGCACAATTTGCAGACGACGTGTTGCTATTCTCTACAGATAAACACCCACGTAGAGCTTTCAACCCTATACAAAGACACCTCCACCTCTCCAAGAATGCTACACGCTCTAATGGTTGTCCAAAAATACGGAGAAGTATAGGCACTCTTGTTCAGCAAGCGTCGCTTTCCCGCCAACCTCCCCACATTTGCATACTCTGGACGTAGGATAGGGTGGGCAAACTCCATTAAGTACTTGGAAGTGACGCTGGATAAGGCTATTACTTTTCGGGAGCATGTTCGGGGCTTGTCGCATCGGGCGTGTGGAACCTCGGCTTTATTATACCCGATGATGCGTTCCGGTATGCCAACACCCCTAAAGTTACGCCTTTTTCAGGCTTTAGTGCTTCCTCTAATGATCTATACGTGTGAGGTCTGGGGCATGGCTGTAGGTTCCAATCTGCTGCCTTCAACGAGTGCGGAATAGATGTCTTCGGACCATCTATTCTGTCGTTCGTAGCTTTCCCGTGAGATACCTTCACGAAGACACATGCCTACGTTATGTGGAGGCTGAAATTAGGCGCCGGGCCACTAAATGTTACGATCGACTACCATTCCATCAGAGCGTCCTAGTTAGTTCTCTTGGGAATTATCGTCCCAGTGATCGCCGCAGAGGCAGTACCAGCTCCCCCACATGGCTTGCGGCCACTACCGGTAACCCTAAGGTAGAATCTACCAAACTCAAAATTAAACCTCCCAAGAACTAGTCTGGAAAATCAAAATTATGTTTTTCTTTTTTTAAATGCAAAATGAGTGTACTTGGATCCTCAGCCGTTGAGGAGCTTATGCTACATCCTTTCTTTCACTCACCTAAATTTCACCCGTCACCCTACAAACCCCTTACTCCTGTCATTACGTGGTTAAGTTCTTTCTAGGACAGATACACTAATTATATACCTACGGGCTATCCCTCAGTCCGCCAACTGCACGACGACGACGGCGGCGGTGGTGGCGGTGAACTTGAACTTTCTGGGAATGGTTTTGTAATTCATTTTTAATGAAGTTTCTGTACTACTATATAACTGATAAACCGAAAAAGGTATTCAAGAACTTACAATACAAAAGACGCACATCTCGTTAAAACATATAAACTTCTGTAGCATTATTAACCTCAAAGATATTCGTTGTTATTGTTGAAGTGTTTATTCGCCTTTCTGGTGGCGTGAAATATCAAAGCTCGCTCATAATGAACAACTTATAATTATCTAACTCTAATGTAGTTTCCGGTTTTTCTCGTAAAGAAATATCAAACTTAAACTATTTCTGCGAAAGTTTAACATGAAATAGACGTAAGAATAACATTTGACAAGAATATTTGTAGTAAAATGGACACTGGCAATTATTTAAATCTAGCCAATTACATTTTGAATAATTAGGCAAGTTTTAACCCTTGAATATAAGATGTCTACTAAAATCTTCAAGGAAACAAATTAAAAATTATGACAGGCTTCTGAAAAAAAATAATAGTTCTGAAAAAAGAAACAGGAGTTCAGAAAAAATGATTTGTTGTTACGGGACTCTCCACCATTTAAATGTTTCTTCTGCCAATAGATATTGAAAAAGGCAATAATATATTAGAAAATTACTAGCTATAAGAACAAACAGTATAAAGGTTTGTACATTATTGCCATGTTTTATATATGTGCTGCTTTAGTAAATAAGTTCAGAATGAATTTTGATAAAGGAGAACACAGTTTAAGAAGATGACTGAGTTAGTTCAATAAGTATTTAACGATTTTTTCCAAAGAAGAAAAATGAAGAAGGCTGGAAATTCTGACTGTGATTTGTGATTAACACATTAAACGTATGTTCAATTTATCTCTGCATTAGGGTGCTTGAGAAAGACAAGTAATATGTTATTCACACATGTGGACAGAAACTAACAGAATAGACGGAACTCGTTCACACACTAATATCAGTCCTCTCAAACTTGTAAAGTTATGTCCAAAAGCAAAGGATTACAACCTCGAGAGTTGTGACGTATTTCAGCCGGAAGCGAGGCCTGCAGTGCATGTGACGTCAGACAGGAGCCGTGTAGTACCTAGTTGCCTATATGATGGCGATGTGATTACAGAATCTGAGGGTTCAGTCAAGTGTAACGCACTCAATGACAACAATGTAGCTGCCACATACCAAATGTAACTGCTAAATTTAGAAAGTGACGATTTATTGAAGGACAAATATACACACAAGAAATACTTGGCTGATTTTTACAAGAATGTCCTCCAAACCAGATTTCCAAGGTTATATTCACTTGCCGCATGGACATTCTGTATGTTTGGCTCGACATACGTGTGCGAACAATTTTTTTTTCTGTTATGAAATTAGCTAAGTCCAATCCCTGAAGTACCTTGACGTATCACAATCTAACATGCAGCCTTCGATTACAAATTTCTTAGATATTCCGTCCTGACATTGATAAACTAGTTAAAGAAGAACGAAACAGAAAGTGTCGGAAAATGTCCACGTAATTTTGTTCTGAATGGGACTCCTCTAATTTGCAGAGAAAATTACTTTATGTTTTATTTTATTTACTTTATAACATGCCTGACCTCCAGATAAACTACGAGTTGAAGTTTTATATACTTTTTCATAGCACAGAGCTAAAATGTAATTGTTTATAAACTGTGACCAATTATATATTTAAAACAGTTAGCATTAATATTACAACACACAAGATGTAAGTTGAACGTATTATTAATGACAGATTCGTTTCCTGTCTTTCCTACTCTGTCGGAACCCCGACACATTAAACGTTTCCTTCCCCTTGGTCAGCAGAAATCAGCGCCGTGACGTCACACGCTAACCTGCCTTTCATTCGGAGGCATATTTAGCGGTTAGAGCTGACGGAGCTGACGTCACACCGCTACTATCTGTCTTCCCCTGCCCAAAAGCATCAGTTGCCCGCAGAGCAATGACTGGAAAACCACAACTCATTACCATTAGGGTTCTATATGAGTAGGTGATTTTTGGACAGTATTCACTCAGATTCTGTTGTTGAAAACATCCTAAACGTTTTCCACTTGCTGATCCAAGTCATCTCCAGCTGCCATTACTGCACCTACTCAGATTAAACTAAAGATTATGTCTCACTTTAAATATTTTGTAGAATTTAGAATACCATTAGGCATGATTTGGTGACTGAGAGACGATGAAAATTATAAGCTTTATTTGTCATAATTATTTTTATAATAAGTGTATCTTGATATTTATTTTTGTGTTTTGTTTAAGCATGGGCACTCTCTTCTTCCTTGTCTTTCAGCATGACACTGAAGGTGTCATGTCGTCCGCCATACAGAAAAGGTGATGCAAATTCTGGCTAATATATCAGGCATTTGTTCTCTTGAGGCTGACTGGGTAGTGACTTCTACAAGCATTATTCTAGAGAAGTATTCAACTTAAATTCGCATCAAATGGATCAATTTTGTATCTTTTAGTTTTTTATTTTCACTACCCAAGCACATTCGCATCCGTTCATGCATAAAAACGAACTGTTATTACGTAACTAGCTACCAAGACTATACAAATGTCTTTATTGAAATGATGAAGTACATATAGACCTTTCAGTGGATGAAGTGGACCTGAAAAGTACCGAAAGCCAAGTTTGCAAGAAGTAACAAATTTATCAGGGCAAACATACAACTCAGTAACCAATCCTGAAGCAATTTAATATCGTACACAATTTATCAGAGATTTAACATGAAGTGCAGTTCCAGTGATTTGACAAGCATCCTTTGTGCTATCAGTTTCATAAATACTCATCTGAATGCATCCAAACATGGAATGATTTTGCTTCTGTTTGTGTTTGTTTCCCTTTCGGTGTTGGGAAAACTGTACATGACATCGTTCAAACGAAATGCAGCAGTTGTGCGGTATTTAATGTTGTTTTAAACTGGAATATTTCACATCTAAGTATTCTAAAATGTGATGTTTTGAAAATACGGTTCACATATGGCTGCATGTTTTCCATTCACAGAGAAATCTAAACCAGTCATCTGAAGAACGCATAAGCTGCTGTATCGTTACTCGCTATCAAAATACTGCGTGCTATAAAAGAGAAGTATTAGTAAATATGTTAGACGTATTGTACGAATTTTAGGTGAGTCAGTTTCCGATGTATTGCTCTTACCTTCATGTAAAATTATCATGGCCGTAAGCCCACATTATAATTTTGGCTTCACTTTACAAACTGAATTCAGCATGCAACGAATAAAAACATTTTAATGATGAGTACAGCCCGGATTTATAAGCAAAATCAAATGCTGAAGTAAGCAAGCAAATAAGCACGAAAATGAAACAAATAAGCACAAAAATTAAGCAAATAAAAATAAATATTTCATCATAAACGTATTTTTTGTACAATTTTTACCTAACTCACGCTTTTTACAGTCACGAGAGAGTTATCTTGAGATTTTCTTGCATAAAGCTCCTATGTTTTTCATTAAAAGATATTTTACTGTGAAAAGGATCTCTCAACGTCGCAAGACGTCACTGGAACATGCGAAAAGCACCACAGTTCTTTTTGAATGAATTTCCTTTCGATATACGTTACTGTATCAGACATTTTTGTAGAAATTTTAAAGCGTGTTTCGTAACCAGGGTTTTTCGTTAATACCTCACTGAGTTTCTCAATACCGTGAGTCTCTGAAGACAACGTTACTGAAATTTCGTCTATCAAAGAAAGTGAATGTTCCAAGGTATTATTTCGAGTTTCCAACTGCATTATAATAGCAGATATTTTGAAGAAGCGCTTATGGATGCACTCTATCTTATCTTGGATGTCAATATTAGCAAAACTTTCTTGTGCTGTAGCGATGTTGCTTGTATCTTCTACATCTAAGGAGTAAAACACTCTGTTATTTCATTGAAATGTTTTGCGCAAAATGACACAGCCTTTAACCAAGAACCCGATCGAGCTAAAACTGGATGAGGAGGTAAAGACAAATTTGGAAGGACTTCATGAAACTCCCGTCAGGTCAGTGCAACTGTTATCCCAACCATTTGTCGTGAAATGACCCGCCAACCGGTCCAGAGACCGGAGACCAGGAGCGTAACATCCTGCCATGCAGCGCCGAGACACTTCTACCCTGAAAGAGACGACCAAAGATGAAGTGAAATGATTATGGCGATGAAATTGAGCGACACAGTTCGGGGGATGTAATTAACATGCCCAGCATTCACCTGGCACATCAGGGAAACCCCCGAAAAAACCATGGGTCAGGTAGGTCCGCCACAGGAAGCGAACCAGGACCTCATACATGCGGGTCACACACGAAACCGCCTTAGCCATCCCGCTCGACACACGTATATATTAAAAAAATACAATGTAAATATATTTCTGTGAATAGTGTGTAATGCTGAATGACTTTTCCAAAACTGGTAAATCGTAAAACAGATAAAATAGAATTACACAAAAAAATTAGAGCTCGTTGAATCGTACAATTAATGTCAAATATTATTTTCAAGAGGTCACTGTTTTTGAGACTTTCTTTCATAGGGTTTGAATTTTACAATATTTTTTTCCACAAATTAATCACTAATTCGTTATTACCCCTCGCGTTCTTGCTAAGAGAATAGAGCTTCAAGCTACCACAAATTACCCTCTTTTTAAAGAGATGACTATTGATTTAGCTTACTGTATCTTTCTTATGCCAACAACGAAAATTATAAATATGCAATAAAAGTTTATCTCAATTTACTAGAAAAGGGAAAAAGACGTTTTTGAATGAAGATATAACTGATTGATTTGGGAAAGTCATGTGTATGCAGCACAATTGATTTATTTATATATGCGGAAAGGTAGATTTAAATTTAATGAACTAGTATAAAATGCAAGAAAATTATTTTGAAATAAATAATAGCAGGTTTGGGAATCAAGATTTGCTTTAGTGCAGCGCCTGGAACAAGCAGTAACTGTGGCTTTATAACCTAAAACCTCACAAATGTGAAATAAAAAGTTCAAAGACGACAGAGATTCTAGTCCTCGTTTGTGTTTGTTTTGTTTTAAAACGCATATTAAACAACTGTTGAAAAACAGCAGGCTAGATCCATAAATTGAAATATAGGATCCTTTGAATCACGTGTAATTACACAGCAGATTTCTTTCGTTTCTCTTTGTCATTGGAGTTAGCTTCCATAATTTGTTTTGCTCCGGGAGTTAAACTCGGTTGTCGTTTGCAGAAGCTCTTCAGACGTCTCTCTCGTTAGAAGTTTTTTATTAAAGGATTCCAATGCTTTTATCTTAACCACGGTTGTAATTCCACATGATTTATTTCAACTGCGTAAGATAGAGTTAATTGAATGAAAAAAGTAATGAGAAAAACGTTTTTAAAAGGAAGAAGGACAATTGCAACCTCTGTGGTAGCTATCAAATTTATTAGTTTCTATGTGCTCCTAATTACAAAATGATTATACAAAAAGGTATGTATTACTGTTATAGTAGCAGTTGAAAAACCAGTGTGCGGAAGTACTATCTCTCCGCCTCACGGCTGCACGCACCTGGGTCGACGTCGGGACTCCTTCCTCGGCCTCCACTTCGTCGTCGGCTGCTTGCTCTACCCTAGACTCTAGCTGCTTCTCCTGCATGTATTCTTTTTTGGGTTCTCAGGGTGTTAAGGTTGAAACAACATAAACCAACGATAATTTCTGAACTTCTTTAATTTGTCCTTGCACTTGTCGGACCGGACACCCTTAAATAGCTGCACTTTCGGCGTACATTTTATAATACATTTCACTGGAAACGACACGTCGTCGAACACACCTGACGGATGCATACAATACACTTGATTGCTATGAGCAATGAGCAACAAATGAGGAGTGAATGGGGGTTGCTACCTCCTTATATACTCAAGCACGGCGTCACAAGGAAAAACTAAGATGTGTAACGGTACAGTAAAGTAGCTAGTATTCCATTCTATTGTCTGACATCCGCCCTTCATAGACTGTCGCCCGGAGCCCCGTAGGGGGAGGGATTCGTCCCTTTCAGCTGCCAAGGTGCGGGTGCTGCGGACCCCTAGCACTCGTGGTACCTCCGACGTTACTAGAGGAACCTCGGGCCGAACATTCGAGCCCCTCCCTCTGGGAACTGTTCGGATTGGGTTGGACTCGAGGGGGCAGTGTGCTCCCGCCACCCACGGGAAATTGGGTACCTCCGGCCAGGCTACTGGCCGCCCGGAGGGGGTAGAGGGTTGCCTCATAAGTCCCCGGTGCTAGCCTGCAGAGCTAGTAGCTGGTGTGCTAGATCACCGACGGCCATACCAAGGATTTTTGGTAGCTGGTTCATTAAGGACCGGCGCGTAAGTGGCGTATCCACTTCCGTCCCGTCTGCCGTGTGCAGCGGGGGGGGGGGCAGTTTATAAAATAGGTACTGTCCTACGGTAAATATACCCGAGAGGCCCGGGTTCTGGTCCTACGGGTCCAGGACTAATGGGAGTAGATCCTCACATTTAATTTAATTTAGTGTCGCCCGGGAGTGCAGTGTTTCTCACGTATATCTGCCCAGGTTCTTTACAACATTTTACATCAAAGTCTGTAATTTTACTTTTACTAACATAACTAGTAACAGTTCTTAAATTTATGAATAATTATTAAACATATTACATAAGCAAATGAATAATTGATCCAAGGATCAAAGTTCCTGTTTCAAGTGCTTACTGCTTAGGGCACCACAGCTAGTGAGGCTGGTTATATGTGAAATGAAGTGATGAATGAGACACTAATTACGGAAAAATCTTAGATCTAAATGTAGGAAACCTCACTGGAATTTGCCGCTTATTAGGCCGGAAAAAACCTGGAAGTAGACGTTATTCGTATCGATAAGAATACAGCATTAGAAAACTAAGTGTGTCGAATATTATACATTTATTCACTACAATGTAACTTTAACATATTATTTAAGATGTCAGAATAAATTATTGAATATGAAAGGTTTGGGCATTTTCTCCAAATTCCAAATACCACATAAAATAATAGTCAAATAGATTGGTAGTATAGTTATAAATATAGAGAAATTCTAACCCTTGTACCACAAAATAACCAATTCCCTCTTAAACGTTCCAACTGGTACATTGTGTTTCAAGACGACACCGGACGAGTATATAGAAGTAGTTGCTTAGTTTCTATGTGACACATATAAATAGTTTTACCGCCAATATAGCCTTACAAAAAGCGCTCCAGAATGGGTGATGATTAGGCAGTTACAGGAACACCGGCGCGTGCCTCACGCTATCGTAGTTCCCAGGTAGATGACACAGCGTGCCACGTGTAGCTGTTAGTAAACACACCGACATACCCCACTGTAGCTTGCTACTATTAAGAATTAATTTGGCTTTTAGTAATATCAATAATTGTGAATAATATCAAATTATTGTAGATCAAATTAACCAAAACTAGATGTCTTATGCAATGAGGCAAACATTTTATTTCACTGTGTTTAATAATACAAAATGTGTTCAAGTTATGACACCTATTCTTTCAGGACTAGGACCAGATAGGAACTTCTGTTTTTTAAATACACGTGGTCTCTTTGTGAATGTGTGACAGAGATGGCAGCACTCTACAGTGCATAGAACTCTAGTGGCAGCGACGAGAGTAGGATTGTTTTTGATACTTAAAATGGCGACTTTTCATTGCAAGAACAGCGTGTAATCATTAGTTTTTTTTTCCATTTTCATGGTGTGACACCTATTGTAATTCATCCCCAGTTGAGTGAGGCATGTGGTGATGGTACCATGGTTTTGTCTAATGTGCGTTCTTGGGTGCGACAGTTCAATGAAGGCAGAACATCGTGTGACAACAAACCAAGACAGTTGCAGACATCGCCTCCAAAATTGGCATTTCCGTGGGATCTGTGCACAAAATCCTGCATGAAGATCTGAAAATGCTCAATCGGCCATCTTCCAAAACAATGCTCTCCACTCGCTGGATCATATAGTCAGACCGGCTGGTGCGAGGCTGTAACTGTCTTGGTTTACTGTCACATGATGTTCTGCCTTCATTGAACTGTCGCACCCAGGAACGCACATTAGACACATCCATGGTACCATCACCACATGCCTCACTCAACTGGCGATGAATTTCAATAGGTGTCACACCACCAAAATAAGGAAAACGAATGTTTACACGCTGTTCTTCAAATGAAAACGTCGCCATTTTAAGTATCAAAAACAGTCCTTACTCTCGTCGCTGCCATTAGAGTTCTGTGCACTGTGCCGTGCTGCCATCTCTGTCACGCATTCACAAAGAGTCCACGTGTATTTACAATAAAAACAGAAGTTCCTAACTGGTCCAGCAGTGAAAACAAAATAGATGTTATAACTTGAACGCACCTCGTACTAAATAAAGCATTTGTAACTTTAAAGGAAGCTATAGATTTTACAGTAACTGGTTGAAAGTACTGTACAATTAAGATCATAGGAAAATGAGTAACCTTGGAACCGTCCGAGTCATTATCGACTTTGAGCAATAAGGTTTGAGATAACAAGATTTTCTTAAGTCTTCTGTCATTTCTGTAGCGCTTACGCCAATTTGAAGCGGTAATTTCTGGTTCGATGCTGCTCCAAGTTGAAACTATAAATATATTCTTCGCAATTTGGCAGAGAAACCTATCTAGTGTATGCATGGATGTGCATTATTCGAAGAAATTAGACTTCGAAACTTTTAATAAAGTTGTGTGGGAGGTTAGAATTAAGTGGAAATGGTCTCTGAAATGCTTGGTAGTCTGCAAGTAATGATATTTTGTAATTATAATAGGTTAGTGTATTGTCTGGTGAATGTCTAGCGACAATACGAGGCAAACACCTATGTAGCTTCAGCTTTTTTATGACGTCATAATTAGTTCAGCGAGGCCCTTGTCTCGAACGGGAGGTACATGTAGAATTGAAGCTTGGATTGCATGCGTTTGTTACGTTTTTATTTGAGGGCAACTTAAGTAGCTTCATCATAGGAAGTCATATGCTGAAGCAGACATTCTACTATACCATAGGTTTTTTGCCTGTTCCGATTGTTTTTCTTTTCTTTTTTATTATATCTTTTTACAATTCTTTTGCAACGGCTAAATAATTCTTGCATTTTTCCCTTTTTTAAATTTACAATATCAGTATTTTTTAAACTTGACTCATTGTTTAAGTGTCTCATTTTTTAAGTAATCATTTTAAATGTCTCTAAGGAAAGAAAGTCTACTGAACAAGTGTATCCTTAGTTTAATTTTTTTAATGGCGGAAACGGGTAAAGGGTAAGGCGTTTAGAGAACTTCTGGTTTTATTGACTTGTACTGCGGGACAATAGGAATGGTTCTATTTAGTTAAATGGTTTTAGATTTGCATTTGGTCCAAGTGAAAAATGTATGGTTCCAGAGAACGCAAAGTTTTCTTCCTTATATCGGTCCATCTCTGCTCCTTTAAAAATATACTTAAGTTCTTTCCTCTAACTTACCCTCCCATGACTCCACACCTCTGAAGTTGGAACCGTCTCATTAAGAACTTCATAAACAATTTCTCTCCAGATCGACGGAAGGCTACAGTTGGTTGCATTGGCCCAAATACAATTCCAATCCCAGGCTGGCCCCGTAGTTCAGTCGGTAGAGCACCTGCCTACCGGGTTCGATTCCCGGCGATGAGGTTGGGGATTTTTCTCCGACCAAGATAATTCCCCATCTTCCACAGAGTCTGGAAGTATGAATGAGAGCGTGAATGTGTGCGTGATGTAATGATTAAAAACCAAACAGATGAGTTAACACCTTCGGTATGTTCCAAAGGAGAACGGCCGCCGATATTACCATAGCAGTTAAATGCGGGGTATAATGGAACAAGCAAAAAAAAAAAAAAAAAAAAAAAAAAAACTCCAATCCCGACAGTGTTTTGTTTCCACATTAGGCTGTTGAATACCTGGCGCCATCAGCTCAGAAACCTCTCCAGTGGCTCCCCGGAATTTGCAAGAACACGAAGCTTGGCGAACAAATGTTGAAATTCCCGTGTCGGTCTCGCCACGATCATGCCAAAACTTCTTGTCAATCGGAGACTCGCTACCAAGTAAAGAGGATAATCCTGTCTTTCCCAACAGCGCCAGACACTTGTTGTCAACATCCACTAAACCACAACCATTTTTCTTTAGAGGAAGACGCAAATGAACTTAGTACCAGCGTAACCGTCCGAAATACTTCTACGAATTTGCCTTAAAACCAACCCTCGCAAATTTCGTATGTAATGTTATCTTCTACAGAGTCAAACGTACTCCTACAACCTCTTAAAATTTAACGCAAACTCACAAAATATTCAGATTTAACTATATTATAAGTTCTAACTCTTCAAGAATGCATAATATCCTGAACGATTTTGAAGTTAAATACTGTGATTTTAGTGTTATTCAGTGATTATTAACCATTCCAATAAAATTAAAAAGGCGAGTGAGAAGTTTATTAACGAAATTGATAAAATTTATAGTGGGATGAAATTCAGAATAAGATATGGGTTGAATGTATTATCAGAAGAAGCCGAACAGAAGTTAGGCTTAAGACAGCGGCGAAAATTTAGTCCTATACTATTCAATTTATTTATAGAGACATAATAGAGAGGGTTACGGGAAGCAATGCCCCTTGCCCAATAATAATGAACAAAGAGATCCCTCGTTTATTGTACGCGGATGATTTAACGGTAGGAGCAATTTCCGTAATAGGTCTACAAAAATCAATCGAGGGAAGCCATAGGTTTTGCGCTTAGTAGGGACTAAGAATAAACAGAAAAAATAGTGGTATTTAAAAGAGGATAAATACTTAGGAAAGGAGAGGAATGGTTCATAGGAGACCAAAAGGTAGCAGTGGTAAACGAGTTTGACTATTTAGGTGTGAGGATGTGTAGCAGTGGAGGATGGGCGGCAGAAGCCAGAAAAGTAATAGCTAATGGCAGGGCGACAATGTCAGGGGTAGGAATATGTAAACATAAACTGGAAATGTCAGTTAGATGGTTAGAAAGAATGTATGAAGCGTCGTTGAAGCCAGAACAATGTATGCAATGGAGATCAGAGATAGGTACAAAATTAGACCAGATGTACGGATTGTTTTGCAAAGAACTACTAGGGCTGCCAAAATGGGTACCAAGAGAAGTGGCATTACTAGAGCTAGTTTAATACAAAACGGAGGGGAATAATAATAGAGAGAATATTGAAATTATAGTATAAGTGTACTAAAGCGCAGTAAGGGAAATTATTGAATCTCTGCATGAAGCAACAGAAAAGCATTAAAAATACAAATAGTTGGTGGTCGGAATCGGAAAGAATGATATTGAAGATAGGCATTGGAGATCTATGGAGAGCAGAGGAGACAAATTATAGCGGTTTTTGGAAGGAAGTGAGAACTAGAGTAGAAGACATAGATAGGCAATATATATGGGAATGTATAGAAGAAAAGAAATCTTTGAAATTTTATAAGCAATAAAGACAGAATGGGGTGGGTAAAACATATAAATCAATGTGGCAAAACTGGAAGAGAAGACATAGCATAGATGAGAGTAAGAATATTATAGTCAAAAAGGGTTGAGAAGTAATGAGGCAGGGATATGTGAATTTTGTGCAGACGAAGAGAGCACTGTTCATTACCTGATAGAATGTAAGGAGTTATCAAATTACAGGAGAAAATTATGGGATAAGAAATGTAACAGTGTAAGTAAAGAGATATTGGCGGTTGCATGCTAACGGGGATGGGAGAACAGAAAAATAGATGTATAGGAGATATCATATATAAGATAAGAGAAAAGTGGATTAGGATAAAAGAAGCAAAGGGGGACCTGAGACAGCAACTAAATCTTAGGATCAGCAATGTTATGTATTTGTACAGGAGGTATAATACAGCATGTTCTATGTCAAATTTTATTGTACTGAACTTGTAATGGAAACTGTAAAAATAAATAAATATCAAATATCAAAACCATTCCAATAAATAAAGATTTCTAATTACTTTAAAAACAAATTAACTTTGCACCATCTTTACCGACCTTTGTCATCCTATCACCATTAATAATTCTCCATGATTAATGGAACACCTTTGCCTTGGAAAGTTGTGTTACTGACCCACGGAGCGTAAGTAAACAGCAAGGCAAAGTGAAGGACTTCCCCGAAATGCAGGAAAGGTCACAAAGTTTCAATAGGGCTTGGATCACGTATAGAGGGGGATATAACGTCGGGTTTTATTGGTGTAGGACTGTGACGAATAAACACATTCCAGGGGAAATGGTCACTTAAAATGTTATGATCGTCATAAAGTATACGACGATGTGAATAGCCTTTTAAATGAATGAGGCTTGTTTCCACATTACCAGGAGGGTGTACCTACGAAAAATGATGCTATTAAGTAGGAAAATCCTTGCTTTTTTCCTACCCTCTAAACTACTATTCTTACCTGTGAAACTTTATTCTCCTATTTACTTCATTTTACTCCAGATAAACCTTTCCATAAATAGCTGCATTACACATTTCTTTACATAAACAAAGAAATATACTCAAATATGTTAAAACTGGATTATATACGCCGGCCTTTAAATTCTATACCGTTTCCATAACATCGTGAGAACAGCTGAAAATTGACAAGGCTTTAAAAGACTTGGTATTGATGATTTCGAACTTTTAAACTATACCGCAGCCGTCCTTAGTTCATTATAAACAAAGCGGCAAAACGTATTATTCCACAGGTGGTTGTGATTGGAGGGTATAGTCACGCCATTTTATCAACCGCGTGTCGAGCATATGCGCTGTCAACGAGCTTGAAAAGTTTTGACTTGCCGTTTTCGATATTTGAGTAGCTTATGCAATAATAATGTAATGTGTAGTGTTTAACGCCCGCTTTTACTACATGCGGCACCGCAGGCGGTAACACTGATGATACATGAGATGAAGATGGAGCACCGGTGGAATGAGATGGCGGGGGAAGCCGGAGATTCCGGAGAAACCCCGCCCCAGCGCCGTGTTGTCCACCAGTCCACCACGTGTTGTCCATTATTCGAGTTATAGTAAAATTTATAAAAAAGTCATAAAGAGAGCCAAACAAATGGCCATTGAAAATTATATAAAACAAGCTCAAAACAAAAGTAAAGCCACATGGCAGTTAATTAAATGTGAATTAGGGTTAAGAAACAAGCAACAAAATGAATCATTAAGTAAAGCTATTTCAGTAGATATGGCTAAATCATTGAACAAATATTTTACGAATATTCCAAATGTAATTCGAAAAACACCCCCATGCATGCTTCATGCTCTTAAGAGTGTGGAAAAGAGTACACCCAATACACAGGTTTTTGATCTTGGATATGTAACAACAAATGACGTAAAACATTATTGCAACTTTGAAATAAAAAAAGTTCTAGTGGATGGGATGATCTGCCACCTAGGCTTGTAAAAATAATTAGGAATAAAATAAGTGAGCCACTTGCAAAAATATTTAACCAATCTTTTCATTATGGCATTTTTTCAGAAAGAATGAAATATGCATTAATAACTCCTTTGAACAAAGGTGGTACATATGAACAAGAAAACTATCGACCAATATCAGTCTTGACAAGTTTTTCAACAATATTAGAAAAATTAGTATATGTTAGATTAAAAGCTTTTTTGAAAAAAAAAATAAAATATTAAATGATTGCCAACATGGTTTTAGAAAAAAATTATCAACAATTACAGCTGTAACCACAATAGTAAATGAAATAGCACTAAATTTAGATTTACAAAAAAAATACTGCTGCAATAATGTGTGACATTTCGAAGGCTTATGACTGCGTAAGTCATCAAATTCTTTTAAAAAAAACTTGAATATTATAATATAAAAGATCAAAACTTAAAGTGGTTTCATTCATACCTGTCCAATCGCAAGTGAAATTAGCAAATGTAGCACTGGAATTTATAAATCAAAATGGAGAGAAAATACCAGTGGTGTACCGCAAGGCTCTGTGCTGGGTCCTCTGCTTTATATACTTTACACTAACGATTTACCTCAAAGTATAAATGGGTATCCAATATTGTATGCAGATGACACATCAGTTATTTTACAAAATATAAGTCATAATAGTTTGCAAACTGATATAAGCAATGCATTAAATAAATTAGACAAATGGTTCACTGATAATGGTATGAGATTAAATAAAACAAAAACTAGTGTTATACAATTTAAAACTGCTGCTAATGCTAATCTGAAACAAGATAATGTAGACAATAATAATAATAGTTCTACAATAAAGGGTTATAGTAAGATATTAGGAATGCACATAGATGAATGCTTAAAATGGAATATCCATATTGAACATATAACCAAAAAATTGAATTCGCCCTGCTATAACATGTTATGCCTGACAAATATGATGAATATAGAAACAAAAAAAAATTGTATATTACAGCTATTTTCATTCGATCTTGGCCTATGGTATAATATTGTGGGGAAATGCATCGGGATGGGAAACTGTTTTTAAAATTCAAAAAAAGGTAATACGTATAATGTTACATGCTAACTTTAAAGATTCATGCAAACCACTATTAAAAAAATTAAAAATTCTAACAATGCCCTCAGTATATATTTTAGAGTTATCCACCTATGTATATAAAAATTATGAGAAATTTATCCAAAAACAAAATCGTCATCATTACGGCGCTCGGAAAGAGTCCAGCATAAAATACCCCATGCATAGATTAACATTATATGAAAAACACCCTATTATATGGGTATAAAAATATACAATAAATTACCTCAACGACTCAAAGAAATAAAAACCCTGAAACTATTTAATAAAAGTGTAAAAGATCTGTTATTACATAAGACATATTACTCCATACAGGAATTCATGGATGACACAATATCATAACTACTGCATTACTTGTAATTGATAATTTATGGACATATACATTAGAATTAGTTTTTCTTTTAAATTTCTTTTATGTATAACTTGACGACTCACCAGTTTACCAGCTAGGCTTACAATGTAAACGTTATGTGACAGTAAAGATTCTATTCTATTCTACCACAAATCTCACTTTGCGGTCACCTGGGATCGAACCCGGGCCGCCTTGGTGAGAGCCAAGCGGTTTAACCACTGAGCCACGGCGCGGCCCGAGTAGCTTATGTGGTGGAACTTTTACGTTGAGTTTAGATGCAAAGGTGTGTCTACTGTGTAATATATATTTCCTTTTGTACGCTAAAAAGCGAGTGAATACTTAAAACAGTTACCTACTCACATATTTGATTTCATCACATAACCTCACCTCATTTATAAATTAAAAATTAGAGCACGGAGTCTTTCTGCGGAATAACAATGCTAAATGACTGCCTGTAGCTACCTTGGCAAAGGAATATGACTGAAATTAATTACATACCTAATTGGAATCTGGCAACGTACGAATTCCTTAAACAATCTCCACTTCCGAATTTTTCTTTGATAATTTCTTAGCCACAACAATATATCTTCATTCTCAACAATTATAATCTTTTTCTGTTTTTTTCCTCCCAAATTCAAACCCTATGTCCCAAAGAATGATGTAAAATGCTTGTTTTTCAAAGATCGGCTGTATGGGATCATTGTTTACTGCTTGAAGCACTCTTGTAATTTTGGTGGCTAATTTCTTTCATATAAGCTATGAATCTTGCGACGAATAACACTTTTAACGAATTCATCACTTTCACTTTCCACAACTGGCTTCATTCACTTTCGATGCTTTCCTGGAGTGGATGGCCCACCCATTTTCACAACCTCATTTTGAGCGGCATTGATACTTGGCGCTGCAACGCCGGTTAATTCCGCTGACAAATTAACAATATCCTCCATTACTAAGGTTGGGTATTTTTTACACAACTTGCAGAACACGTTCAATATAATTTGCTTTACACTTCTTTTTAAAGGTTTCCCTTTGTAATGTTTTTCATATTGCATGGAAGCCGCCATATTTAAACTGATTGTCTTCCTACTTCCTTTTGAACTGCTCAAGCGCAGCGTGCACTCTGATTAATATATACAACTTACACTTACATTTACCAAAAAGTAATTAATTACTGTTTGTAGTATTTGTAACAATGTGGTGTTTATATATTTTGTATTAGATATAAAGTCCTTAAAATCGATATGCGAACTATATTTATCATACGCAAGGAGAAACAAAGCTAAACAGTCAATGAAGTCGCTCACGTACACGTGCTTTTGTTTACATCGCCACATAAACTTAGAACGGCTCCGGTATAGATATCTCACAAAAGGCTCAAAACAAAAGTCAACTGAAGTTAACTGCGTACCTATTTTAATGTTTTGTGTAGTACATTTTCATCTATCCCTTAACGTTTAGCATTTAGGAAGTTAATATACATTTCATTCCGAATGAAAAGTACTGCATACATTATTCTCGTAAAATTTAAAATATACATTTTATTTGACATATTTTATTCTTTAACATATTCTATTTGAATACTCATCATTAAAGCCCTTTAATAGAGATTTAAAGGTGGGGAGATTTTATTTAATCGACACTTTTGATCATACTAAGTTTAAATTCCGAAATTGGTACCTTTAGTTATACTGTTTATAGATACAAATAAAAAACCTTTCTTAAATTCTTTCTCTTATCAATCTCAAGAAACAAACGAGTATCAAAACGACTTTAAAAGTATTACACAGTGTTGACAATTCGAGGGGTTCATGACGAGCATCTGCGAAAATAAACTGTGAATGTTAGAGAGATCTACAGCGTGTTTGGAAACGACAGCGAATATATATTAGTAGTTGTTCAGCTTCTATGTGGCACATATAGATAGTTTTTATCACTAATAAAGCGCATAAAAAACGCCCCAGAATTGAGTGTGGATTAGGCAGTTACAAGAACATTGGGCGTGCTGCGTGCTTCACGCTATCCAAGTTTGCAGTTAAGTGACAGAGCGTGCCGCCTACTGTAGTTGTTCGTAAGCATATTGACATACTCCACGGTGGCTTGCTACTATTAAGAACTTTTTTTGGCTTATGAAACCACAGTAAAGAAGCGAATCTTTAGTTATTTATGGGTGTTAAATGTGTTCCAACATTCCGTTGTAACAGTCGATGACGGCAAATAACATGGTGGACATATGCAACTTAAACCTTTTAGAGAGAAGTTAATTTTAGTGAGATTGAGGATGGAAGCATTAAATGCTATGAAGGACAGAGAACAATATCAAAGAACTGTAGATAAAGTTAAGCAAAACTAAATGCCTTATGCAATGAGACAAGTACTTTATTTCACTGACTTTAATAATAGTAAATAAAACATCTGTAACTGAAAAGGTAGCTGTTGATTTAACAGAAACTAGTTGGAAGCACAGTACAATTAAGATCACCTTGGAACTGTCCGAGTCATTATCGACTTTTTCACAGATAACTGCCCTTTGCTCCATTACCTGGCTAGCGTCACTGATAAAGAGCAAGGAACAATATTCTTGTTTTCGTGGCCGGTGTGTCCCAATAACAACTTTCGAGTTTCGCACACCAGCGATTCCTGCCTAATCACAAAATAATGTAATATTTAATTCTGCATAAAATTATACCTAAGAGAATATCGAAGCTGCGACACCGAAATTCGAAGTAGTTAATTTATAAACTACGAAACGGCTATTATCGTTCGGTGTCGTTTTGAAACAACCTGTATATTTTTCCTGTTGTACGTTATTCTGATCGTTTAACCAGTTTGAATATGACTACAGACAAGTAGAAGCTGGTGAAGTGTAGTTCGTTTTATTGAAATTAAATAAAACATTTCAAATAATGTGTTTTGCTTTTCGGAAGTATATAAAGATTTAAATTCTACACGTAGGTTAGGTTAAATTAACTGTATGAAGTGTTGCTATATTGTAACTACATGACAAATTATGATCATTTGTGCAAAGCCACTACCAGCTGCGCGGCCTTGAAAGACAATGTACTGTACATATTTGTGTATTACTAATGGTATTAAGAACTTTACAAACACGCGTCTTTAAGCTCCAGGAAAATCAAAGTGAGACACACAGAATCACAACCTTAATCTCGAGGAAAATGTGTCGAAAATGATAAAGTATAAGGCAAGTATAAAAGATCAAACAGAGGAATACTGAAACAAAACTTGTCTGAAGAGATTCACCATCAACATGAAGGCGTACATTGTAGCAGCAATCATTTTGGCTGTCGCCATTATCTCACAGGTAAATAAATAATACATATTTGTACTACTTAATAAGTATAGCATTTCAGCTTGAGTTTGCTCCTTATGCTGCATATCTTTTTCTTTTAAATGAATGCTTTAAAAATTCGCTTTTATTTTACCTTCACAATTTACTAACAAGCAAATGTCCAAATATATATGCCACTGGATCAATTTGATACTTTGCAAAGCTCACACCAACACTATCCGCTCTTCTCATCGTACCATTTCTTCACGGTACGAAGGTAAGAGTTCAAATGTGTGACTATACTTGTACGTAATATTAAATTTGTTTCAATTTTTTGTTTACTTAAAATAGAAAGAAGGGAAATTTAAGATAATCAATTACAAAAGTTTTTAGGAAGTAAATTCCATAGATATTCCTGTAAGTTAGCCTTCGTTCTCCAGTTGATATTTCAGTTCATTTAATTCAATTTATGGTATGTATATCTAAGTACTTTTTTGTAACCAAGACAAACGAATAAATGTTTGACGACAACGATAGGTTAGATGGGTATTTCCTAGCTCTTCAATATTCAACTTTTATTTAAATTTGTTAAATTAAATAATTGATGCCGTTTACAAAAAGTTTTATTCATAGAGAGATTACATGAAATTTCCTTAAGTTTTTATTTTATGCTAATAACACACCTTAATATCTTTTATATGAACGTACTTACTGTGCATATTATGGCAGTTTTCAAAACAAAAATGCGAAGATATTAAAGCGAACATCCTATGTTTGGATAACTGTTTTTAAGAACGTGTTTGTTTCTGGTACTTTTGATTAGTTATGCTAGAACATTAAACGTTTACTTTCTCTAAATACGCAGTTTAGTCTTAGGTTCGGCATCTTCGAAGCATGAAATACAAAGATGTTCAAAAACATTTTGATTTTCTCAAAATATAGCTGCTATGATTTTTATTAAACTAACATACTTTTAATAAAATGTACATCTTGAAGTTTCTGGGAATGGACTCTCAAGTGTCCTCGATCTCGATGATTTTTACACATTGGTTAAATGGCAAAATATGAAACAAACTCTTATATAAAGAAACACTGAATGTCTCATTTTATGACAATTCTTTGTGGGTTAACCATTTCCAAAGTATTCCTCGTTATTGCTTTGTATTTTCTAATTGTTATATTGTTCTTAAATTAGAAGTTGCTGTTCATGTTTTCCACCCAGTCATATAAAGGAAAGCAGATTTCGAAGCTCTAATTGGAACACATTCTAAGATTTATTATTGCCTAAATCTAATATTTCTATTACCATGGTACCTGCAGTCAAACATTTAATAGAACCTTTTCACAAATATTTATTTGGACTAACTTGATATGGATAAAAGAAAAAGTTTTAGTAAGAATATTTCTGAGGCATAGTAGAAAAAGTTACCAGAATTTAGAATCAGCATTTTTAAGAGATTGCTTTCCCCTAGATTATGTATAAATTAGACATTTACAACTATTTTAAAAAGCAAAATAATGTTTTTGAGCACTTTAGATTACGCATTCAAATTTTAAGCCTAGATGGTTGCATATGTAGCAAGGTAAATATTTTCGTTCTTATGTTATTTAGTATCTTTGTACAGCATTTAGGAAGTTTATACAGGTTGTTTCAAAACGACACAGAATGATTATAGCCGTTGCGTAGCTTATAACTTAACTAGTCCAAATTTCGGTGTCGCCGCTTCGAAGTTCTGGTAGGTATAATTTTAAGCAGCATTTAATATTACACGATTTTGAGATTAGGCAGCGCAGGAACCACACGTGTGCGATCCTCAAAAGTTGCTATTGGGACGCACCGGCCACCAAAACAAAAACATTACTCCTTGCTCTTTATCAGTGACCCTAACCTACCTTTCAGGTAGAGTGGCAAAGGGCAGTTATTTGTGAAAATGTCGACTAATAACTCGGACAGTTGCAAAATTGCTCTTCAGTGTAAAACTACACATTCCGCCCTAACAGGGAGGATTTTGCGCGTACTTGGGTAGCAAATCCAATCAATATGGAGCGCTGTACGAACGCCGAAATGACGAATATGGTTTTGATGGATGAAAGAGCTGAAAGGAGTTCAACGAATGTACGATTAATTTAGTTTCATTAAAAATATGAATTACAAAAACACTTAAATCAATGGTAATATTTATTTGCTTAATTTCAGAGCATTTTGCTATGATCTTAATTGTACATTAATTTCAACCACTTACTGTAAATATCAAAAGCTTCCTTTTCAGTTAAAAAGGCTTTATTAAGTATTATGAACTGTGAAATAAAATGCTTGTCTCATTACATAGGACATTTAGTTTTGATTAATTTATCTACAATTCTCTGATGTTGTTTTCTGTTGTGTTTATCAATTAAATCTTCCATCCTCAAACTTACTAACATTAACTTCCCTCTGAAAGGTAAAAGTTGCATATGTCCATCAGCTTATTTACCATCATGGACTGCTATAACGGAATTTTGGAACACGTTAAACACTAATAAGCAATAATTAAGCAATAGCTTTTTTATTGCAAAGAAATTCTTCATAGTAGCGAGCTACTGCGGAGTATGCCGCTATGTTTACAAACAGTTACAGCACGTGGCACGGCGTGTGACTTATACCTGCAAACTCCGACAGCGTGAGGTACGCGTCGTTCCTGACACTGCCTAATCCAAACTCATTTTGGAGCATTTCTATGCGGCTCTATTGGCGGTAAAAACTATCTATATGTGTCACATAAAGCTGAGCAACTACTTCTATAGTTCGGTGTCGTTTTGAAACACCCTGTGTAATTTTGTTGTGATCCGCAGACTTCAGTATGAATGTCAATATAATTATTTGTTTTATTTGCAGGTCATGCAGACCACTGAAGCCAAGCCTAGAAGTGAGTATGACATAGCGTAACAAAATATTCTGTAAGCAAGGTACGATTTTTGCTTATTTCTATAGTTCAGAACGACCCTTTGCTGAAGCCAAGGCTCCTCCTTTCTTTCCTCCTGGTTTTAACATATGCCCCAATTATTTTAATGCGCTTCATCAAACGCCATCTCTGTATCATTCGTAAGAATTTTCTGCACCGCATCATGCTAATTTTAACGATGTTCTTAACATTTTTCGTTATTTACGCAATGCGTTATTAATTTTGTACAATCCATTTTCTACATAATGCTACCGGCCGATTTTTCTAACTTTATTGCAAGCTCAAATTTTCTGCACCATAAAAAGTCACACTCCTAAAAAGCGCGAAGGTTTAATACTTTCTGTGCTGATCTTGTATTCGACTCAAAAAATGGATACTTCAACGGAAACGTATATTTTGAAGCTTTCCGAACAAACACATTTTTGGGTGGGGGGAGAAGGTACCTTCAGATACTTCTGTTTATCTGTGAAGAGAACTCAAAATCAAAAGGACGGATGAATATCACACGTGGTACTTCAGTTCAATATCTCACAAGAATGCGACATGTATACGACAAAAGGAACTCAACTCAATTCAACCTGTGCATGTACAATTCAGATTAGGTGTTTGATTAAAATAGCACACCTGTATTACAATTTCTGGGAATAGTCTTTGTAGTCCTCTTCATTTTGAATGATTTTGACTTGACTGAAAAAAAAAAAAAACCTTACAGGAGTTTCTACACAATGTAGATCTTCTTCCTCACAAGGTTTACGCCTTCGGACCTCTTCCGAAGCTAACAGAACTGGTCACTCCATCTCTTCCGTTGGCTTCCAACACTTTGTGTACCTATAGCAGAGGAAGACAGCTCCGAGAGTTGTGACGTATTTCAGGCGGGAGCGAGGCCTGTAGTGTGTGTGACGTCAGGTAAATGCCGTGTATTAGCAAGCTGCCTATATAAAATGCGCTGTGAATACAGAATCTGAGGAGTCAGTCAGGTCTAGCGCACGCAATGACAACAATGTAGCTGCCACGTACTTAATGGAACTGTTAAATTTACAGTGTGAGGATTTACAATATACAAACAAGAAATACTTGGCTGATTTTTACAGGAATGTCCCCACAAACCAGATTTCCGAGATTCTATTCAATTGCCGCACAGACATTGTGTATGTTTGGCTCAACATACCTAGGTGTTCGAACAATTCTTTTTTTTGTTATAAAATTAGCTAATTCCACACCCCGAAGTGCCTTGTCGGTGCACAATCTAACATGCAGCCTTCGATTACAAATTTCCCAGACATTACGTCCTGACATTGGTAAACTAGTTAAAGAAAAACCAAACAGAAAGTTTTGGAACATGTCAACGTATTTCTGTTCTGAATGGATCTCCTCTAATTTGCAGAGAATAATACTTTGTTTTATTTTATTTGCTTTATTATTTGCCTGATCCTCAGATAAACTACGAGTTGAAGTTTTATATATTTTTTCATAGCACAGAGCTAAAATGTAATTGTTTATAAACTGTGACCAATTGTGTAATTAAAGAATTCAGCATTAATATTACAATACCCAAGATGTAAGCTGTACATATTATTAATACCAGATATGATTCCTATCTTTACTACGCTGTCGGAACCAAGGCGGCCCGGGTTCGATCCCAGGCGACCGCAAAGTGAGATTTGTGGTGGACAACACGGCGTTGGGGCGGGTTTTCTCCGGGACCTCCGGTTTCCCCCGCCATCTCATTCCACCGGTGCTCCATCTTCATCTCATGTATCATCAGTGTCACCGCCTGCGGTGCCGCATGTAGTAAAAGCGGGCGTTAAACACTACACATTACATTTGCTGTCGGAACCCCAACACATCTATTTCCTTCCTCTTGGGCAGCAGAAATCAGCGCGGTGACGTCACACGCTAACCTGCCTTTCGTTCGGGGGCACATTTGGCGCTTAAAGCTGACGAAGGTGACGTCACGCCGCCACTACCTGTGTTCCCCTGACCTAAAGGCTCTTAAAATAAGCCTTGCCGTGGATATCTTGAAGGGAGCTTTCGTAGAACATATTTATTTCATCGTTTTTATATCTCTGAATATCTTATTAAGATTTTCTTCCATTAACTGTTCTTATTACTCATATATAACTCGTTTAACGACACTATTTCTTGAGTTACACACTTCCTAGACTTCCAGCGTGATTAATTCAAAATTTCAGATGCTTTAATTTTTCTCGTAGTAATGTAAGTAGGATGGAATTTAAAAAATATCAAATATCAATCCCTCTTTTAAAACGTCACGAACTGGAGATGGAAGAAGCTTTAGAGCTGAGAAAGTTCTACTAAATTCTTGCCATTTTTTGACATAACACGATCAACTGTTTCAGTTTGCTGCACTATATTTAACGGACAGATGACCTGTACAGGATGCTGATCTGGCCCATGAAGGAGCAGTACTGCAAATAGCGGCTTCACAATTGTCACCACAGTCTTGAAGAATTGATTACAACGTAATCCAAATTGTATCTGAAGAAATCTGTTTAAAATATTTATACATGTTATCCAATAAAAATTAAATTATCAAAAATTGCGTGGAATTATTTTTGATGTAATTTAATCCTGAAGAACAAAACTAAGACCGTATTAAATTTGTTGTGAATTATTTTAATTACAGGATTTATAAACATTGCAAGGCTTCTTGTGAATATTCAAACTGCATGCTTAGACAAATTAGTACATATTGAAAAACAATCTAAGTTAGTATATTTTTATAACGTTCTCTAAACTGTATAGTTTATTAATGGGTATACATCCTATTCTTAGGAAATGTTTGCTTCATTTTAATTGAGATAAGCCTCCATAGAAATAATTACGCTATATATGTTTTTATAGATGCAATGATGATAGCGATTGTGAAGTTTTAACAATTGGACTCTGTGTAGTGGCTTTAAATTCCATGACGTTTGCACGCGAGGAGACTAAAATATTCTAAGTAGGTAGATAAAATTTTGAACCACGTGGATATGTACACACACTCACCTTTTTGTATTCAGTGGACTTAATTAATATAATTTGGTGTTGAATGTTTGAAGGCGTGGCAGAGAAACCACGAAACCTCTCAAAGAATATGAAATATGCTGGTTTACTCTATATCCTATGATTAGAATTTTAAACACGAACTTAGTATTAATTTAATTTATCTCCTCCGTTCTTTTTTAAAATGATTATTGAATGATTAATAGCAGATTTACTTTTAAGCCTCCCCTTTAATTCTTATAATTTTAAAATCATACTGGCTAGGCTATTCCCAATAACAGATGGAAATCTCCTTATATTTACAAAGAACAGTGCGAAATACAAGCACTTTGTTAACCTCCTTCCGATGGTTCTCCAAGATTTAGAAATGGTGCACAGGTTTGGAGCTGGAACAATCACTGGTAGAAATGGTTCAATAATTCTCCAGTTACAGCATACAAGTGGAAAAGGCACTTAATCTGCAATAATATAAAAGGTAATCTCGGTTTTAATATATAAAGAACGCCAGTTCAGTTGTTTCTTATGCAAGCTATTTTGTCTTTTTATCCAATTATTTAGTTATCTGCAACTAGAAAGTTCAATACACATAATTACAAAGAAAATGAAGAGATATTTTACACCAGGGTTACATGAATGTTTTGACATCCATAAAGTTCAATTTTTATTTGGTAGAGAATAACAATAGATATAATTTAGAGATATTCTCACTAATTTTTTTTACATATACATGTGTCGAATAAATCACAATTTAAGATATAAATGTATGAATTGTACTGTTCTTATGAAAATTATCGTTTTTAAGCTCTATCATATCCATATATTATTTATATTGCTTAGAAAAAATGTAACATTAGTTTATATGCATTCTCTCCGGAGTGCAGAATATATTCACTCCTTTGGTAAATTATGAATTGAAATTTGGTGTTTTATTGCCAAAGTTCTTCAAAAGAATCGGCCTTCCAATGGTGAAACAGTTACTAAAATATTAGTAGTTTATGCTAACATAGGGTCTTTGTTTTGTTCAAATGGTGACGAAATAATATTTTACCTTTACACCATTTCATGGGATAAATTTGTAGAATTAGAACATTGTTCTTAAAAGTTTGGAAGCCTGTGTGTCATAGCATTTATTCCAAATTATAATTGATTGAAGCTGGAATACTTAATTTGTCCAGTAGTTTGAACATTCATTTCTGTATTGTAGTGAAAGCATTTAAACTGGTTCGCACTGAAATAAAACATTATCATTAATACGAATTCCTCAATTTACGTTTTTAAACATTTTAATGTGTGCAACCGCCAAAGTTAGAGGCAGGAATCTTTGGTAATGCATTGCGGTGTGTATGCTCCATTGGGGTGGAGTGTTAAAGTTTGTTTATGACTGCTATTTGCAAGTCTTAATAGCTGTAGAACTCCTGGGGCTTAACGTAACTTCGCACTGATTATCAAGATTTGTTTCTGTAACCGATGCAGTCAGTCGAGATTGGATAGTCGTAGAAGAGAAATGATGCCCCCGTGAAACTAAACTTGAGTCGAAATGGGGGAATTGGGGACAATGTTGAGGTTAAGGCATTAGTGGGGGACTGTCGAACAAATCAGACGTATCAATTAAGCACGCAATCTTCTACAAGGATAAATATCCAAACGTTTATTTCTAAATAAGCACAGTAACTAATGAAATAAAACTTGCTTTCCAAAATTTTAATTAGTACCCATGGTTCTATTTCCAAGCACTTCATAGAAACTAATTATGTAACATATTTAGTATCACTGCACACTAAAGCACGTACCGAAATGCTTGTTAGGATTCATTATCAGCTATGCCAGGGGGTGTCGTAGTTTTAACTATCACCCTTTAAAAATTGTGATGGGGAATTTATGTTGATATGTGCTTGTTAGTGTGTCTCTACGTAGTCACCATAGAGATTTACACATTTTTTCCTAGCGTTTCTTGACCTTCCAACGTCATTTGTGTTGTCAAATTGGCGACCACGCAATGGATTCTTCATTTCCGGGAAAAGGAAACAGTCTCTTGGTGCGAGATCGGGCAAATAAGGCGGATGCTGTAAGGTCCCAAAGCCACATTCCCTTGCTTTGTCAACTGCAACTTGAGATGAATGAGCTGGTGCATTGTCAGCCAGAAGGGCATACCGCGTCGTTTCTTAACCAGAGCTGTTCGTATCTTGTCCAGAAGATTACAGTGTTATCTGCCAGTGATGGTTTCACCCTTGGCAAGATAATCTGTAAGGATGACTCCACGTCAGTCCCAGAAAACTGAAAGTATTACCTTCCCAGCTGACTTTAGCACCTTTGCCTTTTTGGGAGAGGGAATGGGCATGTTTCCATTCCATGCTCATGGTTTTTGTCTCTGGATCGTTCTGATTGATCTAGGATTCATCCATAGCTACCAGACGAAAAAAGTAATGTTTTTCCTGTTCCAACAGCACCAACATCTGCCTTGAAAGGTCACGCCGTGTTTGCTTTTGGAAAGGGGTTAGCAAACGTGGGACCCACTGTGAAGACACCGTGTAGTTCGTTATAAATTATTTTCCACACACTACCATAACTAAGAGTGTCTCATTCATTATCATTTGGATGGTTGCTCGTCTGTCTTCCAGTATAAACACTCCACTTTCTTCACTGTGACAGCATCGTCTGTCATTGACGGTCTACCAGCTCTTGGCTCATCTGTCAGGGACATGTGAACAGTTTTAAAATGCTTTTTTCACCTCACAAAAATGTCATACGATGGGTAATCATTTCCATAAACAGCCGTCATCTCATCATGGATTTCCCGGGAAGTTTTGCCCTTCAAATGCAGGAACTTGATCACACTACGAGCCTCAATTTTCTCCATATTACACTTCAGTCACTTCTGACACTCGCTATAAAAACCAAAAGAATTCAAATCATAAAACTACCAATATTATGTCCCGAGGGATCAATGATGACACTGAAAAATGTTCATCACTCTAGCATAAAAACTACCGGGTGCTAGTTAAAACTTTGCGACACCCCTCGTAAATGATGGCTGTTAGTAGTTATGCCACTCAGCTCTCAAGTTTGAGAAAAATTGTGGTATAATGTAAACGAACGTTTTATATTTTTAATTTAATTAAGGTGCACTTTATAATACACGATAGTCGTAGAAAAAACTGCTAAAAGTAAAAATATTAATCGGAGGTTAAAATAAATATTGCAAGTTATAAACCAACATGCTTGGTACAAGTTAAGCATCTCAGACATTCATACATTCTTGCAAACCGTTCTTAAAATTGATACTTTCTTTTTGGCAGTTCTACTCTAATCTTCCCGATTAAGACTGTTGCTATTAGCACTTGACGCATAAATATTTAAACTTAATGAAGTAAATGGTCAGAATCCCAACCGTACTCCAAGATACCATGATTGGCACAGATCACACATTGGTAATATTCTTTTTCTTTTCCTTTTTCTTCTCTTTACGTTAGGCGTATCGCCTGTTCCATGATTGAATCAAGTCATCTTTACTTCTTCTTCCTTTCGTATTGCTATCTCTCACTATTTTTACCATTCGTATATCAGGTATCCTGTACAGATGTACATTCCACCCCTCTTTTCTTCCCTTTACCCATTCAGTCACAGATTCGAATTTACATAACTCCCTAATATCTTCAATACTTACTCTGTCATACAGTGTCCTTCCAGATATTCTCCATAACACCTTCATTTCACTTGTTTCCATCATTGGTCGTTCCACTTTGATAATAACATAATAACTGTCCTTCCGTGCTAACATTGTAAATGTCAATAATGTTAATTTATAAAAAATGTACTTTTCGTAGAAGTAACTAGGAAGGTAAGTCAGCCGTTCGCAAAAATCCGTAATTTTTCGTTTTAATTCTTTCTTCAGATATATCTTGTATTTTCAAGACCTTTATGTGGAATTTGATTACGCGTTGCTTCATTTTCTTTTTCGTCTTAATAACCAATCCATTTGCAAGAGTAAAACAAAGCTTTAAAATGCCTCACTTCAGCGGCTGGTTTGAGTGATAATATTAGCAACTTTTTAGATGACGATGATATTTTAACTAACGCGTAAAGTTAATGCTTGATTTTTGTTTGCTCTCCCTTTTTTATTTATTTGTACTTCCATATCTTACAATCTCAATTAGAAGTTTTACAATTCTAATCTAGGTACAAATTTTTCAGCTACTTATATTACGGGCTGATAGTGGTATTGACTCCCTGGCCGTTTACCTCTATCCCACCCTTATATGACCTTGACCTAATGTTCTAATTGTGTCTTCCATTTCTCTGCCTCTTACTTCCTTGCCCTTCTCAACCATTTCTCTTTGACTTTGTCAGCAAATTTCCCCACCTCCCTTAATCTTTTCTCTCTTTTCAACGTAAGCATCTTTATTGTTACTACGTAAGCCCCTTTATTATCCTAGTTCTTATCCCATATTAATTTCCTACAGTTTTCAATTTATTTACATTCCACTACATAATGTTCTAAGCTTATTTTCTTTCCACATAGAATGCACTTCTTTAGTGAACCCTCTTTCAATATGTCTCCTGTCATTAACCAAGCTAAACCCTCCCTCTCATATCTACCACATATGTCTATATATGTTTCCCTTCACCATTCTGTCTTCATTTTCAGGTATACATTTACTGATTTCTTATTTATCAGATTTCCCCAAGCCACTTGTCTGTCATTGTCCTCCATCCTATTCTTAATAATTGTCCAAAAACCTTTTAAATTTTTTTCTCTCTCATGCCAGATATCCCCCATCCCTATTTTGATCAACGTTCTCTCTAGCTCTGCCAACCAGTAGTCCTTACATGTTGACTTCTGATGTTCTACACAGATCTTTAATGTATCATCATCATCCATTTTTATACAACTATACAAATATTTTAAACATCTTCCTATAATTACCCCATTCCTACAAGATCTTCCAAGTACCACTCCATGTACTCCATTTGGCGTTGACTTATTCAAACCTAGTATATCCTTACAGAACTGTTCATATGTGTGTGCAACATGATTTCTTATCTCATTAGCCCCCCACAACTCCACACCATATGTTATTTTTGATTCTAATATTGCTTTAAAGATTCTTTCATGCCACTTTACTGACATATCTGGTAATTTATATTTACAGCTCCTTACTCCAGACATCGACATCTTCCCTTTCACACTTATCTTTGTCCCATATGCTCCCCAGCCTCAATTGTAGCAGAGTCTCATCCCTAAATAGTCAAACTCCTTTACCACCTCCACTTTTTGGTCATTTAGATACCACTTTCAATCTTTTCTTAATTCATCACCTTTCTTGAACACTGCTATTTTTGACTTGCTTATATTGATTCTTATCCGCCATTCTTTACAGTAGCTGCTAATTTCATTTATTGCTCTTTGTAATCTTATCACTGTTATAGATGCTATTACCAAATCATTTGCAAATAATAACCATGGTATTACCTTATTCCTAATAATTGGGCAATGGTTGTTACTTTTTCAACCCTCTCAATTATATCATCAGTGAACAAGTTGAACAATATAGGGCTAAGTTTACAGCCTTGTCTCAATCCCCTTTTCTGCTCCACTAATTCCGTTATCCCGTTCTAATCTACTCTTGCTCCAAACTTTACTCCCTCATAAATTTTTTCTATCCCTATAATAAATTTATTGCTGACTCTTTTCTTTTGTTTCCACCATAGTGCTTCTCTCACTATTGTATCAAAAGCTTTTTCAAAATGTACAAAAAAAAAAAAAAAAAAAAAAAAAAAAAAAAAAAAAAAAAAAAAAAAACCATACACACTTTCCCTCTTTCCCACTTGTGTACTTATCTACTATTGTTCAAATAATTAGTAAATTATCTATTGTTCTTCTCCCTTTCCTGAATCCTGACTGAAATTCCGATAACTTCTTTTCTGCCTCCGACCATCTTTGCAATCTTCCTGACATTATTCCTGTGTAAATTTTCCCTAATATGACTACTGTCCGGCCGTTATATCTCCGGCTCTGACGTTTTACGACTGCAAGAGGTGGAGGGGGAAGGTTCATAGTACCAACATACAGTAATGAGCAATTGAAAACATATCGTCAAAATTATCTTTAAAATGAAAATATAGGACCATATTAGCTTTAAAACAGTAAACTCCAACTTGCAATTTCATTATCATGCAAGATATTCATTACAACAGAACTCAATTAGAATATTTCGTTCACACCTTTCACGCACACTAACTGCATCTGTTGGTAGTACTGGGAGTCTCTACATCCGGTGCTCTGGTCAGGAGTTTAAAACTGTCTGCTAGCGCCAATCAGCACTGTCGCTGCTAGGCGTGGCTTCCGAACCCAACACCATGTTGCCAGGTTAACTTTGTTTGAGCCACGTGGCCTTTTAGCTACTTGGGCTGGTAAACATTCTTTGGTATATTTTTCGTGCGTGAATTCCGATTTTTAGTGTTCGTAAGTCCTATTATTATTGCTATTATAATAATATGGCCACTGGTTCGTGAAATACGGAAATACATGAGATATTTCAAATACGCATGTTGTTCTGCTTGAAATATCCGCTAAAGAACTGGCAACAACCCGCTTCCCCCTCTCGAGAAATGTCAGAGCCGGAGATAGAACGGCCGAACTGTAGTAAACTGATCCCCCTATAATTTTGCGGTTTACTAACTTCTGCTTTGCCTTTGTAAATTGGCGTGATAATACTCATTTTCCAATTTTCCGGAAATCTACTCACTTGCTTATTTTTTCTAGATATTTCGTCATCACTCTTATACCTTCATTTGCATTGCAATATTCCTTCCAGAACTCTCCTCTCCCATCAAAGACTCCAGCCTTGTTCTTGTTTAACCTTCTTTCTTGTAAATTCACTTCATCTACTGTGATGTACCCATCTAAACTATTAACTTGTGCCACCTCCCCATCCCAAATCAATTTTTTAAAGCTAACTTTAAGTGGCTTGCCGATCAACTTTGTAAAGTATTCAACCCAATCTGCGGGTGCTATTTTTCCATCAATATTTCTTTTTCTATTGATTTCCTTAATTGCTTCCCATACCCTCTTGCTCTTCTTTATTTTTTACTGGTTGTGCTTAAAAAGTGCAATTTACTAGAGGAACGTTATACTGAGATCTTTAAGTCCAACTAGAAAAGGTATTTTCCCAAGGTGAACATTTAACATTGGAGCCTACATAACATAATGAACCCAGTTTGAGTACTGTCATGAACATACTCGAATGTACCTTTTCCACTTATATAATTTACATTATTTCACAATATTTCTATTGCTTAGCTTACACTTGGTACAAATTATAATCTAGCCGTTCATTATCCCCTTGGCCCCCTGGCTGCCTGGCTCCCTAGCCTTCGGCTCACCTCAAGAGGCCTTCCTTCTACTTCTTCCTTACTCTATTTCTTCTTTCTCTCCTTCCTTCTCTATTCTCGTCTGCACCTCTATTTTTCTCCTACTACATTTCTGTTTCATAAGTTTTTAAATATCTCCAATGTTCTTGTTCTTCTTTTCCCCATTTCCTATCAGCATTCTCTTGGCAAGCATTTTCTTGTTTATTTTATCCTATTTTCCCCCATATCATATTTCGGCATTCCGCCATTTCCATGCATCATATAATACCCCATGCTCTCTTCTCTGCCATAAACCTCACACACCGCTTTTATCTACCCCCTTCAAAAACAGTGTCCCTGTCCTCAACCATGCTAGCCCTTCTCTTTCCCCCTTATTGCAATGATCCACGTACCCCTCTCTTCCTCACACCTTTTTATTATTCTATAGAAACCCATTGACTTTTTGTTTCCTAAGCTCCGCCATATCTCTTGCTATGTCTTCTATCTCATTTCTCATCATTTCCCAAAATGCTTCTCCATTTCCTCTTCCCATCTCCCAAATGTTTCCCAATCCTATTTCTCTCATCTTACCTTCCACCCTTATCCACTAATCCTCCTCGGTAGCGCAGATGGTAGCGTGTCTGCCTCACGTTCAAGAGGTCCCGAGTTCAAATCTCCATGGACCCCGAACTCATTTAAACATCATTTCAAGCATTTCATTCATCGTTCGGTATGACTTACGTCCTACAACGGAAATAGGCCACGCCGTGGCTCAGTGGTTAGACCGCTTGGCTCTCACCAAGGCGGCCCGGGTTCGATCCCAGGGCACCGCAAAGTGAGATTTGTGGTGGACAACACGGCGTTGGGGCGGGTTTTGGGACCTCCGGTTTCCCCCGCCATCTCATTCCACCGGTGCTCCATCTTCATCTCATGTATCATCAGTGTCATCACCTGCGGTGCCGTATGTAGTAAAAGCGGGCGTTAAACACTACACATTTCCAACGTAAATTGCAAAAAAAAAACACTAACTGCTGTTACTTTTCATACATTTTCGCTGATCCATGCATAACCTTAAAATCTCTTTCTCTTTTTTATCAAACCAAGACACTATAAACCCAAAACTATACCAAAATTTATTTCAAAACCTTTTTCCATTTGGTCTGCCTAAGTCAACTAAAGCAACTCCCCCTTATGCCGAGCACGATAGCCCTAGAACTCCTTTAAAGAACATCCTATGCCTCTGCTCTACTTTCTCACTCAAATCCGTCCCATCCATATATCATTTTAGATTCCACTACTGCCTCGTACAATCTCTCAAGCCATTTGACTGACATTTTCAAATTATATTTACACACCCTCAAACCTGTCATTACTGCCTTCCCTTTGGCCCCCATCCTGCCATGTTCACCGTTGCTGTTTATTCTCAACCCGAGGTAATCATACTCCTTGACAAACCCCAACTCTACTCCACCTAGATACCATTTTTCATCTGTTTTAATTTATTCCCTCTTTTAAATAGCATTACCTTTGACTTGTTTAAGTTTTCTTTAATACCCCATTGCTCGCAGAACTCCTGTAGACCTATTATTGTAAATGCTCCTACCGTTAAATCATCTGCATATAGTAGATCTGGCATCTCTTTAATTATTTATTACTTTTTCTAATATATAATCTATAAATAGGTTAAATAGATGGGACTTAATTTACATCCTTGACTCAAACTTAATCTTTGCCCGCCTTAGTAGCGTAGATGGAAGCGTGTCTGCCTCACGTTCAAGAGGTCCCGAGTTCGAATCTCGGTTAGGGTGAGTTACCTGGATAAGGTTTCTACTGGGGTTTTCCCTTATCCTAAAATACGAATGTCGGGTAACTCTAAGCTCCATGGACCCCGGACTCATTTGAACATCATTTCATCCATTTCATTCATCCTCCGATATCACTTAACGTTGGGGGATGTAAATTCAAAAAAAAAAAAAAAAAGCTTAATCTTTGTTCCACCATGTCAGGTCACTCCATTATTATTGCAGTTTATACAAAGTTTTACGTCTTCATATATCCGTTTGATTTCTTCTGCAAAACTCTTACTTACCCCTTTCCTTCTCAACTTATATCGTACTTAGACATGCAGTTCTAATCTTGGGCGTTGCCGGAGCGATACACCAGAAAATCAAGAAATTCTGGTTCTACTGACGAACTGCGTAACTTTTTCTTTTACCTCTCCCCAAAATAGGAGATAAAAAGAAGATAGAAAAACAAGGCAAGAAGTAGAAATCTATAATTTAAAATTTATTTAAATTATACTTACCCTTAAATACGCTTTTAAAGTAAAGCCTACCACTCTTGAGAACACACATTTTAGGCTAATCTGGTGGTCAGAGGCAAACAAAGTTATTTTCATATTGTATACATTGTACCATAATGAACTATTGGTATTTTTCATAGTTCTTAATGTCCGTTTTGCCATATGTCACTACAGGTGGTTGGCACTGACCTTACGTAAATGAAATGAAATTATAATTTGGAGAAGTTAATCAGGGAAGGAATCATCCCAGGCTGAAGTTTAGACTTACTAACTTGCATTTGCCAAAGGAAGCCAGGCCAAGATAAAACTGCCAGATAGAACACAACCTTGGCGGGATTGGAACCACAGACTATGCTTTAAGGTTCTCGGCTATCTGTGGCAGTACTCATTCCATAATGTGTGATAATATGTATTGAAAGGATGTTAAATATTAATCTCAGCTTCAAATGTTTTAGGAACAAATACATTTCGTCACTTTTCTTAGTTGTTTCCGCTGCACCATATAGAAACTTTACGAACAAGCTGTATTCGTTTCCACTTCAGGAGTTTCGTCTATTGCTACTCATTTCTCATCAAGAGTCCTCTGTAGCAGGCACCCTTGAGAGGATTAAAAGCTAATGGTGTGGAACACTTACTTAGGTTCCGCCCAAAAAGATAGAAAGAAATGCTACAGTTCAACAAAGATTATTCTTCGACCCATGAGAGTGGGGATTGCCCTTATAAAATGTTGCTTACTAGAGCTACAAACCTCTCACAAAGTGGTATTAAGTTGACGCAATTGTGAAGAGAAATGTCTTGGTATTTCAAATCCGGGCATTCAAACCTTACAAGCTGTAAACCAGTAGTGTGTAACTGCCATATATTCATTTCAAATTCCGATTATATTTCAATTTCATAATTCTTGAAACATTTCTTTCTTTAAAACTGAGTGCAACATTTAAATAGTTTTGCAAGTCCAAAAATCTCTATGCAAAAATAACTGCGCAGGTCATGCTGGATGGTGAATGAACGTTTGAATGGATCCCTTAAGTTAGTCCTATGTACATAAACTACATCTTCTCAGTATAGATGGGGAAAAAATCTCATATAAGCAACATATGTAAAATAAAATTATAACTTGGGTTCTTTGAATTACAAGGTGTACATCGAATGGCGCTGTGCTCTTAACTTAACACAAGAAAACAAATTTAGTGTCTCAAAATATAACTACCATATTTCGAGTTTGTTTTCATATAGGTATTGTGAGTTGCAACGGCAAACATTGTGCAAAATGTGCGAGGAATTGATGATTAATTACTTACTCTCACCTTTGGTGACGATCTGTAAGAATTCTTGAAGATGCCTCGGCTCTCTGGAGCAGTGAGTTTTGTCTCTGGTCGTGGTATCGGAGTGAAAATTATTTTATGCTGTAATATTGGAAATAACAACAATTTCTCTCCTTTAGATATTTTGGAATTTATTCCGCAAAACCATTAATATATTCTATCACAATTTTAAATTTAGTTGATTCTGTCCTTTCATAAAATAAGTATTGTTGCATCGTTGCACTTTTTCTGCAGATTTGCAGAGCGACACCAAAGAAAATACATCTTATCACGATGATGATCTTAAGTAGAATGACGCCAAACTAAATGAATATTCTGAATTCTCTGCGCACGATGTTTCTAGAACATCTAAATTACTTTTATCCTATTGGTCCACGTCACAACATTTCGTAATTGCATTATTATAATAACCAATAGGAACACTATTACGTTAAGTTGTATCATTCTCTGGCCTACCTATTTCACATCTTATTTTATACAAATCACCTTTTCCAAAAAATCCAGAACAAATTCCCAAATACTTGAAAAAATATGAAATAACCGTCACAGTGTATATAGCGAGAGCTGCCATAAGATGAAATATTTTCCGCAACATAAAACTGCTTTCTAAAGTATTAAGAATAACAAATTTCACTTTGACTAAACATTAAGAACATCGAATATGGAGTTTTTAAAGGGATTCATATGTTATGATAATGGAAGTACAATAGAACCTCGTTTATCCGGATCAACTAGGACCAGAGCCGATCCGAGTTAACGAGAATCTGGGTTATCCAGACAATGATGGAAAAACGATAAAAAACATCTATAAATCACCAAAACACTTTTAATGGAGTTTAGAAGTTACTATTGGCACACTTTAACCTAAAAGCACATACAGTGTATGCACTTTAATGAGACAGCTTCTACTGTCTCATTTTAGTGTACTGCTTATGAACAGCGGCAACTCGCATCCCTTTAACATTGATTTGATAATGTTTGGACTTGTCTCTCGAAATAAAGCATAAATTTCTTTATGTCTGCTACCGCTTGTGCGAGGGTCATAACCACAGCTGGTTCATCAATACTGTTTGAATCTGGATACTCTCCATTTTTAATTTCAGTAACACTGCATGATGCAATAATGCCTTCCCCTGTAATCGGTTGATAGCCTCCAGCATTGTCGATTTGTAACCAACTGTCAATCTCTTCTTCATCAACATCGAAGCAGCCACAGATATTTTTACAAATGCCTATTAAATATTCTACCATGCTTTTTTCTTCAATCTTGTTTTCAGGTAAGTCATACACATGAGGCCACAACTATTTCTATGACTTTATCAAAGTTTCTCCTCCAATCTGGTACCAAACAAGTGGGGTGAGTGCAATGAATTCGTCCACTGGCAAAAAATTCGAGTAATGTATCTACTGAGAACAGCAATTTATCGTCTGTAAAACAAATCCTCATCTACTATACTAAATAACATAATTTTGCCCTCCAAAACTAGTCCGGGTTAACAAGATTTTACTGTAGTATGCATAGTAAATAAAGAGAAACCGCATGAAATACCGAGAGCAACAGAGAAAATACTAGTATTACTGAACGCCTTTTGAAATCAGCAGAGGTTTGGAAATGATTATTAATAATGAAACAGAAGAAGATATTTGAAAATTACGATACGAATACCTAATGTAGCATTTTACAATATGAATTTGATAACCAACTGAATATTATACAAGGGCAGATCAAATATAAACGGGAATTTTAATATAATGCTGCTGTTGGTAATAATTTTGAGAAGAGACTTTGTCAGTATGTTGGTGGGGGTATTTTCAGAAGGGGTATTGCGTGCGCACGGGGATACGCCAGTAGGCCAAGTGTGAGCAACAGGTGCACATGTCTGTTGCGCAACGCATCATCATCAGACTTTTGCTAAAAAGGGCACCAAACCGTCGGACAATTTGAGACAGCTGCGCGCACAGTTTGGGGAAGAGCCACTTTCGAAGACTGTAGCGTATGAGTGAGCTAAAATTTTTGTGGCGGGAGGAGAAGTTGTAGAAAATGAACGCATAGCAGGAGATCGTGGACAAGCATTACTGCAGACAACATTGTTGCATTCGTAACATTATTGAAGAAGATCGTCACATAAAATTATCAAAAATTATTTTTCTCTAGGAATAAGTTACGGAAGTGTTCAAACAATCATCTGAGACAAACTCCATTACAGAAAATTGTCTGCCAAGTAGGTTCCTCGTCCCTCAAGCAGGAACAAAAAACGTTACGCCAAGAAGTTTGTCAGAGACACCTGCATCGCTACGAGCAGCAGAGACAAGATTTCTTTAATCGCATTTTTATATGTGCATCATTACGTACCACAGTCAAAGTAAGCAAGCAGGGAGTGGCGGCGAGGAGACGAAGAAGCTCCGGTCAAGATCAGAACACGCCCATCTGACGGAAGAGGGCTTGCAACCGTTATCTGGGACTTCGCAGGCATTTTGCTGGTGAATTTTCTTCACGAACAAAGGACAATTAATGCAGTCTGTTACAGTCACACTTTAGATGAAGCAAAAGCTGCACATCGCAACAAGCGACACCGACAACCGATCCGAAGCGCCATTCTTCTCCATGACAATGCAAGGCCCCATACTGCCACTTCAACGCGGGAAAAGCTGGAGAAAATGCATTGGACATCTCTGGAACACATTCTTTACAGTCCAGATGACGCAAGTGGAGAAGAGTTCTTGCACAACTGGCTGCGTACGCGTCCTTCTTTCTATAAGGATGGCATCAAAAACTTACCAATCCAATGGAGAAAATGGGTAACGAAGGAAGGACAGAATGCAAAACAGTAGTCTGTATATGAGAGTTTCGTGATAAGAGTAATTTGCGAAAATAGTTTTGTGATAGAAGCTTTATTACGAGATACTATTATCAAATTACTACAGTTCGGGAATGACTAGATTTAAAACGTTTACCCAAGTAAACGATATAAAGAAAATTCCAAATAATGGCAGCAGAATAAGGTTTAATACTTCCTTCAAAAATATTTAAGGCTACTATATTTCCTATTCCCATTGAACCCACAAAGAAATATGTAAGAAAGTCCCTCATCCCCGCCATTTCTATATAAATGTTTATCTGCATTAGCATGAGATACATAGAAGAATAAGTTCAGGGAACAATAGTTTGTTGAAGAATGCGAATAAGAACCTGTGTATATACAGGTCGACTGCAAAGTTTCCGACCTAATAAAGATAAAAAAACATTTTTTTTCAATTTTATTTTTAATTTTTAATTTTCAACATAGTCTCCTTTGTAACTCTACACACTTCTTCCAACGATGCTCCCATCTCTGTAACCAGTCCAAATAGTACTCGGTGATTTTCTCTGCAAAATAATTGTTTATGAAGGTGATTGCTTCTTCATTTGACGGAAATCTCTGTCCTCCAAATGCAATTTTCAGATGAGGGAACAAAAAGAAGCAGCTTGGGGCTAGATCTGTTGAGAAAGGCGGATGGTCAAGCAGTTCAAAACGTAATTCGTGGATTTTCGCCATTGCAACCGCTGAGGTGTGAGACAGTGCGTTGTCATGCTGAAACAGGATTTTCTTTTTCTGCAAATGCGGCCGTTTTTCAGCAAGTTCTGCCTTTAGCTTGTCAAGTAATGATGCGTAGTATGCTCCTGTGATGGTGTTTACTTTTTGAAGATAATCGATTAAAATAACTCAATGACTATTCCAAAAAATGGTCGCTATCCCTTTCCCAGGTGACAAAAGAGTGTTTGCTTTTCCTTTTAGAGCCGGTTCCCCATTTGCAGTCCACTCTTTGGACTGTATTTTTGTTTCGGGCGTAAAATGGTGTATCCAAGTTTCATCTACAGTAATTAATCGGCGCCAAAACTCGGATTTATTACGCCTAAACTGCGCCAACAGAGCGTTGGAAATGTTCATTCGAACACGTTTTTGGTCTAACGTGAGCAAACGCGACATCCAACGCTCGGACAGCTTCCTCATGTCTAAATGTTGATTTAACAAGTGACAAACACGTTCTTTTGACATGTTCATAGCCTCTGCTATCTCTCTCACTTTAATTCGGTGGCCGTATAGCACTATTAGGTGAATTTTAGCGATGTTTTCGGCTGTAGTTTTAGTTTTTGGACGTCCCGAACGTTCATCGTCTCCCAAGCTCTTACGGCCACGTTGAAATTCAGCTGCCCAAAATTTCACTGTGGTAAATGATGCTGCTGCGTCCCCATATACAGAATCCAACTGTTCTTTGATTTTCACAGGCGTATTGCTTTCGAAATACAAATATTTAATGACAGTTCGATACTCTATTTCGTCCATTTTTCATAAAAGCACTCGCATCAACTCACTCAAACGACTGTTGTATAACAACTGAGCGTCCAAAATGGCTGGAACTTTGTTGAGTAACTGTCAACAGATGAACAACGAAATACACTAGCTTTTATTTACGAGTGCTGCAATCTTCATGTTGAGATCGGAAACTTTTCAGACCGCCCTCGTAGTTTTACATGATATGGCCACCTAAACCAGAACAACCCAATGCACTTTTATCTTCGCGCCAGCCAATATTATCACATGTTACTGGTCGGTTAACGAACCCTTTAGGCAACCAGGATATGCCCTACTATTAATTAATGTTTTCGACAGTCACTGTTGAGCGTCACCAATGACAAACGAGCAGTAGAGAGTGACAAAACTATTAATAATAATAGCTTTCACTTCTGCATTGAGACCGGTAATATAATGGATCCGTTTAAAAGGATACAGTGTGATTTACTGCACTCCGTATTAGCGTTTTATTATGTAAGCCACTAAATCACGGGTTTGCGGTTATCCTATCACATGCACATTTCTGTACTGGTACAATACATTAGCAACTGGTTTATGTACTGCGATTCACTGTTTTGTTTGTATCTTTGAACAGACAAGAGCGCTTTTAAATGGATATATTTCACACGATTTTCATAACAGATTTTGCCCATAACATCGGCCATTTAAAACTCCTCTCTCACTCGCGTTATTCTTAAATAAGCACACGGCATTAAGCGACAAAATAAGCCAAAGAATCGGCAACATGGTGAAATATTCTCTACACTCTGATTTTTAAAAGAAGGTACTACATGGCAAAGCGAGAAGGCGTATCGGAAAAAATTCGCATCACAGAGATATTTACCTCAGCTTATCACACATACACAGTGAGTCCAGTGTATGTATACTCTGTTAAAATATAATCATCTGTTCTGGACAGCAACTGCAGGTGCGAGAAAACATCATATAGACACATGCAGCTATGCCTCGCTCTATTTGTGTTTCGTAGCTTACTGTACATCAACTTACTAATATTTCACTCTTCTAATCGACCAGATAAGACCTGATAAGGAACGATCACAGCGCTGATCATCTGAAGGTCAATACGCCTCAACGCTCTGACGAGTTATACGTGAAGATCATCTGCTTCACGACGTGGGGAGCTGCAATGTTTCTGAGTTACGCACCTCCCCTTCTTTACACTCTCAATACTCGAAACATACAAAAAAGCCTTGGAATTTATCTCAACAAAACATTTAATGTGCATTAGCCTACTTTAAGAACAAAATAAGTTGTTCTCAGTACACATAAAAAATAAAAAAATAAAAAAAAAATAAAAAAAATAAAAAAAAATAAAAAAAAATAAAAAAAAATAAAAAAAAAATCTGCATGAACTATGCCCTGGTGCCTCGAGTCTATACCAGGACATACGTTCCACAGTTACATCTCTTTATTGTTATTACATTTCTTTAGATTGGAACATTATTACATTTCGCAGATTACCTATATCTAAACTAACTACTCCTAACCTACTAAGCTATCTAACCTATAGCAGCCGGTTTCCCAGCTGCTTTACATATATCTTTAATCTATATCCTAAGCTGGCAGTTCTACTCTATTATAAAACACTCTGACTAGTTAAATTAACAATACATGTGGATGAAAAACTCTTTACTGCCAGCACTTTCTACCAATCTGCTATCTATCAATTGAATTTCAACAAATGTTGTCTCTAGCTATCTTCGCTATCAGATGAGCTCCGTGTGATGATCTGTTGCGGCTGTCCCCTTCTCCTCTCAGCCCATTCTTGTCGTCCTGTTCTGGTCCGAAGTTGCCTACGTCTATTTATGGATTGGTCGCCCTGTTCTGGCCTGAGATCTGCACCATTTCTATCCTCTTCTTCGACGTGGGTACTTATTTCTTGTTGCCTTATTCTTTGTGACCTTCTTGGTGATTCGTCCTGGTTTTGGTGTTGCTGCTGATGTATTGCGTCCGTTATTTGCATTTCCGCTGGTCTTCTGTACTCCTCCATGACTATTTTCGATATCTTTGCCACCATTCTGTTCACTATACACAAATCCTCGTGACTTCTTACGATGTGCCAAACTGCTTTTCCTGCTAGCATTGCGCGTTCCTCTTGTACCTCATCGTTGTATTTCGTACATTCAAAGATCACATGTTCGGGGTTGCCTACTATATCACATGTATTACATTTATCACTTTCCTTGCTTCGAATCTTCGCAAAATATGTATCAAATGGGCCGTGTCCTGTAATATATTGAATGCTCTCCTTAGTTGGTGATACGGTTAATCTTAATCTCTCTCTTATGCTGGGGAATAGATCATATACTCTTCTACCTTTCTCCGATTGATTCCATTCTTTTTGCCATTTGTCTATTAAAATTTTTCTTGCCTCTCTCCTTGTATTGCACGGTCTTCCTAAAATTTTGATGACTTGTTCTTGGTCTTGTTTTTTCATCCAATACATTGTTGCCCGCAATTTTACCGTTAAGTCAATCGGCCATATGGCTAGAATCACTAGTAAGGCCATCGTTGGAACCGTTTTAATTAATCCCATACACCTTATTAAAGTTTGCCGTTGAGTACTCCTCAGTCGTTGTACATTTTTCACTAGGCTAGCTCTATGCGCCCAAACACTAGCTCCATATCCTATTATTCCTGTTAGTATAGCTGTGTGATATGTCCTTGTTGCTGCTAGTGGGATTTTATATTTATATTGAGCCATCGTTGCTAGCTTCATCATCGTTTTTCCGGCATTGTCTCTGACTTTCTCTATATGCTTATCAAAGTGTAATTTCTCATCCATGTTTATTCCCAAATACTTAAAAACACTTTCTCGTCGTATATTGGTACCATTTACTTTAATGAGGGGATTTCTTTCTAATTTTCCTTTTAATAGCATATAAGCAGATTTATGAGGTGCTATTTGTAATTTTACTTCATTACACCATTCTTCTAACAAAGTCACTACACTTCGAGCTTTTCTTTCAATTTCCCTTCTATTATTTGCCTCGATCATAATCATAAGGTCGTCGGCGTAGGCTATAACATCGAAGGTATCCTCATGTTGTGCAATCCTTTCCAGTATTGGTTCCGTCATAATGTCCCAAAACAAAGGGCCTAATATTGATCCTTGTGGACAACCTTTGCTTATTTCTTTTGTTACCGTATCATTCTCTCCTTTTAAATATACTCTCCGATCTCTACAATAATCTAATAAACTATTATATATGCACCTTGGATAATTATTTTCTCTCATGATTTTAAAAAGTTCTGGCCACCATAAATTGTCAAAAGCACCAGATATGTCAAAGAACATGGACACCACATATTTACTGGAACTTATAGAAACATTTTTAATTGCACAGTTTATTGCATCCTCTGTAGATTTACATTTAATGTGCATTAGCCTACTTTAAGAACAAAATAAGTTGTTCTCAGTACACATAAACTACAATGTAGCGTATTCACAGGCATGAGCATTTTCAAATAATTTATTAACGACTCTGTCAATTGAGATTTTCAATCTGCGGCGCCAGTGTACCGCAATTTTGAGCGCAAGTGTTCATGATCATGGTCGGTCTTCATAATAGTCCCAATTTTTTATCCCATCTGAAGAGCAGGAGGGCTTCATCAATAAAACCAGGCGACGTACCGGCATGCCAATAATAAAGCGGCCATCTTTTTCTATAGTGTGACTTTGTGGGTTCGTGAAATGAAAAGTCCAACTGCACCACTCAAAAGTGTTCTTTATTTCCACCGACTTACAGTTGAACACTTGCCAATTACACAGAATTACGTAATGCACACAATTACGATTTACCAATTCGTCCGTTACAGTTCCACTTGCACTCGCAATTACGTAAACTCCTCCGACGCACGTACGTAGTCCGTCCCCTCACTGGACGCTCCTCACAGCTCGCCAAGAACTAACTCAATTCACTCACTGCTGCCCTTTTTATAGGAATATCGCCGTTTTCTCGAAGCCTCTCCTTTCAGTGAATCACCGCGAAGGTTCCAGACGGGAGGGGAAGGGGGAAGAGGTGGCCAGCGACAAGTGACATTTCCTAATCATCCCCTCAGTTAGTGACTGAGATTAATGGGTGGGTGTGGCCCGGATGCCTCTGGTCCCTTCTCAGCTGTCGTTGGTCTGGCTTTCCGATAATTGGGTGACAATAGGTTCCTTTGCAGTACTTCCAAGTGTGCCGTCAGTCCAGCTCATTGACCGGCGTTTATCCAGGCTTGATCTGCCTAATTGATGCTCAAAGACTTCTTTGTAAGACTGAGGCACACACACAGATTTGTCCATATGGTTGCCATTTCTCAAGCTTATCTAACTTACCCGTTACATATCTGCAGTTAAAAAACAAAATTCCTGAAGGTGCATTTTAAAACTACTATTTTCCTTTAATTCTGAACTTCTAAACCTTTAGAATTGTTCTTCACGCTTTGCTGATTTACATGATGTCTCCCAAATGAAAGCAGTTCATACCAAAATGAACATTGAAAAAATTCCTGAAGGTGCATTTTAAAACTACTATTTTCCTTTAATTCTGAACTTCTAAACCTTTAGAATTGTTCTTCACGCTTTGCTGATTTACATGATCTCTCCCAAATGAAAGCAGTTCATACCAAAATGAACATTGAAAAAATTCCTGAAGGTGCATTTTAAAACTTCTATTTTCCTTTAATTCTGAACTTCTAAGCCTTCAGAATTGTTCTTCACGCTTTGCTGATTTACATGATGTCTCCCAAATGAAAGCAGTTTATACCAAAATTAACATTGAAAAAATTCCTGAAGGTGCATTTTAAAACTACTATTTTCCTTTCATTCTGAACTTCTAAACCTTTAGAATTTTTCTTCACGCTTTGCTGATTTACATGATGTCTCTCAAATGAAAGCAGTTCATACCAAAATGAACATTGAAAAAATTCCTGAAGGTGCATTTTAAAACTACTATTTTCCTTTCATTCTGAACTTCTAAACCTTTAGAATTGTTCTTCACGCTTTGCTGATTTACATGATCTCTCCCAAATGAAAGCAGTTCATACCAAAATGAACATTGAAAAAATTCCTGAAGGTGCATTTTAAAACTTCTATTTTCCTTTAATTCTGAACTTCTGCACCTTCAGAATTGTTCTTCACGCTTTGCTGATTTACATGATGTCTCCCAAATGAAAGCAGTTCATACCAAAATGAACATTGAAAAAATTCCTGAAGGTGCATTTTAAAACTACTATTTTCCTTTAATTCTGAACTTCTAACCCTTTAGAATTGTTCTTCACGCTTTGCTGATTTACATGATCTCTCCCAAATGAAAGCAGTTCATACCAAAATGAACATTGAAAAAATTCCTGAAGGTGCATTTTAAAACTTCTATTTTCCTTTAATTCTGAACTTCTAAGCCTTCAGAATTGTTCTTCACGCTTTGCTGATTTACGTGATGTCTCCCAAATGAAAGCAGTTTATACCAAAATTAACATTGAAAAAATTCCTGAAGGTGCATTTTAAAACTACTATTTTCCTTTCATTCTGAACTTCTAAACCTTTAGAATTGTTCTTCACGCTTTGCTGATTTACATGATGTCTCTCAAATGAAAGCAGTTCATACCAAAATGAACATTGAAAAAATTCCTGAAGGTGCATTTTAAAACTACTATTTTCCTTTCATTCTGAACTTCTAAACCTTTAGAATTGTTCTTCACGCTTTGCTGATTTACATGATCTCTCCCAAATGAAAGCAGTTCATACCAAAATGAACATTGAAAAAATTCCTGAAGGTGCATTTTAAAACTTCTATTTTCCTTTAATTCTGAACTTCTGAACCTTCAGAATTGTTCTTCACGCTTTGCTGATTTACATGATGTCTCCCAAATGAAAGCAGTTCATACCAAAATGAACATTGAAAAAATTCCTGAAGGTGCATTTTAAAACTACTATTTTCCTTTAATTCTGAACTTCTAAACCTTTAGAATTGTTCTTCACGCTTTGCTGATTTACATGATGTCTCCCAAATGAAAGCAGTTTATACCAAAATGAACATTGAAAAAATTCCTGAAGGTGCATTTTAAAACTACTATTTTCCTTTAATTCTGAACTTCTAAACCTTTAGAATTGTTCTTCACGCTTTGCTGATTTACATGATGTCTCCCAAATGAAAGCAGTTTATACCAAAATGAACATTGAAAAAATTCTTGAAGGTGCATTTTAAAACTACTATTTTCCTTTAATTCTGAACTTCTAAACCTTTAGAATTGTTCTTCACGCTTTGCTGATTTACATGATGTCTCCCAAATGAAAGCAGTTTATACCAAAATGAACATTGAAAAAATTCCTGAAGGTGCATTTTAAAACTACTATTTTCCTTTAATTCTGAACTTCTAAACCTTTAGAATTGTTCTTCACGCTTTGCTGATTTACATGATGTCTCTCAAATGAAAGCAGTTCATACCAAAATGAACATTGAAAAAATTCCTGAAGGTGCATTTTAAAACTACTATTTTCCTTTAATTCTGAACTTCTGAACCTTTAGAATTGTTCTTCATGCTTTGCTGATTTACATGATGTCTCCCAAGTGAAAGCAGTTCATACCAAAATGAACATTGTAATAGCATGGACCATTCCGAAATATTATTTTTTGTAATTTAAATTTAACCACTCTGAAGTTTCTAACCGCTACATGAGGTTTGAAAAATGTCCAATTATTCTTTTCTTTTCTTTGAACAATTTCGTTTGTAGTAAAACATAGTTCATTCGTCTGTAAATGATTGTAAGATTCAGTTAGGTTTAATTATATCTGACTGAGATAGTATGTTTCTCAGAAACTGAAACAAAGTTCTGTACACTAGATGCTTTTGATAGATGACGTTGCAAGCGGCGAGTTTTACGTTCCTGGCACGTAATTTATGTCGTTTACCCATATTGTATATGGACAAAAATATTGCTGTATCTTTGGAGATGATATATTCCAGCACAAACTTGGGCTGAACTTGTCCAAAAGGGATAAACCTATGGCATGTAATAATACCGTTTTTAAAACGGAAATGTTTGACTTGGGACACCATAATAAATATAAATATATAGTTTTACCAAAAAAGAAAAGAACATGTCTGTGTGTAAACAGCTTAAGTCAAGTTCAAGTTCAGTATCTGTCAAAGATTTTCAAGCACATTTCCCATCACAAGATACCCTTCACAAAATATTGTCAATTTCATTCAGTTTATGAGAAATGGCTTTAACGATTCTGATTAAACATTATAAAAGTATAATATATTTATACGATAAATAAAATTATAATTTGTATTTCCTGATAATAGTCTATGAAGTCCTTTCGGAGCGAGCACTGTATACTTTTCCTTAACTAATGAAACACAGGAGATTTTATTGTTCTGCATCCTGCTGGTGTGAACGGTGCCGTAGAAAGGATTGCTGGAAATTATTTTTCCTTACTCATTCATTGAAAGATTTGTAGAATATAGTAACACAAAGCTTCAAGAAATTCGCTCAAAATACAGCCACCATAGGATCTGCTGGACCCAAACACGGACGAATTAGGGCCCTTCTTGGACTGCTGTATTTAAAAGGGTTCTTGGTGTTAACACGCCAGCGTTTTGAGGACCTATGGGCAACTGATACAACCGCTCCTGAATATTTTCGCCTCGTAATGAGGTGCAATCGCTTTTACTTCCTATTCCGTGCACCTTGGCTTGATGATATTGGGACCAGACCTGACAGAAAGCAGTTTGATAAGCTCGTACTGGCTCGAAAGATATCTATTTGGGGAAATTGTGGAGAAAGTGTCACCTTAGTCGTTATGACTACGTCACCATAGACGAAATGCTGGAAAACGTTTGGGGGCGCTGCAGTTTTAGGCAATATATATCTGAAAAGTCAAGCAAGTATGGTTTGAAAATATTTGCATCGAACATGAAAATTTATGTTGGCAAGCAACCCGAAGGACAGAATATTTGTTTCTAAAAATATTAACAAAATATAATTTTATTGCATTGTTTGTAAACAATTACATATTCTAATGAAAAGAATATAATTTTATCATCATCATATTTATTATTATTATTATTATTATTATTATTATTATTATTATTATTATTATTATTATTATTATTATTATTATTATTATTATTATTATTATTATTATTATTATTATTATTATTATTATTATTATTATTATTATTATTATTATTATTATTATTATTATTATTATTATTATTATTATTATTATTATTATTATTATTATTATTATTATTATTATTATTATTATTATTATTATTATTATTATTATTATTATTATTATTATTATTATTATTATTATTATTATTATTATTATTATTATTATTATTATTATTATTATTATTATTATTATTATTATTATTATTATTATTATTATTATTATTATTATTATTATTATTATTATTATTATTATTATTATTATTATTATTATTATTATTATTATTTATTCTCCAAATAAAGTAACTATTTTACCAGTAAGGTATATTAGGGTTCTGGTTACAAAAACATAAATACAAAGCTCAAAATAGCAGATCATGATAATTATTATAACGTTTTAAAAATTTGGGAAATAAAGTGCTGAAAGGCTGAAGTGCAACATTTTTAAAGAATACATTAATCAACGGTGTTTGAAGATCTGTATTACAATATGAAAGATGTTGAATAAGATTATAACTCTTTTGGAATGAAGATCACATCTAAATGTTGTGACTTAGTGGATTCGTAGAATTTAAAGTCTTGTTTGCAGAAATTTAAAATGCTCTTTATTTCAGTGAAAAAGAAACTTTGTACACACATTACAGGTCATAGAAATGGCGTTACATACAAAATATACATTCTTGAAGGCCTGTCGTTGCTTCACCACACGTAAACAAGCTAAAGAATGCACTCGCGGTACACTACTGCACACACAATTAACAGCTCAACTTACAACTCCATTAACAAATGACTGGTAGCTCGACCCTCTGCCGGCTTTTAAATCCCAGTCATGTTTCTAGAAACGCGCCCACTTTTCAAGGCCTTTCGCGGCGCAGCGAGAAAACAATCGAACTATCTCTGTCACTTTCTCTATTTGTTTATTTCTTTCTCTCTCTTGACAGGCGTTCAACACTCGCCTACACACCCATTGTGGCTTGGGGCACTATCTGTCTCTTCTTTTCTGCCCACTGGGTTGTCGCAACTCCAACGAAATAATGTAATCAATGTGAATATTAGGTGTACAACATTTTCATTAACGCTTTCATATTTACAGAGTTATCCATCAGAAGAGTCTATATGAAATCTTCGAAAGTAGCTTTTAAATTTCATATATCCGGTAGCAAACTGGGTCAAAATAAAATTAGATGAAAAGTACTTGCAGTTTACACGATCATTAACGTAGGAAAATATAAATTTCGTGCGATCTGTCCTTTATCGCTGTTTATCCAAGTGCTGTTCCACATTTCAATTTGTTTTAACAAATGTGATTGTAGACTCCTAAAAAGTGAATTCGTTTTAGGATAATGCGAACGTTTAGCAATTTCAGCCGCTCTCTTATTGCCATATATACCCATATGGCCACATGTGAAACATACTGATTAGTGTTTGTTATAATATCGTTCCTTATTTTGGTAGCAATTGTATTTATCTCCGATAACACTGACAGATGTCTGTGAATCACTGTATATACATGCGCCATAGTTATTGATTCAGTGAAAAATGTTCGGCCTGGAATATAGAGCAATTAGGTGCAAGTCTGCAACTTGATAAAAATATTAATACACATAAAACAAAGATTAAATCCGCATTAAGCTGAATTCAAGTTTGGAAAAGAAAGAGTGAGTGCAGCGCTCACCCGCGATCAATGGTGTTAAGGATGTTGGGTAGAAAGTGTCATGTGAATATTTGACATGGATTTGTTCTCTAATTTAGTACAGGATTTCTTTGATCTTCTTGAATGCACCATATACGTTCACAGATATGGTTTTCCAAAGCATTGCAATATCTCGATTTAAACTGGAAGTTGCAGTTGTATCTTTCAGTTAGTTTCCGTTAGTTCGTCTTTAATTCCCAGAGCAGAGGGAAGGAAGGAAGGTTGCCTCCCGCAGCTAAAAACTTGTTGCTCCGCCACAGGTGTCTGAGGATCTCCCCCTGTATAAATCAATTTCCCGCAACCAACATAAAGACCAAGTTGTAATTAGGGAGCGGCTCATGTTCCGGATGGAATTTCAATTTTACTCATGTGGGGCCCAATGCGGAACCTCGCTATACTTCATAATATAGTAAGTCACAGAGTCTCTCAAAGTATTTTTTTCCCCGCAGCAGCCACATCAAAAGAAGTGTGCGTTACACCTGCACATGTATAACCTCGGCAATATATTCCTTCAATTAACCTGCTCTTTCTCTTACCTGACGTCGAGGTGTCGAGTGCTTCGGATGCTGAAGTTCCATGTCGCAATTTCCCTGGAAGTGTATAATTCGGATGGAGTTAGAAATCGATACTTTGCAAATGACTGCAGGACGTAAAGAACATCGTTTGCCATTCCTTCCTAAATTACTTACTGCATTTACAACTTAATTCATAAGGACAAGTGAAACAGATTGCTTTTAAATATATAGACATTTACCAAGGTTGCCGCTTTTATATAATTCCTTCTGTAGTTATACAAGTGAAAAATCAATTTTCTCTTAAAAATTACTTCCATTTTCACAGCCTGTATTACTTGATGTATGTTAGAAGCCACTCGTTCTTATTACTACTTTTGCAATTCGTTCAACACTATATAAGTCAAAATTTAATGGTTCACAAGGCACAGAAAATGGAACACGTACGCTATCGGAGAATCCTGACCTGCTAAATTTACGTTTACATTCTCCACCCATCATTTTTATCTTTATATCTCTTCCGCAAACCATTCTTATTTGTTTGTTACCGAGCGGGATGACTCAGGTGGCTTCATCTGAGGCCCGCATTCGGGAGGTCCGGGTTCGAATCCCGTGGCCGAACTACCTGACCCCTGGTTTTTTTGGGCTTTACCCGGGTCACCAGGCAAATACTGGGTAGGTTAATTACATCCCCTAAATTTCCTGCCCCTACGGTTCGTCTCCATTATCATTTCATATCATCTCTCATCTGGTGGTATCTTTCAGGGTAGAAGTGTCGGTGGGAGTCCCGACGGTGCATGTTGGGATGATATGCTCTGAATGAATCACTTCCTCCTCCGGTAAGTCGGTGGCCGGTCTCCGATACGAGTGCTGGGAGCGTCTTCGAAACACAATACAGAGGCCTGTCCGTTGTTCTAGCCTGCCGGGGGAGGTTTCTCTCTAAGTAAAACAGAGGAAGACAGCTTCGAGAGCTGCGACGTATTTCAGCCGAGGCCTGCAGTACGTGTAACGTCAGGCAAGAGCCATATAGTACCAAGTTGCCTATATAAATGGCTCTGTGAGTACAGAATCTGAGAGTTCAGTCAGGTTTAGCGCACTCGATAACAACAATGTAGCTGCCACGTACCAAATGGAACTATTACATTTATAATGTGACGATTTATTCAAGGACAAATATACACACAAGAAAGATTTGACTGATATTTACAAGAATGTCCCCCAAACTAGATTTCCGAGGTTATGTTTACTTGCCGAATGGACATTGTGTATGTTTGGCTCGACATATGTGTGCGAACAGCTTTTGTTTTTCTGTTATGAAATTAGCTAAGTTCAAACCCCGAAGTAACTTGACGTATCACAATCTAACATGCAGCCTTCGATTATAAATTTCCCAGACATTACGTCCTGACATTCATAAACTAGTTAAAGAAGAACGAAACAGAAAGTGTCAGAAAATGTTCACGTAATTTTACTTTATTTTTTATTTTATTTACTTTATAAAATGCCTGATCTTCAGATAACCAACGAGTTGAAGTTTTATATATTTTCTTATTGCGGAGAACCAAAATGTAATTGTTTATAAACTGTGACCAATTGTGTAATTAAAGCAGTCAGCATTAATATTACAATAACCAAGATAGGTATAAGTTGTACATATTATTGATACCCAAAACGTTTCCTGTCTTTCCTACGCTGTCGGTACCCCAACACATCAAACTATTTCCTTCCTCTTGGGCAGCAGAAATCAGCGCAGTGACGTCACACGTTGCCTTGCCTTTCGTTCTGGGGCATACTTGGCGGTTAGAGCTGTCGGAGCTGACGTCACACCACCACTACCTGTCCTCCCCTGAAGTAAAATGTTGGGATCCTGCCCGCTGAACTGTAGTAGCTCCTTGGGATGGCCGCCCTCTATCTCCTCTCACTTCATCCTTCCTCCCGGGGATGCCCCTCTTGGGGCCATAAGGTACAATAGACCAAGGCTAGTCGCAGTGCAGAATTCCCTCAGAAAAAATGGATTCACAACGCCTTTAATTGTAGGAACAAGATAATTGCGACATTTAACACAATTACTCAAATAACATATATTATTTGTAATCATAATTAGTTTTTAATATAAATGCATCCATTCTTTGAGCAAAAACTCATTCCTTAATGACCAGAGATGCTTCTATTATTTCCCCGCCGTTACCGACTTGATCATCTAATGAGTGACCGATCTAATTAGCTCACAAACTGAATGACCTTTCTGCATTTATTTCATTTGAAAATTTATTATAAAAATAACTTTAATTATTTGTATATTGTTTACTTTCGGTACTGTCTTTAAGGACAGCACAAGAATACTAAACTAATAAAATATTAGTTTCCAGATTTTTACATAATACGTGAAAAAACTCCTTCAAGGCTATTCATACAGAAAATAAATATTTACTTAAGCTTTTGCTTTTCTTTAAACACAATTATTTTAGGATACTTAACATTATTATGCAGATTATAACTAAGAGTAAGAAGAATACGCCGAATTTACAGTACATTTTATTCAATTAGTTAAAGAAGCTTTCCTATTACACAAAAATTTCATGGTTCCTATCAATGACATTCTCTCCCTTTAACAAATATTTACTTAATGGAACTGCTCGATTCAAAGTGCAATTTTCAGGGTATTTGCTTTCAAATTAAAGTATCCACTTGAATCCCATCTACGTCAGAGGAGAGAATACTAGTTCCCATTATCCTCGTTGACTTCATCCCCTTATCCGAATACCTCAAGCTCTCCGTAATGTCATAATAGAAAACCACTGGGATGGATGCCAGCGATCGATGCCAATAACACCTGACTATCTAGCATCTCACACTCTCAGTAACCCCTTTACGAAATCTATTGCCGCTGCTTTCGTTAAGGTTTGCAATAAACCGGTCCTGGCTTGATAATGATTTTGGCAAGCTTTCTGGACAGATTCGAGGGCAGTTAGTACAATACTTTATTGACAGCCATTGACCTCACAACTCAAACTCAATCTTCCTCCAGTTCTAACGCGATTAGAGTGGAAAAATGATCATTTTTCAGCAACAGATCTGAGCACCTATGTTTTAAAGAATGCGACGTTCAAAATAATCTTGCCTTCAAAATAATCAGCTATGTCTAAGAGCATTTACGCGTAACTCCACTTGAAAAATACTCTTGATTCTATATCACCAGGCATCGTATCCTATATACCTTTAAAGCGATATGAAGTTTACGAGTCTTGCAATATATAACTGCTAACCTCAGTTCCGGGAATAACACACAGGGATAGTCCGGTTCGCAACGCGTAGTTTTAGTTTCATTACAACTACTGCTAGCCACGCAGGTAGATCTCTGTTCCAGGAACTGCAAGTTGTTTGACATATTGTGTTAATAGCGTTACTTTCACAACAATTATTTGACAATCTCCATTTTATTAATAAAGAGTTTTGGGTATTATTAACAGCCTTAAACAGCTTCAGGAATGTACTTCCGAGCTGTCTAAACGTAGTCGAAAATTAACAATATACAGAATGTGCATGCACCTTCCAAACGTGCAAAAAAAAAAAAAAAAAAAAAAGATAAATAATAAATAAATAGTCCAGTATTCTACACAAAAGTACTGGATTTTCAGTACTGCGCAATTTACGAAACAAACTATAATGTGTTTCAAATGGGAAGAGTTCTCGCCTGTAGCGAATCAGTGTTGCCACCTTGTTAGCCCCACTCTTTTAATATTTCTCTCTCTCCCTCTCACACTTGCGAGTCTTCTTGGCGCTAAACGCAAGGGAACGCAAACTGGATTTTCCAAATGTTATAATAATGCAGATGTTGAAATCTGCAATTACAATATGAATATTCGTAATTTACGCACATGTTTTAAATATATAGTTTAAACATAATCATAGTTTACGAATTACTTATGTTTCTAATTTAACGAAAATGCCAGGGATGCATCCATATAGCTGTGAATGTTTCTTACGTTAAGAGATAATTCGTCATTGTCATTTTCTTCAGCGTCTGAGTATTGCAAATTTATGATGATAGGTTCCAAAATCTCGCTACGTGCTATTTCTTTTCAAAAGTCGTCTTCTTGTAGTTTATCTGATGTCTCACGCAGTTTTCCCAGTCTTGTTGTGTTCCTTGTCAATGTCTTCGTGAATAGGTTGTTCAACTTCAGTAATTTTAAAAGTATTATTTCTGTTTGCAACATAATTTGAGTCTACATTAACTTTATTGGATTGTTCTTGCAGTGGTAAGGAGGAAGGTGGTTTATAATACCTAACGTCTCGTTTCAATAGCAAGCTGATCCAGCTGATACACTTTCCTGGTTTTTAAACGGAAGAAAAACCGAATAATATTGCTTTTAACTCTCTAGAGTAAATAGAGATTACGAAAACATTAATAAACAAAGACATAACGTGACCAGACACGTTCTGCTAGGCAAATAGGAAATGTATCGTTTCCTCTCGTTTGAATTTAACAAACACCTTAGCTTATTCAAAGTAATTCGTTTATCACGTCATGTCAAACGTTTACGTTTCACTTCTGAGTAATTAAAAATATACGTACACGCATACATTCCAATTTCATTGCTTACGACACAATGATAATCAAAAGCTTTTACAGGCAAATTTTCAAGATTTTAACCCACTAGTATGCATATTGTAACGGACCTCTGGAGCACCCTGTACCAGCTGCGAACGGAAGGCAGGGGGGAGGACCGCGTTAGCCACACCTTCTCCTCGTTTGTCTTGTAGTGGTGACAGACTTGTGGTTAGGGGAAAACATGACTGGTCGCCTGTTTTCTGTACACCTGTTTCTCGACCTTTCGTTTACTGGAACATTCTCCTGGTCACTAGAAACCGGCGATATTCCGATATAAAGAGGGTTACAGACAGACGGAGTCAGTTCAGTTGTTGGTTGTGTTGGTCAATCAGTTGGTTAGTGAGTGTGAGCGAGAAGACAGTCGCAGTTCCTGGTGTAAGAGTTAGTCAGTGACGTGTTAAGGAACGAAAGGATTGTGCAACGGGACTGTATGAACTGTGTATGAGTATCGGAGTTTATGTAATCGCGAGTACAAGTGAAGTTGCAACGGACGAACTGGTAAATTGTAATTGTGTGCAGCAAGTAATTTTGTGTAATTGGCAAGTGTTAAACAGTAAGACGGTGGAAATAAAGAACATTGTTGAGTGGTGTAATTGGACTTTTTATTCCACGAACCCACAAAGTCACACTGGCGTCAGAAGTGGGATATAACACAAAGTCACACTGGTGTCAAGAAGTGGGATAACAACAGTCACACTGGTGTCAGGAAGCGGGAAGATAACATCACCGAACATTACAACCATGGACGCGAAATTGGAGAAAATTTTAGAGATGATGACGGAAATGACGGCGGAACTGAGAGAAATGAGGACGGCAACTGAAAAGCTCGCTGCAAAAACAGAAGCGGCTAAAGACAACATCACCGAGAAGATGCAACAAATGAAGGCCGAGTTAACCACGGAAATGAGAGCAGCGAATGACGGTCTGGCTACCGAAATGAAGGTGGCGAACGAGGCTCTCGCCGCAAAGTTTGAGGAACGTTTGGCCGGCGTGAGGGATGACGTCGCGAACCTGGGCAAACGGAAGGGTCAAGTAGACGACCGCCTTAATGATTTAGAGGAAAAGGCCGACAACTTCGCAACACCCCTCACCCGCCTGACGGAGGAAAACCGGCCTTATGTGTGGACGGAGGACGCCGAAGACGCTTTCCAGCACCCGAAGGGGACCCTGTGCAGTGCTTCAATTTTGGGTTTCCCGCAACCGGGTGGCGCCTTCATTGTGGACACCGACGCCAGCGACCATTGCATTGGTGGTGTCCTATCGCAGATCCAGGACGGCCACGAGCGCACAAGAGTGGAAGAGGAGGAGCGTGCCGCAGCAGTCCGAGTAGTTGTGGCAGTGCCTGCTGAAGGCTGGGATAGCGCAGGCCTGAGGAGGGAGCAGCTGGCGGACGCAGACTTGGGGCCACTCTCGAGGGAAGTGGACGCAGGGACGAGGCCAACCTGGGAGGACATCGCACCGAGGAGCGCCACCTACAAGTCGCTCCGGGCCCAATGGGACTCGTTGAAGACCAGAGAGGGCGTGCTGTTCCGGGTATGGGAGTCACCCGATGGGAAGGCGCGGAGAGGACAGTTGGTACTTCCCCGGAGCAAGGTCCCGGAAGTCTTGGAGGAAGTGCACGCCGGTACTTCAGGAGGACACCTGGGAGCGAACCGAATGATTCACAAACTACGGCAGCGCTACTTCTGGCTGAGACTCCGAGCAGATGCTGGTGGTACACCTGGACCGCCTCGCACGCTACGATGGGGCTGTTCGTGGGCGAACAGCTTTGAGGAGGGAGCAGTGTAACGGACCTCTGGAGCACCCTGTACCAGCTGCGAACGGAAGGCAGGGGGGAGGACCGCGTTAGCCACACCTTCTCCTCGTTTGTCTTGTAGTGGTGACAGACTTGTGGTTAGGGGAAAACATGACTGGTCGCCTGTTTTCTGTACACCTGTTTCTCGACCTTTCGTTTACTGGAACATTCTCCTGGTCACTAGAAACCGGCGATATTCCGATATAAAGAGGGTTACAGACAGACGGAGTCAGTTCAGTTGTTGGTTGTGTTGGTCAATCAGTTGGTTAGTGAGTGTGAGCGAGAAGACAGTCGCAGTTCCTGGTGTAAGAGTTAGTCAGTGACGTGTTAAGGAACGAAAGGATTGTGCAACGGGACTGTATGAACTGTGTATGAGTATCGGAGTTTATGTAATCGCGAGTACAAGTGAAGTTGCAACGGACGAACTGGTAAATTGTAATTGTGTGCAGCAAGTAATTTTGTGTAATTGGCAAGTGTTAAACAGTAAGACGGTGGAAATAAAGAACATTGTTGAGTGGTGTAATTGGACTTTTTATTCCACGAACCCACAAAGTCACAATATGACTTGATCATTGATGTAAAGCGTAAGGTACGCTAAAAAATTGCAGGTTGTTATATTGTGATATTTGTATTATAGCTGGTAATGTTTTGTCCACTACTTTAAAGGGTCATTGTCCTAGATAACGAGTCGGGTATTACGCAATACCAGGTATTTCTTAATACCCGACATAAAAGTATAATGTTCCATGTAACAGTACAGAATATACTAAATAGAAATAAAGTTAAAAATGTGTTTTGAGTATAGTATTAGTAGCTACACAAACGTATAGTCTAATTTAAATCCAAAGCATATTTTTTTAAAAAATTACATTCTTTGAAACGCAAAAAAGCAATTTTTTTCTATTGTTCTAGAATTGGTCTATGGTCCAGGTCTATAAACATTCATTTATAGATGTTTTGTCTATTTTAAAGCAATCATGTTTCATATTTTATGAAATCAAATCATTTTTTTAAATGTTTTAAGCCACCTATTCCATAATATCGATTCTTTCATATTAACCTCTATTTGCAACATTGTTATAAATACATTGTTTTATAACAACAAAATGAACAGCACTACTTTATAAGTGATAATTCATCAAAATTAGTTGTAGTATGTACTTATGATGATTTGGAATTTTACTTAAAACCCAGTTAAGTTAGTTTTGGAAATGTAAATGGTATTTCATAATACCCTCCTCACATCTAAATTAAAGGATCAATGCACATCATTATGGTAAACTCTCCTGTATATGTCTCCACAATACTAATGATTAAATGTTCCCAAATGGCATGTTAAATCGGTAGAGTATGATACAAGGTTTCCCAAAGGTACGTCAAACTCACTACAAATGACTTTTGCAATTGTTACTGTAATATCAGGATACTTTTACTTTTAACCACCTATATATCGTATGATTCCTTCTTAGAGAAATATGTCAATGCAGTGTTTGGAAACCACATACCACTTCAAACATAAACACAGAAGGGAAACACCCGCAAAATATGTATACAGAACATATACTTAAAACACAGAGTACATCAAAGGCGATAAGGTAGGAAGCACACGCAATAGAAGCAAAAATTGCCCACCAGTCATAGGTCCGCAAAGGAGCGGTTTGCGAGACAACTGCAAATCTGCGGAAACGATCCGCCATTGTGTAAAACATCGGAAGCTTTATTCCTCGCGTGACTAGGTCGGAAGCCCTTTGTTTTCAAAATTGAACATTACCGAGTAGTTAGATAAACCACAGAATCTCCATGCCCCAAATAATGTGACCTCTTGGACGAGAAAACGGAATAATGATTTGAGTACATGAGGTAATATAGTATACATCCACTATTTGACACTTCGCCGCCAAATAAAGTTCGATTGAATGAAACTTTTGAACTTGATCGTTTCTATCCCTTTACTAACACACATTTAAGTGGTATTATTAAAGTTATAGTCACCATAATGTATAATTTTCAAAATAATAGAAGCAGAAAATTCATAGGTATGCTTCTTTTTTTAGTTAAAATGCAATGGTTTATTTTCCACGGGCTCACATCGCCGATTGGTAGCTTGACAACGAATTCAAAGCTGCTTTCAGAGGGGAGTTTGCGTAAAATAAATAAACCAGTCATGTTCAAAAATATCAGATCTAAAGCGGTTAATGCTTTTATCTCTGGAAAAAAGCCATAGCACTCCCCATCAAGAAAAACACTGTTTATAAAAACATGATAATAAAAACTGATTGGTTAAAAGTGCTGCCATGAATTGATGGCATTATTTTGCAAACTATGTCCACTCATTTTTGTCAATGTAAAGTCAGAAACATTTACTTCTCTCCCTTGTTTTAATACATGTTCTGCTACGACTACAGAAATACTTATTCCAATCTTACCTACCTTAAATTAGCGGATAAATCACGCTAATCCCAGCAGGTTCTCTGAGTGATAACGTTGCTTACCTGAAACAAATACAAACAGACTATAAATATTGTGCACGGAATTTTGCAATACTTTGTAGAAAATATGGCACGTCTGTATAAATACAGGTTGGTAATTAATTGCTTGCAGAGATAAAAATAACGGTATACATTTGAATACCAGAGTTATTTATAGGCTCTTCGTGATAGTACCCGGATTTGCATACGGAGCACCAAACGTATGCAAAACGCCACTTAGATCCCTGTTTTAATTTACACTGCATATAAATGCACTTTCCCTACGAAAGAAAGGGTACATTATTACCATACTTAATAACAGGGGAGAAATGCAATCTAGGCTGAAAAAACAAACCTGCTAACCTAGGGTACCAAAAACTGTATTTTGATAAACGTGTTAAAAGTGGAGTGTTAGGCTAGGCTAACAAAACAATTGAAATAAATTAAACTTTTTGTCTTCTGTAAACATATCTCGTTAGATCTATTTTTTTCTTTGCCATTAAATTTATAATAAAGAAGGAATACATCATAGTTTCATTAAACTATGCCAACATTTTTAAATGTAACACTTGGAAAAAGTTGGACAACAATTTTCTGCATTATGACAGTGATGCCAACCAAAACGGAATTCCGCTACGCATATCGACATTTGAACATTCGAGAGACATAGCGAAGAAATACGAAAAAGAGGAAAAATGTAGCGACGTTTGTCCATGTTTTTGCTTCAAATCAAACTTATCCTAAAAGCCAACGCCATAATATTAGGGAACTATTATTAGGGAAATCGAGTTGAAGAAACTCTCATTTGGATGGTATTATAGCTCAAGTTATTATCGATTTATTTACGTCAAGCACCAGGCCTGAATGTATAAACATATTACTCGATGGGTGTCAAGTTATCCCAACTCAACCACAGGTCGAAATGGCACAGTACGCTGACGACGTGTTGTTGTTCTTCAAAAACAAACACATTCTCAGAGCCTTCAACCCAATACGGAGACACCTCCGTCTCACTCAAGAGTGGTGCGGGCGTTGGCGGATGTCCGTAAATCCGGACAAAAGCCACGCCATTCTTTTTACGAAGCGCCACAACCCCGCTGACTGCCCCAACTCCCACTTTAGAGGCCGCAGGATAGAGTGGACTAATTCCATCAAGTACCTGGGCGTTCAACTTGATAGAGACCTTTCCGCGGACACATCAGGGAACTATCGGCACGGATACAGGGGGCAATTGCCTCTCTGTACCCAATGCTGGGTTCGGGCTCGATGCCAGTCCGCTTAAAGCTACACCTCTTTCGAGCGCTGATAATCCCACTCATGTTGTACGCCTGTGAAATCTGGGGCATGGCTGCAGATAGCTGGCTAGCATACCTTCAGCGTGCACAGAATAGAGGACTCCAGTCCATCTATTCTGTGGGTCGTTCTTTCCCCGTGAGCTTCACGAAGCTTCTCTTCTTCCATACGTGGAGGACGAAATTAGGCGCCGGGCGACAAAACTATACGCTCAAATTCCAGCTCACAGAAGCGCCCTGGTTCGGTCTCTAGGAGATACGACGCTACGAGACGCCACTTCAGGCTTTACCGGGTACCCAGTATGGCATGCGGGCACCCGAGGTAACCAAGGAGTTAATCCAAACAGCAGCAAAGGCTGAACCCCATAATCTTCAAATGAGCTGTTTGGCTACAAAATTTACCCAATTTTTAATTAAATTAAAATACCAGAGTGTAAGAAAACAAATGGTTTGGCATCCTGTACAAAACAGAGGAGCAAAAAGCTACTGTGAAAAATTTCTCATCAAAATAATCCCGCCCCATTCTGCATCACCAAAATTTTCAACCTGCGGTCCGACCCAAAACCTGGGTGGCTACGCAGAAAAAGCCTTCTGGCTGTTAACAGCCTGTCAGTACCTGCGTTGCGTTGCGTTGTGTCAAGTTATCAACATGTTTATACAAGCTACGATAACCATGCATACAGTCTGATTTTTAAAAGAAGATACGTGAAGGTCATCTATTCCTCCACGTGGGTAGTGCAATGTTGCCCAACAGATCCCCTTTCTTCATCCACTCAACACTCGAAACATAAACAAGGGTACGAGTAATCTCACCTCAACAAACATATGCACAGTTAATCTCTATTAGCCTACTTTAAAATCAGAAATAAGTTTTTCACACTTTCACTCCGTTAGAGCCTCTTCGCATGTGAGGTCTGTTAAATAATTTTTGCACTACGTAACTAATATTTCATACTTATTGTTGCTATGCATCGAAGTTGACTTTCCCTAACTAGTGCGGTAAGTATTTCTCCATAGAAACACATATAGGCAATGCACGTTCTAAAATCTATCATTTATCTTCAATTATATTTATTAACATCTCAGCTAATATCTTCAGATTGATATAAATATACATAGTGCAAAAATAATGTGCAATACACATGTGGTAAGCACATAACGGAATCTCGAGAGTTGAAAAACTCGGTGCAAGCGCCTCGTTTTTTTTCAAACCTTTCCTCGTTCGGTATTAAGTGTTTGCCACATTATTATCGCAATGTAATATTATTAAATACTTTGTTTCCCCTGTTATATTTCAGTGTTGAAGGATGAGGAGAATGGATGGTGAGGTAAGAATGTGATGGTGGAATTTTGCAATTGACTTCTGGTGCGGTATGTGACGAACCCCCAGCGAGACTTTGGGAGGAAGACTTGTGTTGTGGCGTCGATATCTCGCAGCTGGAGCCCGCCTAAGTCCGAAAGTGTATGATAACCCTCTGTCCCTCGCTTCATCCCGTCCTCCTTGAGGTTAAGTGCAAGAGACCTACTATGTATACCCCACACTGAAATTATTCTGTAGTTTACTATATACTGATACTTTATTTTTATACATCTTTAGACAGCAGCATACGCCTAATACTTCGGCTATGGCACTTGCTAAAATCGTATATGGAGCTTAAGTTTTAAGTAAGAATATATACTCATATATAATTTTCGTGTTCCAAAGTTAAGTCATTTCGGACGATGATTTTAAATGATATTCTTATGCGTCCAAGGTTACCCTACGCTCGTAAGACAAGAATTGAAGGCTACTTAGTCCTTCAAGAATTACTTCTATCCACATTCCCTTATTTTCAATTTCTACAATACATGTGTACAATTTTGGACAGGAAAACACGCATATTAAACCTTATATACTGTGGCAGTAACCTAAATTTATGAGCTAGGAGACAACTTATTTCTCTCCAAAAATAGAGAAATCCTTTTTATACATCACTTTTGGGGAAAAATATTCTTCTTTTCTATGTGCAACAGCTCCTGAAGAGCAACAATTTTTGAAAATGTTGCCCCTAAGCTTGGATTCCAAAACTATGAAGAATGCGAGTTGAATGATACCAAAAGAGGACAATGAGTAGGCTGCAGAACAATGAATTATTCTTCCAAGCAACGTCAGCTGTGACAGCAGTTTTGCTTATGATTAGCTTACAGCTTCCGGCGATTTTTGCAAACATACTCTTCCGGCAATAGTAAGCCTATGGCCACAGCGAAACAAGTGTTTTGACAAATCATAATTCAAGACAAAGAGTCTCATATGCCTCAGTCACTGATGTTCACTAGATGTGAAACTAGGAATGCTGAAGGCTTATTCCAGTTTAGTTAACTGTAATCCACCTTCTTGTTCCTGCTCTTTTTTCTTTTCTTTTCTTCTGTTATGACTCAGGGCTATGACTACTATACAAATTCATACTTTCACTCTCTCCACTACGTACGTACAGAAAATTTGTGTTAAAACCAAAGTCTCGAAATTGAGATTTCATCTTAATATAGATTTTGATGCTCTGTGAAAAATCAAAGGTAAAAGGAAAATAATAAAAAGAATTTTGATGCTCTGTGGATTAAAGAAAACACACTTTTTCAGAAAAGGATCCGATTGTGTTTCTGTGATTCGTAACTTGTAATTTGTAATTTATTTATCTCTCCTTTTACATCATCAAAGGGAAATACAAAATCAAGATTACAATTGTAAAATCCATACTGGAAAACGCCATATATTCCTAAATTATGAAAATTCTACCATGTTGCCCGCCATTGAGTAATAATTCGGTCCCCATACACCTAACCCTACGTTTTTGTGTATTGGAGGCCCTCCACTCCTTTTTACACATTTTGCCATTTCACCTATCTCACTCTACATTTTTCTCTTAATTGTTCTTAGCCATCTCTCCTTGACTTTGCCTAAATACTCGTAATTCCCTATATTTCTCCTGTTCTTTTCCGCTTTTACTGACAAAATGTTTCTAATTATTACTTCACTCCCCAAATTGTTCCATTTTAGTCAGGTCTGTTCCCTCCATATCTTTGTTTGACTACAGAAATCTGCATTCTCTTCTTCACACAATGGACATTTATCTAGCTTCCTCTCTTGATCTATACCTTTCAACTTTCTCACTTCTGTTTTTGCCCAAGCAAAACCTTCTCGCCCTAACTTATTACATATACCTATATATCCTTCCCACCACCAGGTTGCTTTTATTTCTCTATATAACCTCAGTGCGCTTTTATCACTTGTACTGGCAAAAATATCTTGTCTGTCAATATCCTCTAATCTTAGCTTAACTTCTTTCCAGAAGCCCCTATACCCATACCATGTAATTATCCAAGAATGACCCATACCTATCTGCTTCAATACGTCATTCATTTCATGCTCTCAAGACCCTCCACAGCTACTTCTCCTTTAAATATGAAAACATTCTTTAATAATATTGCCATCTTCCAAGTTAGTGATTCTGTGTAAATATTTCATTACCCTTGACAAGATTTTAATTTTGGTAGAATGCCTGCCTAGTTCCAACTATGCTGCCACATTAGGTGTTGCCATCGGTAATCCCAATATATATTTACAAAAGGATCTGTGCACTCTATAAGTGTCTCCAAGCCGCACCTAAACCCCATACCTCTGATCCATGTAACATTCTATTTTCTACTACTGCCGTATAAATCCTCTCCAACCATTTGACATTTATATGTGGTAGTTTACTGTAGCATGATCTTATCACCCTCGTGGTCATTTTACGTTTTGCCACAGACATCTTTTTTGTTCTTTCCGGCTATCATCTGCACTCAACCTTGTCTGCAAATAATCCAATATCCTTACCACATCTATTTCTCTTTCATTAACCTCCCATTTCTCATCTTTACGCAACCTGTATCCTGTTTTGAAGACCATAATCTTGATTTTGTTTTCATTCACTTTAAACCCCCATTTATTGCAATAGAATTGGCTGCTTCGATTGCTCTTCTCAGCCCTCCACTTGATATGGAACCAACTACTAGGTCATCTGCAAACAGTAGCCCCGAGCTTTCTTTATTGTAAATAACTGGTGCATGTACCTTACAAGTTGGGTATCCTCTAGATACCTCTAGTATGCCTCTAGATACCACTAGTATCCTCTAGATGCTATCTTCTAAAATACAATCGATATATAGGTTAAATAGTACTGGACTAAGTTCACATCCCTGTATTACTCCTATCTTACTCGATATAGATTTAGTTACTTTGTTGCCTGGTAGTTTTATACACAACTCGATCTCCTGGCATAGCTTCTTAATTACTTCTACAAATGCATGACTTATACGCTTCCTGCTTAATTTTATCCACAATGCTTCTCTGTTAATAAAATCAAAGGCCTTCTCTAGATAAATAAATATCTTATACACATTTTCCCCTATTATTGCTCAGATATTTATCTACAATTGTTCTAATAATAAAGATGTCCGATGTTTTCCTGCCTGATCTAAAACCTGCTTGGAACTCCGATAGTTTACTCTCCTTCTCAACCCCGTAACTTGTAAGCATACCTCAAAAACTAAATACAGGATAAATATCAAATTGGGTACTTAGGTATTTTACAAAGTTGTAAATCGTAAATTTTTCAAGAAAAGCCCCCACAGAAAACTAAGATTTACATGGACAATCATTAAAACATTTTTATATTCTAAAGATGGCTATAGCAATTTTGTCTAAAATATTACATATTGTGACTTTGTGGGTTCGCGAAATTAAAAGTCCAATTGCACAAACTCAAAATATTCTTTATTTCCACCGACTTACAGTTGAACACTTGCCAATTACACAGAATTACGTAATGCACACAATTACGATTCACCAGTTCGTCCGTTAGAGTTCCACTGCACGCTCACAGTTACGTACACTCTTCCGATGCACGTACACAGTCTTCTCGTCCATTCACTAGCACGGTGCTCCTACGATGCTCGTCAAGCACTGATTGACCTCCAGCCCGACGCGTTGCTTATATAGGACCAACTGGCCAATCTAGAAGGTTCCGGATTAGATGAAATATCCTGTAAGTTCGAGAACTCAGGGGGAGCGGAAAGAGACGGTACAGTGATGTTTTTCTAGCCACCCCTCGTTACCGCTGTAAGACAAATGAGTGGGCGTGGCCGAACGCCTACCGTCTCCTGCTGCTGCTGCCGCCGGCCGGTTCTATAGGGAGTTCCGACGTTCGGGTGACAATATTAAAAATTTAGTATGACAAATAAAGTGTATACCTTTAATTTTATGAGAAAATCATCCGCAGTTTGTTCATTTGGTTCCTTGTAACTGTGTCTCAAAGAAATAAATGAAACACAGATAAAAACTTCATACTGTTGAAAGTTCTCTAGTTAAATAATTTCAAAACCTATGTATATATAGTAACTACACAAATAATTACTATGGCAGGCAGCGCAATTTTCATATTCTTCCAAAATTTAGCGTCAATCGTTCACAAGATATTAAAAACATATTGTATAAACCCTGAAGTCAAAAGAAAAGTTTTCAGAAAAAGAAATATCCTACATATACATGTGAACAAATATTATGAAGTGATGCTCTAATAAGCTCATGATTCATGGAGGTTAGGGGTACCCGATATTCGTCTTTCATGATAAGGAAAACCCCGGCAAAATCTTATCCGGATAAATCATTCTGACTGAGATTCGAGCTCGGGCATTCTTGACGCGAGGCAGATACGCTGCCACCTATGCTTGAAGGCGGGCAAAACTTTCCCATATATATACGTGTGTGTATTTCTTTATATGTTTATCGTTACAATAGCCCATTTACCTTCGATGAGTTACGCAAGAACATCCACCTGAAATCGTAGTAGCCACACTAACAAATCTGCAACATCATGTTAAAGTGTGGGGAAATTATTTTCAGCAATTCCTGTGATCTACATATGCCTCTATCGAGTGGGGATCCAATGTAGTTCTATGAGGGTTGGCTGATAAGTGCCGGGCCTCATATAGATGTGATGCCACTGGGCTAGTTTGACAGATAGCATCATATAGTTTAACTCTAGACTAGCTTGTATTCATAGTAACAGGTCAATATCTGTTTAGTTTTTGAATGACAGCATTTTAAACAAGACAAGTGTAGAGGTTTCACGAAAGTGTAGGATTTGGAAAAAGAAGCAGTGATTAAATACTTCCATTTGAAAGGCGTAATACCTAAAGAAATCAAGGAGGAAATGGACAGTACATTGAAAGACCGTGCCCCTTCATGTTTAACTCTAGACTAGCTTGTATTTATAGTAACAGGTCAATATCTGTTTAGTTTTTGAATGACAGCATTTTAAACAAGACAAGTGTAGAGGTTTCACGAAAGTGTAGGATTTGGAAAAAGAAGCAGTGATTAAATACTTCCATTTGAAAGGCGTAATACCTAAAGAAATCAAGGAGGAAATGGACAGTACATTGAAAGACCGTGCCCCTTCATGTACAGTGACTAAAACGTGGGTTATAGAGTTTAAAATGGGACGTACGAGCACTAGTGATGAGCCTCGCTCTGGACGCCCTGTGGAAGTCACAACAATTCATCGTTTAGTACTGAAAGAATGCAGTTAAAGTAGTTTGAGATAGCGGAGGCTGTACGCATATCAAAAGAATGTGCAGGTAATAGTTTAAGTAATGCTTTGGGCGTTCAAAAGTCTATGCAAGATGGGTATCGCGTTTGTTGACACCTGATCAAAAGTTACAAAGAAAAACTGTTTATGTTAGGGATTTGCTCTACCGTAAAAATACCAGTGAATTTTTGAGACAGTTTATTACCATGGATGAAACTTAGGTACATCATTACACTCCAGAAGATTAATCACAGTCAAAACAGTGGATTGCGCCAGGTGTACCAACTCCAAAAACGTAAAGTCAATTTTGTCAGCCAACAAGGTTATGACGAGTGTTTTCCTAGATCGCACAGGGAATTATTTTTATTGATTACTTGTAAAAGGATAAAAGTATCACCCGTGAGTAATACGCAAGTTTGAGTAATGATGTGAAAGGAAAGACCTCATTTGGCAAAACAAAGAACCCTTGTGTGTTGACGACAGTGCTCCGGCCCATCGTTCAATCATTGAAATTGGAATAGTGTGCCAATTTAACTTCGAATTGCTTGAACATCCACACTATTCGCAAGAGCTAGCACCCAGTGACCACCATCTGTTTCCAAACCGCAAAACATTTCTTGGAGGACGAAGACGTGTCCTCAAAGGCATTGGTGCCAGATAACTGTACTTGTGCTTCTGTGATGGGCAGCTGACAAGTTAAATACCTATCTACAGAGATCTTAGTATCTCTGATTTACACGTTGAAACAGAAGACAATGAGTACTTTAGTCTACCTGTTTTCAATACCTATGCATAAATGGCAGAACATTTACTCTTAGCATTTATTTTCGTGTTTATTATTGTTTTAGACTCAAGGTGAAACTTTGGGTCGTGGCATTGAATATCCAATCCGGTATTTACATTGCCAACTAAGGGAAACTTTTAACAAAATATGCAATCATGATATCCTTCTGGGTTTAGGGAGCTCAAAACTTTTATTTCTGTTGCAATTATGACATCGAATATTTGAAGAGATTGCAATATTTCCCCTAGACGCAATGGAAATAAAAATATGATTTGTGGTGCTTGTATTTAAAGCCGCATATTGTTTAATCAACTCAATTCGGCTAGATTACTGAAGCGAATACGGCAAAAAAAAGCATTGTTTTTAACAAAAAGAATTAAACTGCAGGAAATTGAAATATCAGTTTGCGTTAATTAGTACGTACATCGTGTCGTTCATATAACCACAATGCCATCCTCACCTCTCACACTAACGCAAATAAAGCGAAATAATTCCCAACGAGGTCTTTCGGGTACAACGAGAGAGATATTTGATGAGGGAGTGAGAAATTACAATTCAATTGTTGCCGAGATAAGAGTGTGCATTTGAATGTCGAATAAAACTAGCAATTTGCTTGGATATGTATGAAAATGCACACTGTAAACACCTGAGCAGTTAATTACCAGCAAAGAAAAAAAAAAAAAATCGTTGCCGTAAATTTTTGCTTTCCCTGCCTCCTGCCTATAGTGGTAAGAGAAAACAATTGTACTCCACTGAAAAGTAATACATGTTTTGAGGACCCTTTGATAAACATATACTTGTGTCTGGTTGTATTTGAGAACTGCATAATTCAAAAACTGCTGAATAAATAATGAATAGGTAATTTTAAACAAAATCTTCCATCAAAAATTCCTTTTATATGGACAATTTTTATATTATAGAAATGTTTTATTTTCCACACAATGACATGTTTGGTGTGAAGGTACTATTGCAGGCTAATCTTTCCAGGACGTTTATTGCTGAATGCACGTCGGAGCTTCAGAAATGTGTGGATATAAAGAGCACCACTTATAGTTTATCCAGATTAAAAAAATAAAAGAAATAAAAAAATTAAAACAGAATTTAATCCTGTGCAACTCAGGAGATATTGTCACAAGTGACTGTTTTGTCCTGTTAATTCAAGGAAATTGCACTTGGTTAACTTCAGGGTTTCTATAAAGCGACTTGTTTTTTACTTTCTTTTTCAAAACTGTTTGAACGGAAGAATTAAGCTTTCTGAAAAGTTCTCTTTGTGGAAAAAATTAATATTAAAAAATATTGTTTCTAAAGATCAATGTATGCATTGATCTTGGGGGAAGCGAGGGAGAAATGTCACAAGTGACTGTTTTGTTTAGTACAAATAGTATGTTGTAAGTAATCATTTTGACTATAGTGGTGCGCGTGACGTCATGTCATGTAAGCTCTCCTGTCTCTGATGAAGCCTGTAAGCCTGTGTGCCAGCTTTGGTCAAAGACGGACCGAGGTCCGTTCTCTGTCAGGTACAGACCATATGGCCATTTGTGTATTTCCTATTATTGTAGTAAATCTTTCATGTCTAAATTGTAGTTTCAGTAATTTTAATGTAATCGAACCTTTATATAGAAATCCCAACCTCTCCAGAGTATGCCTACCTCTGAATTATTATTAGCTCCTGAGGTGCGGCCTGGCCACGTGGTACCCTAATCCCTTACCATCCTGGCCAGGTTGTGACAATATTTCCATAACTCTCTCAGTGGTGTTTGATTTCTTGTTCAGTGCTGAATCCATGTGGTGTCATAACTTACTCTGGTGTATTGTTTTAAGTCTTGATAATGGAATCATCTTACATCATCTGTCACAATAATCATCAAAAAGTTAAGTTGATTTTGAAATTTCTGCAGATGATTTAGGGTAATGGTTCTTCTATGTTATTGATGGTTTTTGACCAATAAATATGTGATGCAACAAGCATAAGATTTTTGATACATGGAGCTTTCACTCATTTCTTACACTGCACAATGTTTTGCAGCAACTTCATCCATGTTCCTGCTTGCCTTCTATGGAGACAGCTTGAGAACGACCGCTACAAGCCTAATATTCCATATTTCTGTCCCCAAATTTGAAATACTTCACCCATCTCTTAACACTCCTGGCGCTCATACAGCCATCTTCATGGACACGTTAAATCTAAGGCAAATTTCAGCAGCAGAAACTCTTTAACAAGGAACTTAATGAAAATGCGCTTAGAAAGTTCTCAGGGAAACTCAAGGAAAAGGACAAGGAAGGAGAAGATGCGGGATAGGATTGACTGGGCAGTCAGAGCTACCAAAGTTGCCAAACGGCAGGGTAAAAAATAGTTACCAAAATAAAGGAAAGACTTTGGATTTGTATAATGGCAAGAGATAAACAAAAGTTTTGTAAGAAGTTTGTAGAGTTGGTAAATATGTACAATAACTCATTCATTAATTCATTTAAATACTTGAAGAAAATTTGCTTTTATGAATGTAAAATTATAGAGGCATAAGCATTTTATATACACGCTTTAAAATTTATGCATCTCTTCTGAAATGTCTTTTAAATATAATAATGGAAAATATAATTATGGAAGTGCAAAATTGATTCAGAAAAGGAAGATCTTGTTCTGACTGTATACTTATTGTTAATCAATTAATCTAAAAACATAGGGAGTTCAATGTACCGACTTATATGGCATTTATAGATTTCGAGAAGGCCTTTGACGATGTAAATAGAAATAAATTATGGAGTATTATGAAAGAGAAAGGTGTACCCCAACATTTGATAACAGCAATAAGAATTTTATATGTAGAAAATAAGATCATGATAGAAACTGGAATCAAGACACATTTAATGGAAATAATAAGCAAAGGAGGGTATCCACTTTCACCATCACTTTACAATATTTATACTCATCATGCCATATCTCTTTGGCAGACAAAATTAGATTCGCATTTTATAATTAGAAATAGATATTTACAAGCTTTATTATTTGCAGACGATCAAGTTCTCATATCTAGTTCAGAAAATGGCCTATGACCTACATAAAACGTTACATATATTAAATAACACTATCTGTCAATATTATTTAACAATATATATAAACAAAACTAAAGTTTTAGCCTTCAAGGGATCCAATACCACATTATTAAAAGGAAAGTCTGTTGAACAAGTCAAATGCTTTAATTATCTTGGTTACAGTAACTCTTATTTTAAAAAATGGTGACATTTTAAATCAAATCAACAAATTTAATAGTATATGGGGCACCATAAAGAGAACCTTAAAAATACGAGAAGAGAGACTAAATTAAAGTTTTATAAAGTAATGGCAGTTCCTGTATTATTATATGGTGGTGAATTTTGGACGTTAACCAAAAAAGAAGAAATGATTGAAACAGGGAAATGAAGCTTTTAAGAAATGTAGCAGGGTATAATCTTCTAGATAAGCAAAGAAGTGAGGACATTCGAAAAGAATTGAATATTTTTAAACTAACAGACAGAATCAACCAATATAGAAATAACTGGAAGCAACATGTCAACAGAATGAATGATAGCCGCATTCCAAAATTACGTCTGGATTACAAACCGTTAGGTATAAGAAATATTGGCAGATCAAGAAAAAGATGGATATAACACTTTTGATTTAAAATTTATGAGACCGGATCGAGCCTTTATGGATTAAACCGTGAAAAGTTAATGAGATGATGATGCTTGTTATAGTGCATTACTGGAACATAAGACAGCTGACAGGCAATTGTCATGATGGTAGGTGGCGCGTAGGAATTTTGGAAGATCACTGGTACAAGCAATGCTTAATATAAGGTTAACTTTCAGGAAGCTTAAATATGGTTACATCATCACCTTTTTACTTTGCCTATCATCTAGCTATCATAGAGGAAGTACCTGTTGCATGTCCAATACTAAGATTTTACCGGAAATAAACTTTAGAGATTGACCTAAACTAAAATAATGTGTCTTTGTTAGTAGAATTAAAAGTCCGAGTTGCAGATATTCCAAACGTTCTTTATTTCCGTAGAAATACACTGTTCAATTCTCACGTAACAACATTACGTCACATACACTACACAATCTACCAAGGTCGATGATCACACAAACAGCGTTCTGATTACATCACTTTACAGCTGTTTACTTCTTCATAACTCTCTGTTTACGGTTTACGACTGTGTATACGACTGCCACTCCTTTGGCGTGTCACAATCGCTTATATATACCTCCATTGATAATTTCTAGACTGTTATAAAACAAACCATAAACTGAATAATCTCTATCAATGAAGAAGTCACTAAAAATTTCCATTTACCTTACTTATCTGTGTCGGTAAGTCTTTTATCTCCGCCATCTTTATTTGCCGGCTCTTTGTGTACAGAAGCCGTGCTATCGTAGATAACGGATCGCGATAGTAAAAACGTTTAGACAAATGACATATTTCCGATTTCCTATTGTAATTTATCCCTAATAAGATATTTTAAGAAAACTTCTGCCATCAGAAACTACACTTTACAAGAAAAAATGATTGCTTTGTGTATAATTATATGATTAAAATTTTACAAATTTGACATGACATAAGGAATAAAATGCATATTTTGAATTATGTTTGAATATTTTCCGATTGAATTTTGAGTAGATATGAGTAAAATATGTATGGAAATATACAAATTGTAATACACGCTTTTGGTGCTCAATAGTTCAGTCTGGTATAAAATATAGGGAACTTCTGTTTAAGTATTTATCATATTCCATCCAAAAATACTACATCGAGACTACACAAATCTTTTAAGACCATCTACATTGCCCCTAAAGCACTTCGAGTTAAGGTTGTGGGCGTGTGTGTGTGTGTGTGTGTGTGTGTGTGTGTGTGTGTGTGTGTGTGTGTGTGTGTGTGTGTGTGTGTGTGTGTGTGTGTGTGTGTGTGTGTGTGTGTGTGTCACCGTGTGATATCTCTATGTGGATATCATAACCCAAAACCGAAAGCTCGGTTGGCATTTAAGTCCTGTGGCTTCCGAAGAAGTGGCACGAAGATTTTCAAGAAAATTCTTCCTGTACCTAACTATCCTTCAAGTCGAAATTATTTCTATATATTCTATTTTAAAACTACTCTGACAATTTTGATTAAAACCATTACTATATGCGCACGTTACCTTGAGCGCTAGTTTTACGGTGTGGTGGTGATTCTTCGAGTCCGGTGCATCACTTTCATCGCTAGTATCCTTTGATGTGTTTATGATAATTTCATCAATTCCGCTTTCTATTACTCCATCGTTTCTCCAAGATTTCACTTCCAGCCCTTGGACCTTCTTGCAATGCGTCGTGGTTAAGAACATAATGTTTCTATAGCAAGTTTCCGCAGATTTGTAGCCGAAATATCACCAGTAACGATGCATCCTCTGAAATTCTTTGCTTTTGCCGACGCCAGCTCAGCTGCATTCAGATTACAGTTATACGGAGGTACACAAATAATAGCATGTGCCCTTTCGAGAGCCATAACATCCACAACATACCTTTGTTGTAAACTGGCTAGCTAATTAATCTGGAAATTTCTCAAAACGAAATATGGCACACATATGAAAGATTGGCGCATTAGCCACTAGATGTCAGAGTGTATAGCGCATTTCCAGTTTCAAAGTTGACATCTGTGTTTACGGAGTTAGATGAAACTTGCCAAATGAGGACTTGGAACCCGAGCGCTCAAGTCATCGCTCGCATATATGTTTGAGACATTCTCATGGCAAATTAAATTCATATCTGACTTCCCTAAAAATACCCTGTGATATCCTTTTCATTCTGAATAGCTGCTGCATAAACATTGACGCTCTGTAACGCATCGGTCAATAAATTTGTTATTTAAATTAAGATGAAATAAACTACTGTAGCTACAATTGAGTAATAACAGTAAATATGATAATTTAATCTTTCAATGACAATGGAACATATAACTAATTTATAGTGTTAAACTTAAGGAATAGTTCATTATATATTTTAATTAAGACAATTAAATAGATTTAATAGTAACCAAAAATTAATTAAATAATTTGAAAAGAGTTACTTAACATTTTATTAAACTGAGTTAAAATGTCCGAGATAACCCTTAATATTGGTTCGAATGATCAAGAACTTACAATTTTCCACATTGGAAGCCATTTGTTTTTCTTCTCGTGATCATACAAAGAAAAATTCAAAAATATCACATACAGCCTGCTCTTAAAATATCTGAATTTCGCCCACCTCTTTTCAGCCCAATGCTACTTTATGACATCACTGCATATATTTCTCGTTGGAAGTTGGTTAAATATTTTATTTTAAGTGTTATCTTTTCAGTACCCGTCTGTCTTTATGGTAGAAACAGCTTTACATTTTATATTACCACAGGATATCTTAAATAAAATTAACCCAAATATTTTCTTCTTTCCCTTCCTTCTTTTTAAACATAATTTCAGTTATACACGTCTACCACTGTTTAGTTTACGTAGATCCATCCCAATTTATACTGGACTAGGTAACATCACAGAAAAAATTCGAAACCCTTGCCAGCGTTCTTCATTGCTGCGCTATAAATTTGAGGTTAAGGCAAGCTCTAGGGACAAGTACCTACCCACCAGGTTGGAAAGGATCAAGCCTGTGTACATTAATAAATTATTTCTGTAATAGATTACAACGATTAACATAAAGCGGATAGAAGAATATACTCTCTAAATAATAGTTTAAGTATGTGTTAACAGTGATGTGAATAGATGTTTTGGATTATTAAACATTGTGTATGAAATCACTACAACAAGGATAAATGTTTTCCAGCTCTCAAAATATTTTGTTTTCATCACCTAGTTCAATAATCTTTATGAGTTAAGAAAAATACATATATGCAGATTATGACTCATATTTTGAACACAGTCTCTACCAATTAATTAACTTTACCATGTTTAATTTTATATTGAGGTATAAAGCCTTTCAGAATTAATCATTTTAAATACATCACTCCTGTATATGGATGTTTTAATTAATTAGAGTCAACATGAAAAATTATATGCCACGGCCGGAATTTGAACCACGGATCTCCTGGTTTCCGTCTAGTCGCTCTAACCCCTTGAGCTACCATGGCCAACATGCCGACGCAACATTAAACTCTCCAACTAACTCATTATATTTTCCCGGTAAACAATTTACAGTTCTCATATTCGAGATACACATTTGTGGCGGCTTACTATTGTAAGTAGTTAAATACCAGGATCGTTATCACTGAACTCTTCATGTTAAATTTAAATCAGTAAATTTTAATCAGGAGTAATGTATTTAAAAGGATTAATTCCGAGAGAATTAATTCCTAAAGATAAATTTAACATTAAGAGTTCAGTGATAAAAATCTTGGAATTTGGCCTTAAACATGGAAATCCGTCGACTTAAGGAGCAAAGATCTATACAGCTTCATTATCAAGTGAAGTGGTTACGTTTCTTTTACCCAATTAATGTTCTATACTCACGCGATCTCTTGACCCGGCATTTAATTTACTGAAAACAGTCTTTTGTTGAGTAAAGCGAATATTGATAGTGTTTTGTCTTTGTTTATATTTGTGTTATATACAATAGTTCATTTGTGGTTATAACATTTAATATATATCGTGATGATGGGAGAGATGTACACTCCCGAAACGTCTATTTCTAATCGTCTTTAAACGTGACTTGCTTCCCGGGAAGAACTTGACCATAATTTTACAATGTTTGTTTTGTCACTGTATTTTATAAAACCAAACTGCTATAATGACTAGCAGTCCCAACATTTTTACGTACTTGTTTTGAGATTATTTTCCTGGTACTGTTTTGCATTCCGCAATAAAAGGTACAAATATTGTTTTATATTTGATCCGAATATCTAAACTGACACAAATATCAAGAGTTTAATAATCCACCTATTTTATCAATGTTCAAGTAACGTAACAAAAATTCCATTCGCACTAAATTTCGCTTCTGTAACAAAACCTGAATGGCACGAGGAATTCCGAACATCTGAAATTTCTGCCTGGCTTGGCAACTTGATGCCGAAGCAAAAATACCCTTTCAAGTTTCGAGCATACCTCGATGTTACACCAGCTATAACGTGAATTACGGTGTCTGCAAAAGCAGAATTCCACTCTTGCTGAACAAAAGACATTCACAGAAAGCTACGAACAGTTGTTTCATGTTTCATCCAAATGTGAAAAGGAATTTCGCGAGACCTGTAAACAAATCCATGCCTTTTGCTTTCAGTCTTAATGTTTCAGTGAGCTTGAACGCAATTGAGGCGTTAGGTGCAAGAAGGGTCCACACGCCAATAATACCTTTTCGAGAAAAATAAACAAATATTTTATATTACAGAATAAAATAAATATTTTATTTAATTCCGTAATATAAAATATTTGTAAATGCTGGTAAAACAACTTATATAACTTTTGTAAAATTATCTCTTTTCGTGATTTTAGTATTAAATTTTATGAACCCTTATCTCAAGAACTAGTATTTTAAAATGTAGATTCTTGCGCCTAGGCCCATCTTCCAACCAACAAGATTACTAAATACCTCTTTTTTTGTCAAAATAACATTTTACTGTTTCCGACTGAAAACAATGTGAAATCTATAAAAAAGAACCTATTTTAGTGTAACTGTTATGGAACATATTGTATTTATTGCCCACTTCGTTTTGCATTCACTTCAAAGAAATTCTGAGAATGTATAATATTACCATAATTTTCAATTATCTACCTCGCTTTCTGAAGACAATATGGCTCTCCTCGATCATTCACATTATTGATGTAATTTCCTTTTTCCAACAACTCTACTCTCCCTTGGCAAATATTAGAGTAGATCCCTTTACTGTTACCTACTGGACGTAGTAAGAAAACTCGTCTTCAACTTGTATTAATGTGATTTTTTTTAGTTCACTTACATCACAATTCTTGTTCCAGAAGGTGAATGGTATAACATTTTTCTGTGATGCGAGGAGCGTTCCATCTGGTTTTTCCTTCATTTACACTTATAACTGTAATTAAAAACTGAAACTTCTGGAAAAGGATTTTTCCTGACAAATGGTGACAATCCTTCTGACAAGTGGATTTGATAGGTGTTGTGTCCATTGTTACTGTAAATTGAGGATGATTTCCTTTGCATAACACGTTTATGCATATCTATGGAAATGCCACTTACACAAATAGAAGAAAACTTTTCCACAGCTTCCTAGATTAGAGATATCTATCTGAACGTTTATTCATCATCATCATCATCATCATTATTATTATTATTATTATTGAAAGGGCAGAGCCAGACTGAAAAATTCAATGCCATAGCCGGGATTTGAACCACGGATCTTCTGGTTTCCGTCCAGCCACTCTAACCATTTGAGCTACTATGGTCAAGGTGCCAACATGATATTAAATTCTTCAACTGACTCGTGTTTTTCCCGGTAAACCACTAGGAGTTCTCATAAAAACATGAAACAAGTACCTTAATGGCGACTTACTATGCTGTAAGTACTTTAAGACTCGGGCTTTATAGTTCGGACCACTATTAGGTACAATTAATGGAAATTAATTGGTCGTGTGTAGGACGCACTATGAAAGGGGTAGAACCAGACAGAAAAATTCAATTCCATAGCCAGGATTTGAACCACGGATCTTCTGGTTTCCGTCCAGCCGCTCTAACCATTTGAGGTACTATGGCCAACGTGCCAACATGACATTAAGTTCTGCAACTGACTCGTGTTTTTCCCGGTAAACCACTGGGAGTTCTCATAAACCATGAGACAACTATCTTAATGGCGACTTAGTATGCTGTAAGTAAGACTTTCATATGACGTTTAAACATGCAATAATTTAAAAAAATACCTTAGTTAACGCATTTACCCTGCTGCAAATGTTACTATTTTCCAGATTCTTATCCATGTTGTAACAGCTCTGTAACAATAGTGTGCTTCTGAAACATTTAACGCTAAATTTACTTCCGAATTTTAAAATGCAGACATCTACAAATCACGGACAGTGATTCGCCGGTGTGTTCGATATGCTGGGATTCCTTCCTGAGAGCTATTTCGATTGCCACCGGCCCGTCAGCTGTCAGCGACTGTTAAAATCGTCGCCCTTAGAGATATCCTTCATCTTTTCCTTCCAGGCGACTCATTAAAAGAGATGTTTAGTTGTGTTTTCCAGTTACTGGAGGTGACCCCCTTCCCCGTTTCACTACTACTCTTAGCGTCAAGCTAAATGCAGAAATTACAATGGATACACAAATATTGCATTAATCAGTAAAATAAAACATTTACATGAACGTGCTGAGCTTTTGCACCATATTTCTGCTATCTGGGAGTGATGGCTGCACGATGTACGTATATAGCGAGAAGGAATACAAAAATACAAAGCGAAGTTTTTACACAGTGTAGTCGGCTGTGGAGAGGCGGACCACACAGGAAATGAAACCATTTGAGACTCCATTCAGACATTTGTTATAACAAATGGAACACGGGAGGAAATGGGAAAATCATGTAGAAATAACGGCCGACAGGAACAAGAATATAATGCAGGAACATCTCCAAAACGATATATTGATGTTTAAAGTGTACGCTTACTCCGTAAGTTGATGATAAAGGGAAGTACTACACTTCACGATGTACAGTATGTTCGGGATATAAATGAGGATATCTGTTAGTATTGTTAGCTTCAACCTTGATTTCATTTGCACTCTGTGGTTTAATTATTAAGACTAAATAGGTTAGTTAATGGCTTCAAGTAGGCTTTCACACATAACTTCGTTTTTTCCTGGCAACGTGGGATAGGCTGTTGTGAGGAATAAAGCAGCGCTGGTCCTTGCGGTAACAAATGTTGAGGGCAATCTCAGGAAACTACAGTTCGGCCGCTGTATCTCAGGCTCTGACATTTCTCGAGAGGGGGAAGCAGGCTGTTGCCAGTTCTTTAGCGGGAATTTCAAGCAGAGGAACAATGCGTATTTTAAATATTTCACGTATTTGCATATTTCACGAACCAGTAGCCATATTATTACAATAGCGATAATAATAGTGCTTACGAACACTATAAATCGGAATTAACGCACGCAAAATATACCAAAGAAGGTTCGCCAGCGCAAGCAGCTAAAGCCACGTGGATAAAAACAAATTTAAGCTGGCAACACGGTGTTGGGTTCGGGAGCCACGCCTAGCAGCGACAATGCTGATTGGCGCTAGCAGACAGTTATAACTTCCTGACCACAACACCGGATGTAGAGACTCCCAATACTACCAACAGATGCAGTTAGTGTGTGTGAAAGATGTGAACGAGATATTCGAATAGAGTGGTGTTGTAATAAATATCTTGCATGATAATGAAATTGTAAGTTGTATTTCAGCGCTTTATAGCTAATATAGTCCTATATTTTCATTCTAAAGATAATGATGAGGATATGTTTTCAATTGCCCATTACTGTATGTTGGTACTATAAACTTTCCCCCTCCACCTCTTGCAATCGCAAAAGGTCAGAGCCGGAGATACAACGGCCGGACTGTAGTAATAAACGGTTGAAACAACTACGGTTCTTACGTACCCACCTATTCATTATTTATGTTATCTCAATTGACCATTTACATCAGTTTTCTATTTTATTTTAATGTGTGAGTAGAAAAGCTTTCCGCAAGCCTAAAGATCTCAGATCACTTGGGCCAAAGAGTCACCTATTGAATTTGAATCGTGGAAACAAAGTGGATAGTATATGCTGACAAGCATGGTTTATTTCGTGTCACAGTTACGACCGTGCAAGAAAAAAAAGGTAGTCAATTTTGTGATGCGTGGAAAAAATGTTAGACACAGAAAAAAATAATTAACACACTGAAATGGATACATATTAAGTTATGAATTATCCAAATATCTACCAATTCCCTTTATATCCCGTACATTGCTTGCAGCTGCTCACATTATTAAAGGTTATTTGCTCTCTCAAGCTGCTAAAAATGAAATAGCCACATTACTAGAAAGACAATGAGTAAAGGCTATGAGAAAGCATAGAATCAGCTCAGTCAAGATTAATGAAGCAGTTGTTAAGAAGAATCCAAATATAAGTTATTTGTTTTGCAATTATTATTGATTGAATATTACTCTTTAATTTTAGATAAGTTTTCATCATTGTAGACTTAATGTGTACATCTTTTCAAAATATGATACTCCATCTTGGATGGATAGAGTCAACTTGAAAAATTCAATCTGTCTAAAACCTGAGCCTATATGCGGCTAGTGTGAAGAAATGATTAATTTCCATCAATTAACTTAAATAACAGTTAAAGGTACTTACGACAGTAAGTCGCCACAAACGGTGCATCTGGAATACGAGAGTCCCTAGTGGTCTACCGGGAAATATGAATCAGTTAGAGAATTGAATGTCATGACGGCAAGTTGGCCATGGTAGCTCAATGGGTAATAGCGATTGGACGGAAACCAGGAGATCCGTGGTTAAAATCCCGGCCATGGCATTGACTTTTTCAGGTTGACTCTATCCATCCAAAACCTTAGCCGATATACGGCTTGTGTGAAGAAATGATTAGTCTCCATCAATTAACTTAAATGATAACCCATCTGTCAATTAGCACTGTGAATTCTGCATCACTTCATAGAAAAGTCTTGGAATAAAGAGGTAAACTTACGTTCAACGTTTAGGAGAACTTTTGCTGAACAAATGGTAATACTGTTAGATTTGGCAGCTTTGGTTTGCTCAAGTTTGTAGTTTCATTCTTCGCAAACAACTTTTGACTTCGTTGAGCTTTAAAGGCGTCACTTCCCTTTGTTTTTCATTGCCAATTATTAACCTAATTTTACTACCATGTACCGCCGAGACACCCGCCAACACTTCCACACTGAAAGAGACATGAGATAATAGAGATGAAATGGGGGAACAGGAAATTCGGGGGATGTAACTAACCTACCCAGCATTCGGCTGGCGATTCGGGAAAACGCCGGAAAAAAGTCCAAGGATCAGTTAGGCCAGCCACTGGTGCAGCCCGCCTCGGTAGCGTAATGGTAGCGAGTCTGCCTCACTTTCAAGAGATCCCGAGTTCCAATCTCGGTCAGGCTGATTTATCTGGATAAGGCTTTTTCCCTTATCCTTAAAGACGAATGTTGGGTAACTCTAAGTTACTGGGCTCATTTGAGCATCGATTCCATTCCATTCATCGTCCGATATGACTTAAAGTTGGAGGACGTAAAATCTAAGGGAAAAAAACCGGGCCTGCCGAGTGCAGGCCACAGACCGCCTAAGCCATCCCTTTCTGTTTCACCTGCTGGGGATCAAATACAAGTAGTAGTTTTGCTGTAGCAAAAGTCACTGCACCTCATCATAATCGTTCCAAACTCGCTTAGCGAACAGCAAATTTCGTCGCAGCGCATTCGCCTCGCTTTCATTATCTCGCTCAACTTTTGAGAGTACACGCTTCTGTAGCCGTTGAGTTCCAGAACGTTTCAGATGGATAAGTTTCCGGAAGATTCTGCTTCTCTGGTGACAGTGACTCCATTGTTTATACCGAGCCGTTTATCTTATTACCTTGCCGACTGCTGTGTCGACCTCTCAAATAAGCTTGGGTCACCGTCGCTGCGTTATATGCCAGTTTGTCTCTCATTTTATCATTTTTTGTGAGAAACGATTGCAGGTAGCTAACTGACATTTTAGAATGATTCAAACAGCCTACCTGTAAGTGCTCTTTTTAATAACAAGGATGTTTATTAAAACGAAGTGTAATATTATGAGGTTTAAACAAATGATGGCACATTAAGAAAACAGTCATATCTTCCTTAGAAAAAACAAACTCAGTAATTCATGAAAGCATGTGGGGTGTCCTCAGCATGCATCAACATCCTATAAAACTTTCAGTTTGGTATCCTAATAATTTCTGAGATAATGAGCACTGGATGCAACTCTTTTAATATTAGCGTGATAGGTATTTTAAACTCTTCTTAACAATTACATTGTAGGAGAACACAATAGCAGCATAAAATTATGTAGCTCATTCGTATAATATATAAAACACTTTTCCAAGAGAGCAGCATATTTTCTATCGTGTATACAAAGAATTGGATCGAAAATAACGTCTGTACACGTGTAAATACCACGTATTTCGTTTATAACTGGGCCAAGTGTCGCTTTTTTGCAGTGTAGTTTTCTCGGCATGTCTGTCGCTAACGGTTCACTCCACACAGCTGGAGCGGATCGTCTGTGAACTTTAACTGTCAATTAGTGCCTTATTTTCTAACTGTAGGTAATTTCTCATCTTTCCTTTTACATCACCAAATGGAAATATAAAATCAAGATTAAAATTATAAAATCCATACTGGAAAACGCCATATACTTCTAAATCCTGAAAATCCTACCATGTTGCTTGCCATTAAATAATAATGCGGTCCACATACACCTAACCCTAGGTTTTTGTGTATTGGAGACCATCTACTTCATTTTATACTTTCGCCATTTCACCTATCCTAATCTAAATGTTTCTCTTAATTGTTCTTAGCCATTTCTCTTTAACTTTCCCTAAAGAATTCCCTATATTTCTCCCGTTCTTTTCCCCTTTTACTGACAAAATTTTTATAATTACTACTTCGCCCCTTAAATTGTCCCAGTTACGTAGCCAGACCTGCTGTCTCCATATCTTAGTTTGACTACAATTTAATATACAATGGAAGCCTGCATTCTCTTCTCCACACAATGGACATTTATCTAGCTCCCTATCTTGACCTGTACCTTTAGAGGTTCTCACTCCTGTTCTCGCTCAACCCTCCTCTAGGTTGTTTTTATTTCTCTATATAACCTCCGTGAGCTTCTGTCACTTGTACTGGAAAAATGTATTGTCTATCAATATCCCCTGATCTTAACTTATTTCCAAAAGCCTCTACACCCATACTCTGAAGTTATCGAAGAATGATTCATACTTATCTGCTCCAACACGTCATTTAAGTGCCCAAGGCCGTCTCTCCACTGAATATGTAAACATTCTTTAATTATATTACCATCTTCCAAGTTATCCATTTTTAATAAATATTTCATTGGCCTTGATAAGATTCTAATTTTTGTAGAATGCCATTTGTGCCAACTGACTTTAACTATCAATTAGTGCCTTGTTTTCTAACTGTAGGTAAGGACTTAAATGTTCGCTGAGTATTTCTAGTAAACACTAAAGCTCTGTTTATTGTGCATTTCAAAATGAAAAAATGAAAAAGAATGTCAGGCGGAATTGTATTGTTCTCATTAGTCCATTGAAAAGCTTAAAGAAAAGCTTAAGCGTAAGCGAAGAGCTTTTATGTCCATCATATACGTTAAAACAGTAAAGGTACAGTATAGAGAAACAATCCCCGCACCATAAAGAAACTTAATGACAACATAGGAACAGAAATTATGAAAATTACGCAAGAGGAACTTATGTGTGTGTATAGAAATCGTTTTCCCAAGAAGCTAGGAGTATGTCTGTGCAGATGAGCAATTCTTCCAAAACATTCTACAATGGTGCTTCCCAGTATGTACAGCTTGTGTAAAACGTCACAGTACGTAAGCTCCAGATAGTAGAAGTGAGAAGTAGTTTAAGTGGTAGGGGAATAAAGGGACTAGAGGTGCTATCAGAACTCCAAGGCAGTTACTTGTGCAACGTATGGTACCCACGTATGCAGGTGGAATACCGACTCCCATTTCTTTTAACAAGCAAGTGGACTAGTCAAAGCTATAGGGCATTTTTGTTTCAGGAGTTGTGTACTATTACTCGTGAGTAAATACACGGACGTTTCAGAACGAAACCGCTACTATGGGCGAAGCACGCTTACTTCGAATCACGGCACCGCATGCCTAAGGAACTCTCTGTATAATGGAGTTCGTAGTTACGTATTCTCTGCTAGCACCACACGATTAAAATTCTAAGAGTTTCTGTGGTAAGAAGCCTTATGTTGTTCCTTTGAAAAAGATTTCCTTTCTCTATTAGTTGGAGTTCATTCTCATGGAACAGCCGCTGGGTGGTTCTTTCTCTGATGACAATCCTTGTTTACAAATCCTTAGTCTTGAGTGGTCAATTGGCTTCACAAATGCTTTCCATTCTCTCTTCCCCTCCCCCTCTTCTTAGTAGATAGTACCAACCCCTTGATGAGTCCTTTGTATGCTTATCTTACATGAGTTCTTCCCAAATTTGTTTCCAAGGTTCATTTGTTTCTGTGAGCAAAGTTGTTAGAACTTATTGAGAAAATAAAAACAAACGTTTTGTCACGTGAAGGATGACTAGCTTTAGAAAGGAAGCTCGAAAGACACTGGTCTTAAATATAAAGTTTAACTTTTGGACTTCTCGCTTTTGGGTTATGCAATTACACAAGCCCGCATGTCCACTGCGGGCTTTTAACATCACATTCAGAATTCGAGTTCTTAATTCAAATTAAATACTTTCTCCAAACATTACAGATAAGCGAAAGGGTTTAGTATTTCTAACTTGCTGATACAATTTGGAATTACTTTCTATGACGCTTTTTTTCTTTTTATAAATACCCTTAGGTTACTGATGTGCCAAATGTAGTCTACTTTGTAAAGAACGTCAGACATCTGTGCTCGCCTGATTTCGTTCCTCTAGATCCAGACTTCATTCTGGATGTGACTGGGTTGCTTAGAAAAGTTGACGTTCAAATGGTAGCCAAAGTCATTTCAGCCTATTGCATTTCCATGTTCCCATTCAACCTTTAATACAACAATTTCTACCAATCTCTATCTGGATAGAATGAAGTAGATATGGAATAAGGTTTGTGAACATGGTGTCTACAAAAGTGCACGCTGTGAGGGAAATCCTAAAGCTACACATAAGATCTTTTATTTTATTTTTGCTGAGTATTGCTGCGACTTAAATAGAGTTAACCAATCCGCCTAGTAATTTTATTAATTTTTATTAACTATTTATTTCTTTGAATAATTGTTTTAATGGAATAAAAATATTTGGTTAAATAATTAATATTAAAATGGTAAGAAAGATTTATAAAGCTGTATTATTTCTACCAGATGTTATATACTCGTATATAAAGGAACTGATCATGTTATTCTCACAAACACTCATGAATGGCTCAATCGATTTGCTTAAATTTAGTTTCGAAATACTTGTATAAAGTCCAAGGAAGGTTTAAAAGGTGAGAAAATATCCTGAATTGTTAACGAACCGGGTTTTTAACTGGATATAAAAATACACGCAAATTTTATTGAAGACACACACTTTCTTTTATTTTTGGCAAACAAAAGAATTGCAAAGCAGAAAGATATTCCACTCCTTGCCTTCACCTACCATATTTTATTAAGTAACGTTTATCGTTTGTTATCAAATCTGAAAATTGTTATGTAGCATGACGATATATACCTTTCTCTAAGATTAGTGACAATGTTAATCTCTGAACCTACTATAAATATTTGACCAAAGATTATTGTCAAATATTGGTGGATCTTTGGTTACCTTCTTTATAATTTGTGTTAGAGTGTCTGTTTCTTCAGGGAGAGTTGTTTTCGTACAAATCAGTTGACACAATTATAAACCAGGATGCTTTATCAACTATCCCACAGAGCTTTTAAATTCATCAGAACTGCCTGGATACCATCCTCACAATTTGAAATTAAAACAGTTGTGATCTTGCTGCGTAAAATTAACCAACCACGACTCTGAAATTGAACGAGATTAACTGTTAAAACCCCAATGAATAACGTCATCTAGGCAACAATCATCAAGGGAAAGTACAAAGGAGATGATATCTTGATCCTGCGTATTCCGATGATTCCAACGGATTTTTCTTTTGATTTTAAGCGTCTACAAACGCGTGCGTTTCTCTTTCCGATGACTATAAATAAATCGTAAGGGCAGTCATTGGAAGTTTGCGGAATCAAATTGGCGTTTCCCTGTTTCTCTAGTGAACAATTACACGTCGCGTGTTCGTGCGTCGGAAAAACATATTTATATTGTGACTTTGTGGGTTAGTAGAATTGAAAGTCCAATTTGCCGAAATTCTAAATGTTCTTTATTTGTGTAGAAATACACTCCGTAGCAGCAGGATTACATCACATATCACAACACAATCTTCCAATGTCGCTGACAATAACAAACAGCTCATATACAACAACACAGCTGTTCTCTGCTTACCTCTCGCGACTCACTCACTCTCGTTTCACAACTGACTCATCACTAGCCATGACTTCTTTTTATACACCCATTGATGAATTCCAGTCTGTTATCGAATTTTCTCTAACATGTCACCAGATAAAACACGAATGTTCTAGAATGTATATCGGTGCCGGCAAGTCTTTCACCTCTGTGATACACTATCCGTCTCTTGTTTATCGGCGCTATCGTTATCTGCCGGCTCTTTGTGAACGCTAGCCGCCTATCAGTTCCTTTGTGTAAACAAGCCGCGCGATCGTAGATAACGGCTCGCGACAATATATTTACGCGCCACAAAAACAAAGAAAAAATATTATCAGAAAGCTTTAAATTGATTAACTTAATTGCAAACGTGTTGTATTTAAACTTCACCTTCAATTGCAGAATAAATGATTAAACCACAGTTTTATATAGATAAGTTCAGGCAACTTCTCTTGGAGGTACTGAGTTCGCCGGGTCAGCTAGTTTTATATAAAAAGCAGATATTTTTCAGATAGCTGGTCTAAACAAGGTTGGAAAATTGATTTAGAGGAAGTTATTGGCCTTTCCTCACAACGAAAATACAGCGGGATATGATGCGAGACACGATGAACTTGTGTCAGGTTTCCGGGTCAATGAGTATCGCTCGTTACACTTGCCATGTTATAGAAACTCTGTAATCGGGCTGCGGGGTTTACGTTTATCACCAGCTGCTCTTCAAAACGCTCTGTTTAACCCAATTACCTTATTATCCCTTAAACCCATCCAGCAACCGTGTCCTAACTTTGCATTTTATTTTATGTGCTCATTTCCCAAAGACAAAATGATAATCAATGCAGATTGAGGTCTGTTTTAAATTGACGTAGATTTTGTGACTAAAACTTCTCAATATATAGAAACGATAGATATCATATAGCCTAATTTTGCTTCTGTACATTGCAGGCGCATCCAATAAGCAAATAAAAATCTAATGTGTCATTCGACTTATTTCCACTCATAGTCATTTATTTATTGTTATCTCTTTTCTACAATCTATTCCATAAAATGCATATTTTTCAGTTGCAGCAATATCTTCATTAGACACCTTCGTTGTACTTATAAGGCAGAATACAGGATGCGATACGCAGCGCAAGCATTCTCACCATCTGCCCGCATATGCCAGAAGATCCGACAACCAGACCTGAAAGATGACAGCGAAAGGAACGAAACTAGTAAGGGAGGTAATGGAATCTGTAGACCACACTCAACATTCGCCTAGCGACAAGGAAATCATGGAGAAAGTCCAATCGCCAGGCATCAAACTCGCGAACTACCGAATGATGGTCAGAGAGGTTATCGCTTCAACAATTCTACAACCCTTATGTAATGGTTGCTAAAACAATATAGATCTTTATGGAAGGAAAACTTTTTTCACAAATATATCTGGAGGCAAATCTGCGAAGGGGGCCACTGAATGCAGTGGAAGAAGGTTAAATCAAACTTGTGCAAAGACAGAAACCGCTCGAATATTCCCAGATTCTACACTTTCTTTGATTACTGTTTTAATGTCAATTCTTTTACATTACCTCGCGGAAACAAATTTGGGACCCACTCATTTCACTGCTAAGTCAACTTCTGCTACGCCAGTACCAGACATGAACAAGAGCTCCTGTAGTCCTCAGTAATCGAATAGGATCTTATATCTGCAGGAATATCACAGGTCCTCCTATGCTTCATTACCTTCCTATGCTACCACATAGAATAGGAATCTCTGATGCCTCTATGATGAAGGACGTATCGTAGATATACTCATGGTCCCTAGGACTTAAATTCGCCAGGTGTCAGCTACAACGTATTTGGTTAGTAAGTACTGTTCAGTTCGGATTTACATAGTATTAACACATCCTGGATTTACATAAGTTTGCAGTCGTACCTATCTCTCACCGAGGTACTTTCAATTTCGTTAGCACTAATCTCCTAGAGACATCATCACCCTCACCTCGTTTCTAGCCAGGCTTGTCTTTACTCACCCTTATTGCAGATCCACTAATGTACGTTGGAATTCACAGAACCTTTTCTTAGTGACTTCATTTACCATCTCGAGATGTCTGACATCAGTGTTGTCTACCTCAGGCTCGACAATAACCTAATGCCGTTCAATCTTGAGGTCACCTCCAATACAGCCTCCATGTCACTCGATGCCTTCAAGACCGGTTGAAGTCGTAGGACAATTATGACGCAGTACAACATCAAAAATCATACGTTACGTGCTCTCTAACACATGTAATGCTGGCAGCGGGTAAATAAAGAAGATGTTAACAAATCCACGTGACCGTTTATCGTAGCGCGCCTTCTTCATAATTTCCATGATGCTTCTGCCGTGTGAATAGTTCCTTGAAAAAGTACTGCAACTGAGGTATGGAGTCTTGAGTTCGTTTTGCTAAAGCGCACAACGAGTGTGTACTAAGCATATTTCAACTATAAAAACGTATACTAATAGATAGTTAAGTTAGTTTGTAATTAAAGTAAATCATGCTGCGCGCATATTGAAGCTGAGAGGCGTATCCAGTCGTGAATCATGACGGAACTGGCAAGTACTGTTAAACATGCGCGCGGAAAGCCATTACGAAGAGGTGAAAAGATAATAATATTGAATGTATTTAATAAGGTCAGTGAAAATTTTCCAGAACTTGCTATCGATGAAGTGGTGAAATTAATATTTGAATCTACCGGTGTGTCGGGTTCCAGCATTTATAGTGTACCAAGCAAAAAGCCACATTCAGTAATGTTTCAACTCCCGACAAGAAGAGACCACGTGCCAGATCAGTGTTGGATGTTGTCTGTGATTGGTTTGCGAGGTCAGCAATCCACCGAAAAGTTCATCAGTTCCCCAAATTACACCGATAGCGTTATTGTAATGGATAATGCCCCTACTACAGTGTGAGGATAGAACGCATACCAAACTCAAGTGACATCATAACATGGCTACAGAGTAAAAATATAATTTTCCACGAGGGGCATGCTAAGACGAAATTGCTGGCAATGGCCAAGTCGCGTGCTAAAGAGTACGAAAAATAAGCAAGTAGCAATTAATTTTGATGGATATTAACAATGTGCTACGTGATACTCAGCTCGAAAAATGTGCCTTTAATGTCGAAAATTTATATTAATATTATATTTAAAGAAGCGATTAGGCGGTTGGCTTGAATAAATGCGTGCTTTTCGTGTTGAAAATGTATATTCATATTATTAATACATATTAATATTATACTTAACGAAGCAGTAACAGTACTGCCATACCGAACGTGTGTGGACGCGGAGTGATACAGTACTTTATTCTCTCATTGGACATAGCAGCTGTCAAAGTAATTTCCTTACATTACAGCTCTAGTGATTTCAATTTTAAGTATCAGTCAATACCTACCGTTTAGAGATTTCTCTGCGTTGTGGTACAAAACATAGCTCCGTCGAACCAACGAAAAACAAATATATTGCTAATATTGTTACAGGAACCAACCTCAACTTTTGTTCGTTCCCTTCTTTGTTCTCCTTTCATTGTGTAACTTGCAATGGTTTTTATCTGGAACTGAATTTCGAAAGACCGTATATAGCCACATTTTAATTTATTATTAATCCAGTTCAATAAACGTGTTTGCATTAATTGTTCCATTGTTAGTGCTGACGGAAGTTTTCGAAAATGTAATTTACAACTAAAGCTTGGCTAAAACGCATGGTATGTAATAATTAAGCTATTTTGTGGTGTGCAAATGAAGTTCGTAATGCTCTCTCACTTTATTCCACTCCCCGGCGTTTTCAAATAGTCACGTAAATGGATAAATGGAAGATGCATGTTGGAGCGCAAAGCATAAATGCTAAATTGACTGATCAGAAGCGCTTCCTATTCAAATAAGAAGCTATATGCGCTGGCATATTGCGACAGGCTTAGATTTTTATGATTATTAAATGTTCTCAATTGTCGATATAATAGTGAAACTTCAGGAAACTGGTTTATAAAACATCATTTACATATATGCACAGTAGTAAAGAATGGAATTGCCTTTCTTACGGTCTTGAACTTAACTTTAGTCATTCACTTCTGCGTTTTTTTTTCTAGCTAAGCTAAAACTTTCAGACACAGAACTTTATATTTGGCTAGTGGTACGTTTATCCATTATCCATTTTCTCATACATTACATTTTTGGTTCTATGCTAATGGCTTCATTGCCAGATGCAAGGCACTAGAAAACAACAATTTTGGTTCTTCATGTTTAACATATAGTTTAACATACTAATTAATTTACTGATTTATACATTGTATATATATATATATATATATATATATATATATATATATTATAAGGATGTATTGGTCAATATTTTGCTGAATCTGCGTATATCATCATCATTTTCATCATCATTATTATAGTTTAAAATACTATAGTACTGGTATGCATGAAGTAGTCTAAATGATATGAGGTTTAAGTATGTATATTTATTTTTTGATTTCTGTATTAAATAAAAATAATATTAATCCAATAAAATGGTTTCAGTTTCTGAAGAAAATTAAAATGAAATTTCTCTCATCTATGTATTATTTTACCTGTGTTTCTAAACTTCTAATTATTTGTTTAAACATAATAAAATCTAAGTATGATTAGAAAATAGAAAATAAATTAAGGAATAATATGTCATACTCAGTTGCAGTATGGGACAATTAACCCAAAAACAAAGACATTTTCTTGTATTCTATTTGTCTACTGTGAGAGAGGTTTTGGGCATTCTATATTCTGCAGTGAGTAAAGAATATGATCACTTATTTACAACGATCTAAAACGTGGTAACCAAAGAGGTAAATATTACACAAATAAAAGTATTTGTTAATTAATGTCCACTCATTTTAAGAAGTTGATGTTAATACTTCTTTCTTCTTTTTTAAAAAATCGATTTCACGACCATTTGCTTGCATTGTCAGTTAACACAGTTCGTCGTATGGTTTAATTCGTCGTCAAGGATGCTATGTTCTTTCGTATTAGCAAAATCTGAAGACGAAACAAACCTAAAAACAGAATCAATTGCCGGTATATCAAAATTCATTAAGAGATTTTTATTTTTTAACATAAATACTTTTACCAACACTATTAACTCAATGGGACCATTTAATTGTTTTAATAATTTAACTTCGGGATTTATTTGACCAAAAATGATCTGCTACGGCCAATTTATCAACTTGTTTATATTTAATGTTACGAAAATGTTCTTTCTTTCTGGTTTCCACACTACGTTTCGTCTTTCCAATATAAACATGATCACAATCTTAACAATTAAATTGATAAATACCAGATTTTTTATTATTAGGAATTTTATCTTTTTTATAAAATGGTAATAAGTTTTTAATACCATATTTATTTTGAGGAACTTAAGTTATACAAACTTCTTTAAACTTTTTTTAAAAATGTTTATTAACCCAAGGATGGTAAGTACATTTTTTAAATTTATAATCATCTTTTATTTATTTAAGAGTAGAAATATCATTAATAGCTTTTTGATATTTAAATTTTGCAATATTATTTTGTATAAAGTTTTTATTAAAATCGTTAAATAAAGCAGTATTAATAATATTTTTATATTCTTTATGAAAGTCTTCTTTATTCAGGGGTATATTTATTAATCTATAAATCAAACTATGAAAACAGCAAATTTATGTGAAACCGGGTTAAAACTTTTTTTATATAATTATCGATATGAGTAGATTTTCTATAAATACCAAAATCTAATTTTTTATTATTTCTTACTATTTTCAAATATAGAAAAAGGAAGAAATCCATTAATTTCAGTTTCTAATGTGAATTTTATAGCTTTGCCTTGTAAATTTAGTAATTTTAAAGCATCATTAATAAAATAAAATAATTAATAAAATAGTTTTATTTGTGTAATATTTATTACTCCACTGTAACTAGCTTCATGTTCTGTGTAAAAGAGGTAAAATTGACAATGGTGTAGTTACCAAAATTTTAAACAACGGGTTAAGCAGTGTAGTCTTTTTATTTTGTCTCAATTTTTAAGATATATCGAAGAAGCCATATGAAAGTAGCACATCAAATTTATCAATTTATATCCTTTATATACAGCCAGAGCATTAGGTGCACATCACATTTGAACCCTCGACAAAGTTACAGATAGTTTCATAGTTAGCAAGATGTTAGGTTTGTGCATTCAGACAGAAACAATGATCCTAGGTTCTTGTACTACCCGGAGCTGGGATCGCAATGAGTTTTTGCGCAATTCAGTACAGCTGTTGTGTTCGATGCAGAATCATTAATGAGATTAAAGCCATTATCGGAAACAGTTCCTTCCATATGGGGCTTGTGATGCTGCAATTTGTATCGGAAGTGAGGAATGGTCCATGACCAAAAGAGCATATGGAATCCTAATAACGTGGACATAACATATGCCCGGTGGACGAGGAAAAAGTGTACCAGTAACCTAACCTTGTTATAACATCGGATGGAAAACAGGTAATTTAAAAATCCAAACGAAACATTCACAGGAATACAAATCCAGAGAGTGTGTTCTATTGGCCTACATACCAGATTCTAAAATCGGAGCTACCAACTTCGAATTCCCATAGGTCGGGAAATTTTTTGTGTTCAGAATAATTTTCTGTTCTCTGGATTTTCTAGTAAATAATTATGTAACCGAACCGATAAGGAATAAAACAATAAAGAATGAAGTAATAAAAATGTACACAGTTACAGAAACATAAGTTAATAATACCTATATATATTGAATTATTAAACTCTGATTCAAATTTCTAATTATTTTCTACAAAGACTAGAAATCCCGGAGTTTTAAGGCATATAAAACATTGCTAGATGTAGGCTATTGTAGCCTACCACTGTTAGGAAGAATCCTGGGCATCTTAGTGGGGCAACATTCGAGAGAGTGTTAAAATTAAGTTATGTGATGAATCTAAATTAGTGAACGCTGCTGCCTCACTGTACATAATGCTTAAGCTTATCGGATTGAGGGCATAAGGAGCAGACCACAATGGCGCTGGCTGTAAAATGTCGCCACGCCGGTCGTGGTCACAACGAATGTTGTTATAACTCAATGACATGCTAAGGCCTTTACAATAAAATAAAAGCCTGAAGCTATGGGTAGTGATTTTTCTCTGGAGTTCTTAACCTTTCCCGACCGTCCTTACCCCCTATGTAGTTTATAAACCTTTGAGTTAAATGTCTCTATAGTACTCTTATTTACCAAGAGGTGTTACAATATCTAAGTATTCGACTTCTTTACTAGATACTTGAGTCAGGTGAGGCATTTAATATAGGTACACATACCAAGGTAAAACCAGCGGGAAGACAGCGCTTCCCAGAGCAAAACGTCTTGGTCACAGTCTCAGAAGTCTTGCTAAATTCTCAAGCTTAATTAAGTTTCTGACATGACTCTATTCCTTCTGAGGTATAAGTCACCGAGGCACCAGAACAATTACAGGTTGTATGTATAGCTGTACTAAATATGTTTGGGGTAATTTCCAAGTTTTTCAATAAGTTCTAACGGGTCAAAGTAACGCGTTACTACAGAATAGAGTGTTTCGCAACTACAAATAAATTTATCTAGGCATCTGAATTAATTTGTATGCACAAGTGGGATTGGAAAAATTCAAAGAATACAAATATCTCATTGCTTTTTAATGAAGTATGCATTTAGCGAAGCTTATAAGCACAAAATTTTTGACAATTGCTTTTATTCTCAAATATTCGTTTGATGAATGCATTCCATAATCAGCATCATCATCATCGTTATTACGTCGCCCTCTCGGTAGTGTAGATGGTAGGATGTCTGCCTCACGTTCAAGAGGTCCCGAGTTCGAATCTCGGTTAGAGTGAGTTGCCTGGATAAGGTTTTTTTCGCGGTTTTCCCTTACCCTAAAAGCTGAATGTCAGGTAACTCTAAGCTCCATTGACCCCGGGCTTATTTGAGCATCATTTCATCCTTCAATTCATCGTCCAATATGGCTTAACGTTGGAGGACGTAAATTAAAAACAAAGTCGTTATTATTTTTCGTATGTGTAATGTCCTTTAGGAGCATACTGGGAGCTTAAACTTGAGAATCACAGGTGTTAAACTTGCAGAATTTTTAAATGTTAGTTTCAATCAACTTTTAGAATTACTTTTTTATTTAAAGCCTTCCAAAATGTGCCATATCGACGTTCAATGAATTGGACGAAATGATGTTTAATTAAGTTCAGGGTCCACAGCGCTTAGAGTTACCTTTTAGAGTAACCTTTCACCTTTCATTTAGAATAAGGGAAAACCACGCAGAAAAGAACCTTAAAAAATAAACAATATAACCTACGCTGACCAAGATTCGAACTAGGACTTTGAATGTGAGGCACACATACTATTCCCACATCACAGAAGCGGGCTACGACGCTTCCTCACACTCACCCCCAACCACGTGGAGACACGGAACTTGGCCAGTTAATGGAGAATATTTGTCATTTCGCCGTATATCTATACAAAAATCAGAAATACTCAGTTAAGTCTGAGTGACAAAAGAGCATCCTGACATAAATAGTGAATGAAATGGGAGTAAATTAAAGGACTGGAGAAAATCTTGCATTTTCTATGGAGAAAGGGGAAAAATAAAATATATTTCAATAACAACTATCTCGATTTTCCGTTGCGGTCAGCATTTTTGGACCAAGAGATAAATTACAGGCTTTCAACACTATTCAAAGAAATAGGAGCGAGATTAAGATATCTGGTAGGGAAAAAGCTCTTAGTCTTTTAAATACACAATTAAAATTTAATTATGAGGGTTCCTATTTCTATTTTATTTCTTATTAGGCTACCCGTGACACTGAAGGCTTCAATTCGACTTTCGTAGGAAAGTTGACTTAAAGTTGGCACGTTAGTAAAGCGGGTCAGGCGGCAGATTTATTGTTGAAGTTGTATTTGAGATTACTGAAACAACCAACTTAAAACAAGTTCTATGCTCTTTATGTATATCAGAGCATAATCTTTGTATTTGTATCTTAAAGGCCAAGTAGATAAATGTTATGAGTTTCCTTTTTAACAAATCAATACGGAGATCATGTGTGAGATGGAGATGAGTGAAAATGAACCCCAGACCCACAGAATTGAAATTTACTCACATTTCTTTTTTCAGAAAGGCAAAATCAGAGTTTACATAAGCAGTTATCAAATTTGAACCTTCCTGACTATGTAACGATACTTACTCTGCCCTAATGTAGTGCGATCCATATAAACCTGAACCACTTCAATGGGACATAACTCTTGAACCAATAATTGGACACAGGTGAAAATTTGGGATAACATAATACACAATTAGGAGATTACATTACGCTATTTACATCTCAGAGAAAATGATGCAAGTGTCCTCCACCAGCATCTCTACATGTTTGCACACGTCTCACCATATTCTCCGAAGTTTCACGGAGAGTATCCTCGCCAATGTTACTTATTTCGGTTCGAATGGATTCCTTGAGAACATCAATTATCGTGGCCTATTCTTGTACACTCTATTTTTAGATAATCCCGCAAGAAAAAAATATCCGGAGAAGTTAGGTCAGGGGATCTGGAAGGCCAAAGACCTTTCGAGATTATTCGATTACAAAAGAAACTGGTTACAAGTTCCATAGTGTCATTAGATGTATGGCACGTTGCTGCATCTTCCTGGAAATAACCTTCTCTTAATTCAATATCATCTCAGTAAAACTTCAGAGAATATGGTGAGACGAGTGCAAACATGTATAGATGCTGGTGGAGGACATTTCCAACATTTTCTCTGAGATGTAAATAGTGTAATGTAATTTCCCAATTGTGTATTATATTCTCCCAAAGTTGCACGTGTGTCTTATTATTGGTTCAGAAGTTATGGTTTATTGAAATGGTACAGGTTTATATGGATCGCTGTACCACAGAGGCTGACAATGGTGAAAATATATTTACCTCAACGATAAATTTGCAAACGAGGAACCCTGTACTAGTTCATAATGGAAGTTTAATCTTTGCACACTGGATTTAATTAAACTACTTCTGTGTAGCCATGTAATCGATTAAAATACGCTCAGTGCACCGCCAGGGGAAAAAACGTAAACTGAAAGAACGAATAAAACAAACTGCAATCTTATCGGAAGCATTAATCTTGTTTGTACTCGAGATATTGCTTGTTCCTGCGGGAGCTGGTAACCGAACCTGTAGGAGAGTTATCTGGCAACATAAATAACAAAACATCTGGGAATCAGACAAAGTATACTTGTTTAAACTAGAGCACAGCATTTTTGGGATGAAAACCGCATTTTAAATGTGTTATTTTCTTCAAAACAACAGAGAAGAACTGTGAGCTGCTGTGAACGCTATAATTCTAATCTATCCTTTATTTATATAACCAAAAGCATTTTCTTACTAAAACATAAACAAATATAAAATTAACGGAGGGCAAATTAACATAACCGCTTCAAGTAAATTTCATTTTGAGCCAGGCGTGTGGCACGTTCCCTCTATTAGTTAATATATATATATATATATATATATATATATATATATATATATATATATATATATTCAATGAAATTATAAATATTTGCTACAGTGTAATTAGGGGATTAAAATTGGATGTAGACACTAGACAAGGTATGTGTTCCATGCGAATGCTGTGTTAGTAGCTTCTTCTGAAAATATCATTCAAAATAAATTATAGGTGTAAACAAATGTAAATAATTCGGAAATGACTTTTAAGAGTCTAACGACTAGTATAATGACGATGACCTGATGTGACGTTTTCTCGTACCTCTGGTAGATCTCGCTGGCTCTGGTAGATCTGCGGCTGAGGTGTGGATTGGAGTGCAGGTGGTAAGAAATGGTATTGCCTCGGCTAGCTTTAGTCGGTACACTTTGTTCTTAGTCACGGCGTGCACAATCCAACAATAAATATCTTCAAGTTTATAGGCAGGTATTTATTGAATTAATTAATATAAGCACTTTACTATTTACATTACTTGTGCAATATTTAGCGGGCCGAATATACTGGTGCGTTAGGTGATAAGCTCACGTGTGTTTCACCAACTGTGAAGGAGGCAGAATTGGCTGAAAGACGCTTCTTTGCGAGGGTTGAGATATCTAAAGTTAGCTTTCAAACGGTATCTGGGGTTCTTTGTCCCCTTAGGCATTTACCAGGTCTGGTACTGTCCACCAACGCAGAGTGAGTCTCTGAAAGAAATGCGCCCCCTTTCACAGTGAGACAAGGACAGCGAATGTCTGTGACAGAACGCATGCTAAACAAAGAGCAGAACCGTTAAAAGACATGCGCCTTATTCACTCTGTGGGAACCTTCTGCAATCCCCTTGCGTCTCAGGCCCCGGAGATTTCTTTCCTGTGGTATACTATACACCCTAGGCACCACCTCTATACCCGATATCGCCATGACATTTTACATTTATTTTGAGATTAAAATAGGCATTACATATTATTTCACCTTTAACGCTATATAATACCTATTACTAGATTAGATTGATTTGCGTTCAGTAGGTTTACTTGTATTCAGAAAAGGCTGTGAACATTGAACATGTCCAGAGGTATAAAGTTTAATAGCATATATATGTACAAAAGTTAACATAAGACACATATTATAGTATACAGGCAATATGGAAAACAAAGCAGGGATAATTATATATGATACAAAATCAAACACTTTTTAATTCAGCTTTCACTTGGCTTAAGCCAGTACGTCTCAACCTTTTTGAAATGGATACCATTCTTGTTATTTCTTAAACACATATACATTAAAAATAAACTTTCAACATGCATACAAGATTTATTGGTCATGATTTGTCATTGGAACAGTAAGATACTACTTAAGGAGCTACAGAAGCATTATCAGGATAATTTGTCATTTAGATAATCTTGTACAGAATAAAAAAGATTTTGAGCAAAGGTACTCTCTAACAGCATTTTTAAAAGCACCGAAATTATCATTTTTTTCTTTAAGAACATTAGGAAGTGCGCCAAATATTTTGATAGTTTCATAATGCACACCTTTCTGGAAGTAAGAAAGTTTAGCACTGGGATAATGGATATTATACTTTTGTCTAGTGTTTATTCTGTGAATTACATTATTTGTTGCAAATAAGGCACGATTGCATACAAAAGAATTTTAGGAGCAAGAATATATACATGCAAGGAAGCGTTAATATCTTCAATCTTCTAAAAAGATCTTTACAGGAGCATCTGTTGTGGGTAGTAGTGATGATTCTTATAACCTTCTTTTGCATAAGAAATATTTTCTTTTTTTTTTTACTTTCTACTGAGTTGCCCCAAAATAATATTCCATATTCCATAATAGAGTTAAAGTATGCATAATATACTAATTTAAGTGTGACAATAGAACTCACATTAACTAGCTCTCGGATAGCATAACAGGTAGAGCTGAGTTTAGGTAAGATATAATTTATGTAAGCTTTGCAATCTAAATATCTGTCCACTTGAAGGCCCAGAAGTTTTATGCTGTCAATTACTTCTAATAACATATCATTAATCCCGATTTCTATTTGAGTATGTGACGTACGACAGTTATAAATTTGACCACTTTTGTTTCGTCTAGATTCACAGATAATTTGTTCGCTTTAAACCAGCGAATATATTCAAAGAATAATTCATTTTAATTATACACTCGTTTAAATTTGTACTGGTCACCAGGACACTAGTGTCATCAGCGAAAAGAACGGTACTTGCAATGTCATTTATATAAAGTGAGAGGTCATTTATATAGATCAAAAATAATAAAGGCCCTAACACGGAACCTTGGGGTACTCCATGAGTTACTACTTTCCAGTTCGAAGTTTGTTTTTCATGACCAATATCACTGACGGCTACTTCAACGCTCTGTTTTTTTCATTTAGATATGATGCAAACCATCTTAAATGTTTATTTTTTAGCCCATAAAATTCCAATTTTGGTATAAGAATGTCATGATTAACACAATCCAAAGCCTTTGCTAGATCACAAAAAATTCCACCTACATGTATTTTATCGTTTAAAGCAGTCAACATTTCATGTGTAAGTTTGTAAGTTGCATTATTAGTCGATATTCCCTTTCTGAATCCAAACTGATCACTGACAAGTATGTTGTTATATTCAAGGTGTTTATACAGTCTGGTGAACATTACTTTTTCAAAAACTTTTGAAAAAAATTGGTAAAAGAGATATTGGTCTATAATTTGAAACATTATTGCGTTCGCCTGTTTTGAAAAGAGGTTCAACAATTGAGTATTTCATTCTGTCAGGGAAAATGCCAGTCTTTAGAGACTCATTACATAAACAACCAAGGGGAATGCTAATTTGTGAGGAGCAAGATTTTAAGATTTCTATAGTTATTTCGTCATAACCGGAAGAATTCTTCATTTATATAGAGTCGTTAGTTTTATTTATTTCGGTAGGTGTAGTTAAACTGACTTTAAATGTAGGTACAGGGTTTGTGAAACTTCATCTCAGAAATTCTGGTGCTGCATCTTTACTTCCATAATTAATATACATCCAAAAAGAATTTATTAAACAATTCTGCAACTTCAAGAAGTTTGGCAATTTCATGATTGTCAACAGAGTGTTATTGGGCAATTTTCTGATGAGTGCTTACATATAATGTGTTTACTATATCATTATTAACAAATTTGCATATATTCATTAGTATATGAGTAGGGTGGAAGTAATACCGTCTCAGTATGTTGAAAATACAAAGTCAATGGCAATACGACGTATATACTGGAAATAAATAAAAGCTGCCATAAGTAATAGAAGAATAAGATAAGTTTTCATGCATTTAAGGTATCATATCCAGTGGAATAAATGTAAATATGGATAAAATATGTAATTCAAAACAAAGTAAATTAAACGGGATATTCAAAATATACTTGAATAACATGAGCAGTGAATGAAATAAAACAAAAGCCACATTATTAGCAAAATCAACTTTAAAATATGTTTTGAAATATGCACCCCATGACGGACACTGTGGGGTCATCTATGGCTGTCCATAGCTACAGACGTAATAAAATAGGTAATTTGCAAATAAGCAAGCAGCGTACTGTATATAATTCTGGAAATATTTCATCTTCTTACTAAAAATTAACTTTAAGCTGATTAAAAGCTTTTGTTCATGTGTTTCTTTTGTTGCCTCTACTTTTACTATTACTGATTGAGTTAGCATTGGTTTTATATAAGTAACGCCACTTTAGTAAGTATTTCAATATTTCTAAGACCGTTAAGTACTGAAGTTAAACATAATGAAATAGATTGGAATGCTCTTTTCCAAACAATCTAATCAATTTGTCCCCTCGTCCTTTGTTTGGTATATCTCCTCCTTTTTATCACTCAGAGCAAGTTATCAGATTGGAGCATCACTTTGCGAAAATCAAACAGTATATGAGTACAAGGAACAAACTGTGAAAACAATGTGGAATGTTACGCTGACATGTTATTTATGAGCTCTTTTTTCTCTTAAGAATGATGCTCAAAACCATGTAGTTGACCGCCCTTATATATACATCATATCAAAAAGCCATAACCTATACCATTCGAACTATCATAGAAAAAACAATGAAACGCGAGCAAACGATTCTAATTTGTTTCCGAAAACAATGCCACTCACATTGAAAATTTAAATATTTTAATCTAATAATATGTTTTGGTGAATCACTTCCTTTTATTCTTAATTTACAAATTCTACAGAATTTATCAATAATTTGGAAAGAACTTCTGATATTATTACACATAAACATTCGTTACCCATTTACAAGTTTCGTTATGGATATAAATTGAATAGATATTTGTATTACCACAAAAAACCTCGAAGAAACAGAAAAGAGTAGTAATTCGCATTTAGTTAAGTGCAGGGGATCTACCCAAAAGTCCAAAGACCCTGGCCTCCTTCAATCCGGGAGCGATGGATAACTCCGGGGGTGTTTCCATGGGACAATACCTGATTTCTTAAAAATCCCTCCCGTTGACAACAACGTCAAGACGGAATGGAAGTGGATACGCTACATACGCGTGTCAACCCCACAGGGAAGACTACCGAAAACCTCGGTGGGGCTGCCTGGTGATTTAGCACACCTTCTACTAGTACCCGGGAACTATGAGACATCCCTCTACCCCCTCCGGGCGGCCGTAGCCTGGTCGGAGGTACCGAATTCCCCGTGGATGTCGGGAACACGCTGCACCCTCGAGTCCAACCCAATCCGACGGGAGGGGCTCGGCAGTGCGGCCCGAGGTTCCTCTAGTGACGTCACAGGTACCACGAGTGCTAAGGGTTCTCAGCGCCCGCACCACGACAGTTGAAGGGGATAGATCCCCTCCCCTATGGGATAGTAATTCGTATTCGAGTAAAGTTTAAGCTATATTTCTGGAAAGGTAAACTAATAACAAAAAATGCCCCAGAAACGGTTAAAGACACAAAACAATTGCATAAATATTCCTATATTCTGTGTGGATTATCAGCTCAAGGGTACGCATGATGTGTAAGAAGAACGCTAATAATAATTTGGAAACACCTCAAATGTTATCAAGCAATTCATTGGAATAAAACAAACGTTCGAATATCAGATGTCAAGTGACAGAATGACGGGTAACTCTAAGCTCTATGGACCCCGGGCTCATTTGAGCATCATTTCGCCCATTCCATTCATTGTCCGATATGACTTAACGTTGGAGGAAAAAAAATCTTGTGTAGTTATTTTTTCCATCGTTTAGGCTTTACCCATGTAGACAAGTCATTCAGAATGACGACGTAATAACGCTTTTTAAGAAATTACAAAACAATGAAATATTTTCTATACAAATGTTGGCATTGGGGATTTTTAAAATCTTTATACTCTATCGTTTTAACTTACATAGCAAATTGGGTATATAACTACCAACTGACTTATCATACAGAGCTTTTTAAAATAGAAATTATCTTTTACTGTCAAAAACTTGGTATCGAACCCTTAAATGGACTGCAACTTTTTCTACTTGCCACCTATAACTAAGCAGAAGGGAAAGAAACAGAAATGTCTTTTTCCAGTTTGGTCTAAAGGGATTTATACCCTTCTGCCGAAATAACCTGTGTACTGTGGTCATCCAAAGAGATGTCCTTCGGGAATGATTCGCACAATACCAGCAAATTCTTGAATAGAAAAGAAAATATATGCTTTAAAGAATCTTGATGTTAGAAGTTGAGTTTCTTCTGGTTTCTCTTTAGGAAATACAGCAGCAGTTTTCACATTACATTCACAGGATTACAGTTCTGCTAATCGAAGGCGAAACCAGGCACATTTTAATGAGCCACGGTCGAAGGTTCTGTTTAAAGGGGAAATGTTAGCACAGTTGTGAAAAATGTTTGATTGCCATAAAAGTAAGGAATATGCCGTTACTCAACAGCCTTTATTAAATGTACTTTGATGGAAGTTTCCCTAAGGTATTTTGCCGAAGCAATGAATACATTTGTTAATCAATTCTTGTCCTTTCACACATCCGTGTGTAATACAAGTTGAAAATATAGAATCAGTCTGAAACATTCTCTGCTGTATTTGGGATTTCAACCTCTTCTCTTCAGCTTAACGTGTCGCTGCTTGAGCTACCAGGGCAACACGCCGGTAGGTTTTATCCTGAAGTTTTCCTTATCCTGATAGACGAATGTCAGGTAACTCTAAGCTCCGTGGACTCTGTAAACATTTGAGCATTTGAGCATCATTTCACCCATTTCATTCACCGTGCGATATGACAACTTTGGAGGAAGTAAAATTAAATTAAAAAAAAAAAAAACACGCCGGGGAATATTTGTCAACAGCCGTTGTAGCTGTCGAACGCTTGTCACTGATATGGCGTGAACAGAAAGGGAACCCAAATAAGGAAGTTACTTGAATTGCTAACAGAATTTTTAGGCTCTTAAAAAGTTTTGAAATGCACATGTACATTAGAGTAAAACAGACGTGTTAATTTAAAAACAAAGGATGTGAGTTGGTAGATGATTATTAGATAAATAGAGTCAACCTGAAAAATTCAATGCCATGGTCGGGATTTGAACCACGGATCTCCTGGTTTCCGTCCAGTCGTTCTTACCCATTGAGCTACCATGGCCAACGTGCCAACCTGACATTAAATTCTCCAGTCGACCCATATTATTTTCCCGGTAAACCTATAGGGACTCTCGTATCCGAGATACACCGCTTAATATTAGTCAATTGGAGAATTTAATGTCGGGACGGTATGTTGGTCAAGGTAGCTCAGTGGTTAAGAGCGATTATACGGAAACTGAAATCATCTGAAACCTTAGCCTACATGCGGCTAGTGTGAGGAAATGACTAATTTCCACCAATTAACTTAGATGATTATTTAGTTCACTTAAATGACTATTCTAAAATTCATGTATGTATGTACAATACATAAGTAAAATTTTAATCATGTAGACAGGTTTGTTGACAATTTCAAGAGCAATTTTCTAGTATTGCACTTCCGAGCAGAGAAACTGTTAGAAAGACAAGAGGCAGTTAATTACTGTACGATATAAAAAAGCAAACATACGTTTAAACAAGTCTAGGAGTTGGGTAAAACCTTAGGAATAGTAAACAGCAAATGTTTACTATTTTTATATATAAAAATAAATTATTATACATGCAAATACGCTTTTTGTCCAAATGATAAATGTAATGTTTTTACGGGGGTGGGCAGCCGCAGGCAGGCAGTCAGACAGATCAAATCATGCGAGAAAATATATTTGCTAGCGGCAAACTGATGATATATTGCCAGGCGTGGCATTGAGCTGGTGCCTGACAGCAGCATTGGCATGGTAGTCAACTTTTTCTATACGTAACTAATAGTGTAAACTGAAACGCACCTACTCGATTGCTATTGTTCGTCCGAATAGTATGAAGTCAGACACAAATCTGGTTTCGAACTTCTGCAGACACTTTCAGAACCACAAGTTACATTTAGTAATATCGGAAATATACATTGACTCAATGAATCCTTTTTCTATACACACCCTTCTATGATTGGTAGAGAAGTGTTCATTCCAAGCAAGGATTCGATATTTTTCCAGAAGTAAGTGTTTTCAAACCGAGTGGTTTAGTCTGTAGCCCGCATTCGATTCCCATGCACCTCATCCATGGTTTTTTCGGGAGTTTTCTCAGGTTGCCAGGCGAATGCTGGGTAGCTTAATTACATCCCCCGAAATGCCTGTCTGTCCATTTCATCTCCATTATCATTTCTTATCATCTCACATCTGGTGGTCTCTTTCAGGGTATAAGTGTCGGCGAGTGTCTCAGCAATACATTTCAGGATGATATACTCCTGGTAAACACCTTCTCCTTCGGTAGGACGGTTTCCGACCTAGTGGGTCGTTTTAGGACCACTGTGGGTGGGATATTGGCATGTCGGGGAGTTTCCAACTGGTCAAATGTAGGGACCCTGCCCTCTCTATTCTCGAGACTCCTTGGGACAGCTGCTCTCTGTCTCCTCTCGTCTCATCCTTCCACCCGGGGATACCGCACTTGGGGTATAGATACAATAGATCAAGACTGCCGCAGTGCCGAATGCCCTCCGTGCCGTAATCTAATCCAGTCCAAGTGTTTTCAAGCTATAAGAATCATACACATAATCAAAAGCATTTGTACAAAAAGATCAGTGTCTGTCTGTGGGTCTCTGATGCCAACAGCACTCAAAAGCGACAAATAGGATAAATACTAATTCAGTGTCTACCAAGATGTGACGCAAGGTTGAGGAAAACCCACTGAACTCATCTTCAAATGTTATTTTCTTTCCTAAAATAGCTTTAGCAATGTGCCTGCATTATATTTACATGAATAATATACCTATAAAACACAGCTTGAATTCTATGTGAATAGCCTGTGAAGGTCCTCTTCATTTTGGGACGTGGAGAACTTAAAAAGAAAAGCCACAAAAGTATTATATATTTCATTAAAGAACAATTAATGCCGAATGAAGCTTTCTGAAGCATTTACAATTTATACAAATGTATAAATCCTTTATATATATCTGAAGTGTTATATCACTATTACTTTGTTTTTTAAGACATTTCAAAGTCTGCAGACAGTGACTTGCTTTTTAAAGACTTATATATTGCTTCAGCCTCCATGTCCCCATGTGCCTATAATGAAATGATTTGTGCAAATATTTATCTCTATACACATAACATAGATAGAAACAAAACCTTTTATAACAACATATTTTATTTTAACGACAGTGAATGTTACGTGGATGCAATATATGCGCTTTCTTTTTTCAACACTTGAGACGATTTTGTTTGGGGCTGCTTAGCTGTTCACATGTTTTATGTCATTGATGTATATATGATGATACGATGTATACCTTAAGGTTCCACAGCTGAAAATAATTTTAATTACAAAATTAGGGTTTAGAGATTCTTTAAGAATGTTTAAGGCTTTCCTCACCAATGAATCTGCAGGGTTTCCTTTTGAGGTATGTATGTTTTCAGACACCCTGAATCTAATAAACTATTCCAGACAGTTTTGCCGCCACATACATAAATTAAGCCGAAGCTAAAACCTAATCAGAGCAATTTATCTAATTTATCTAATTTCTGCTTTAATAGAGCGATATGTTTTTATATCGTTCTTATTGTTTAACAGACTGTTGCACATGATTGGTCAGTAACTGCTGACTGACGTACGAGATGAGTTACCAGTATAGCTTTTTCCTTTTTCCTCCTGTTTTTACGCTTGATTACAAAGGACGTTAAAGCAGGTAATGTATAATGTACTCCTGCTCTTTGTCCCCTGTTGGCTTTTCCCTCTTCGCCGCAAAATGACAGGTCTGCCTTCCTTTATTCATGTAATACGTTAAGTAAAGCACGAGTTTTATTGACAGAAAACAATTAATGTACTCTCAGAATGGCGCGCCAGCTTAGTGATTCCAAAAAGAGAAAAATTCGGTACCGGAGGTTCATGGTTGCTTAACCCAGAATTTTCAAGCTTGAGTAATTCTGCGATTTCAATAGACGTGAATGCAACGCTACGACACATACATTGTTACTTCAACATTATTTAACTGAATAGTGACGCAACATTTATAGCTACCTGAATCGTCACTGTTTATTTGTTTCCTTGGAGATGCGAGAAGGTGGTAGACAAAGCAAAATGAAGGTAGCCCTCCCGTCAAGTCGAGTTTCTCCAGACTTATGGTCCACAGGTAGATCAAAGGCCCTCTAAACTGCAGCATTCTGATATCTCTTGCCATTGTTATGCTATCCTGCCTTTAGTAATTTCTGTTGTGCGCGCGGACAATATTCCTCTATAAGCATTTGCTCGAGGAGCTTTCCTTTGAAAGTAGAGACAACCTCCCAGGCAAACTTCATAGGGGCACAGCAAGTTTTGCTTTCTTAGCTTCAGCAATACGGGAGTTAAAAACACATTCTCATACGGATATAACACAAATTATAAGAAATTACCACATGCTATCTTGTTTTTTATTTATTAAGTTTAAAAACTATTTAGAAACATAGGTCTACAAATGGGGCGATTGGAATCAAAATGACCAAGTATAGGAATTCTTGAATAATCCTATTTATCCATATTCAAACTATCATATCAATAGAAATAATGTAAATGTAAGCGGCCAAAATGCGCTGACAGATAAACATCGTCTGGTGAGTGGAGTCTGTGATCACATCGGACTGTATGAGGGATGGGGTGAGTTGTAAACTGCGACGTTATCGCTTAACTCCTAGTAACAGTTCAGTATTACTTTCTTTAGTCCTGATTTTAATGTAATGAAATTCCTACAGCTGATAATGAATGATTAGTAAGTAAATCTATCTGAGGTATTGAAAGAAAATTATCCTACTTGTGTCTTTCAGGTGAGTGAAAAACCTGTTAAAAACCTTAGACTGAGCGAGGTAGAAAGCAAGTCATACATCACGAAATGAGATCTCTTCGAAGTCCATTCTCACAAAGCATTTTCTCAGTTTTGAATCAATAAAAATGTCTCGTTTGGTATTGTTGGGTAAGGCTTCTTCCAGGGTTTACTTTGATCCTCAGAAGTTAAAGGCTATACACTGCTTAAAACGCATAACAGTAGAAGAAATACTCCCGTTCCACTGAAACTTGACACACAATAGTACTTCGTTCAGTTGCAACACTTAACTTCAGACGTGAACTTTGTACCGTGTCACCACTTTTTCCGGTAACGTTATGCAAATTTGAAGCAATGCGCGTTCTAGTCTCAGTTTCAAGCAACAATTTTCTCTCAGGATCTGCCTTAGTATATATAGGAGTAAAGATGGCACTGCTGACACTGGAATCCAAGTTGAAGACTTGTTTAGTGAATGCTCCTCTATTTAATTACGTAAATCGCGAAGTTGCCTACCAAGGGACATCAATCTATATTATGGTCCAGAATTACCGTACGTGAAGCGCATATTACGCGATAATACCTAATTCGTTAGTCGCGTAGCAACAAATACTTTCTCGAGCCACGTCTTCCTTCCTGGACGGACCGTCCAGCTGTGTGTGAGAACCCCTCACAAAAACCTTCTTATTCACACCAAAATTCCTTTACTCAAGGGTCCTTTTGTTACATTTATTTCGGACCACAGCTAATAAGAAGGTTCCTACATCTATTCAAATGTCGACCATATGGACCGCCTGCGATGATGCCTTCCCTACCTCACACTGAAGTACTAAACTAACATCCTGTTCGCATTAAACAAATATACCCAATGTTCATAAGTAATCTATTACGATTATTTATTACTGAATCCCTAATTTCGGTATCAACTTTTATCTGTATATACTTATGATATATTTGCTTATTATAAATTAGTTACCCACTACTCACTTAAATTCCTGGAATGACTGAACGTTGATAATCGACGTAATAGTGGCGAAGGTAATCATCGTGCAACTATTTCCTTCACACAAATTATTAAATGTTATAAAAGGCATCTGGGATAACTGCCTTGTTTACTGTAGGAGTTCAAAGGCATAATTAAATATATCTGATCAAAAAACGTCTATTGAGTGCTCTCCCATATTGGGGCTTGGAAGCACAAAAGCAGGAACAGTTTCAAGAACTTATATCACATACTTGTCTAACAGTAACTCCTGAATTGTAACGCAAACTAATCTGTACAGCCAGATGATGGAAATGATAATAAAATTATTCGAAAGTTTTGTTACTACAAATATGGAGAAATGCTACTTATGTAAATAAATATTTGTTATAGTCTGTTGCAGTGCAGACGAACTGTGCATTTATGTGATCTGTGGCCCGACTATAAATGGAACGGTAGATATTGTATTTGTAGTGCTAAATATTGCGTCAATATTGAACATTCTTGAGAGTTTAATTTATTTATGGACTCTGGTACTTGGAAGTAGCTAGTAGTGACACGGTATTTGTCCCTCAAGACATAACGGTTACGACAGTTCCCTATCGGGATCGATTCCCACCCTCAGCTTGTTACACTTGTTCAACATGGGATCTTACGTGTTGGCAGCATGTGCCTCGTCCGTATATCCTCGCACATGTCTTAGTTTTTCTTAGCTTTTCCTCGTCGTGGTAAGTCTGTAGAATTTACTAATTATCATTTTAAAAATCGCTGAACTGTATTGTAGCGTGAATGTTAATCCAGTTCCGTGCTGTTGATGTCACTGAAAATAAACTAGTAGAGACATACGGGTTACCGCGTATTCGTTTATGGTTTTCGCGCTCCACTCTGGTTTTGCGGTTTAGAGAACACGCTTTGTTGGTCAGGAACAGGTTGCCTTGTAAATGATACTGTTATGTTCATGAAATGTTGGAGCAAGCGGCCGAGTAACCGGTATTTATATCCATTGTTACCATTCCGGAGGGAAGAGTAAAATGAGATAACTTTTCCAAGCATGCTACACGATAACAATGCCTTAGCAATGACGTCCAGTGGTCTTATTTGATAACGTCTGGAACTGCAGGCTCTACTGCACCACCGCCAGACACAGGGTGGGCTTCAGGAAATATCGCTATGCTCATACCTGTATTCACTTGAGAGTTTGATGTCATCCTATCTGCTCATGTAGGGTCTGTGTGTCTAAAACCGGAAGGGGAGTATAGTTGGAAGTTCCCTAGTATGAGTCCAGAATACGTAGGGGCATATAGGCATAACAGAGCATTTTAAGGAAGGGATTGTTTACCCCTGATGGGTAGCGGCCTACACATGGCATGTTTAAGGAGCACCATCCCCCACACCCATAATAGAGCTCACGAGGGATGTCCAGCAGCTACTTGAAGTTGGTCGCGTGCGGCACATTTCATACTTTAGTTTACTGCAGGGAAACAAAGTAACTATTTGTATAGAGAGCAAGGTGGGTGTGGGACAGGGATGTAAACTCAGTCCGGTACTATTTAACCCTTTTTATAGATGATATTCTAGAGGAGATTGCTAATAATAGGGTTCACTCACCAGTTATTCATAACAAAAAAATCCCAAGGTTGTTATTTGCAGATGACTTAGTAGTTGGTTCTAGATCTGTTGGAGGGCTGAGAAGGGCAATTGAAGCAATAAGTAGTTATTGCCAAAAATGGGGGTTGAGAGTTAACGAAAAGAAAACGAAGATCATGGTTTTTAAGAAATGTTATAGATTGCGTAAAGATGAGTAATTGGAGATAAATGGAAGAGAAATAGAGGTCGTAAAGAGATTTGATTATCTGGGGATAAGATTGAGCTGTGATGGTAAATGGACTGAACAGAAAAAATTGGCTCTAGCAAAAGCTAAAACGGCCATGAGTATTGTAAGATATGTTTAAGAAAATTACCCGACATTAATATCAAATGGCTGGAAAGAATCTATACTGCCACAGTAGAAAATAAGATGTTGCATGGGGCAGAAATATGGGGAGTGGATGAAGCATGGGAAGAGGTGGACGTTATTAACAGATCCTTCTGTAAATATATTTTGGGCTTACCGGTAGCTTCACCCAATGGGGCAGCATAATTAGAGTTGGGAAGATATTCAACAAGGGTTAAAATTGTCTCAAGGGTATTAAAATATCTATACAGAGTTGCCAATTTGGAGGAAAGCAATATTATCAAGGAATGTTTTCTTTTGCAGATGAGAAGCAAACGGGGAGAGTCTTGGGCGCAAAAAGCAAGGGAACTGATGGAACAGATAGCTATGGGACATATTTGGAGAAACGAGGAGTATTACTGTAAGGGGCTTTTGGAAAGAGGTAGAATTAAGGCTGGAAGATTTAGATAGCCAAGTTATATTTACAGTGTAAGGGAGAAAAGATCATTGAGGACATATAGGGAAATAAAGACAGTGTGGGGGAGGGAGAAGTACATAGGTGTGTGTAATAAGTCAGGGTGAGAAGGATTTGCCTGGGCAAGGACAGGAGTTAGAAATCTGAAAGGTATTAGATATGAAAAGGATACAGGGAAATGACCAATGTGTGGAGAAGATGATACAGATTGGCATAGTATACTTTATTACAAACAAACAAAGATATGGAGAAAACAAATTTGGCAACAAAAGTGGGACAGTTTTAGGGATGGGGGGAGGTATTAATAATAAAGAAAATATTATTTGTAAAAGGAGAAAAGAATGTAAGAAATATAGGTGAATATCTGGGGAAAGTTAGAGAGAAATGGTTAAAATTGATGAAGAATAAATAACAATTAAGGGCTGGAAAACCAGAAAGGGATACAAGGGAGAGGATGGCCATCAATACACGGAAAACCAGGGGTTATGTGTATTGAGACCGAGACTTGGGGCAAGCAGGTAGGAAGGGTATGTTAGATGTGAATAAGTCATTTTGTTATTGTATGAAAGAAATGTTACACATGTCAATGTATCAATGAAATTGTAGAAGAAAGATGAGAAATAAATACAAAATACTTAATTTAGGCCGTTGCGGTTCTACTCCGCAGCAGATTTTTGGTGCAAAAGATTTATATACAGTAGGCATTATACAATCAAATTTCCAGATACTTTGCGCTGTGACCACAGTGATAGTTCCTTTGTTGGATTGATTCTTGAGACGCAAGCGGAAGCCTTCACACAAAGCATTCACACGAACGCCATTTCATCCCCAATATTAATTTGTTATAGACAGAGTGATTGTACACGCAGTGCCTAAGGTTAAACATTAAGAATATACAGTAATAATTAATTAGAATAAGTATGAGAATAAACAGAGACCATGATTATATTACAAAACTAAATACATTTATTGATAAATAATGGTACAAATAAAAATGTATCAATTCGTAGATCCAAAGTGAGGAATACCTTTTTAAATAATTTAGAAATCTAGTAACTAAATTTATTTAAATTTAGAATATGAAAGATTTAATGAAATTATATAAATGAAATGGAGGCCAAATATTTTAAAAACATTAAAAGCACAGTCAGGGTAAGGGAAAGTCTACCTACATTGCTAATGGCTGCATTTACGTCTTTAAATTGCCAAGGGGGATGACTCAGGAGGCTACACCTGGGACTCTAAATCAGAAGGTAACGGTTCGATCAACTAACCTGATCAAATATTAGTTCTTGCTCACTAGGCGAATGCTGGGTTGGTTACTTTTCTCTCCACTCTCTGTACCCCCATTTCACCTCATTTCAGTTTAGCCTATCTGGGGCTGAAGAGTTGGCGTGCTGGAATTAACGTTTTGTAACTGTTATTCTCGAAGTAGTGGTGGGCTTTAGTCGATTGTCCGTACATAGGTGAATCTCTAAACCCATGGAGCTGGCGGCTACACGACAAATAAGGTGAAGAATCTTCAGCACATATTAGGGACACCATTCTGATCCGCTTGTTCGAGCACTCCCTCTCTTCTCCTTTTTCCGGAGTCTGACAAACATTGACTAGCTTGATTATAGGATTAATATGCAATGCCCAACGTTTGTAGCCTTCCTCTGTCTCCAGGTTAACACTGAAGGGGAGAAAATGTGTAGTGTTTAACGCCCGCTTTTACTACATACGGCACCGCAGGCGATGACACTGATGATACATGAAGATGGAGCACCGGTGGAATGAGATGGCGAGGGAAACCGGGGATCCCGGAGAAAACCCGCACCAGCGCCGTGTTGTCCACAGCAAATCTCACTTTGCGGTCGCCTAGGATCGAACCCGGGCCGCCTTGGTGAGAACCAAGCGATCTAACCACTGAGCCACGGCGCGGCCTCACTGAAGGGGAGAAATGTTAATTGACAACCAGCTGGAAGAGCTGTTGGCTTTCAGTAACAATTGTAGTATAACTTAATTATTTATTTGCTTATTATTTTATTATTTTAGCTTAATTTAATACATTAAGAATATAAATGTTCAAATATGAAGAGAAAAAACAGTATTAAGACTTAATAAACAATAAATTTAGAGTATACGTCTGGTTTGGGCAATTTCAAGGACAATGTATTACAGATAGGGAGAATATGTTATCTAACTCAATTTCTGTTGACTATGAATCTTCTCAATGTTTCCAAAATTACAAATTTATGAAGGTAGTCGTCATGAACCTAAGAGCTAAAAGCAAAGAAGCTATTTTAGATAGCTGCGACGCTCACAAGGGAAAACTTAATGCATAAAATACAATAGCCGTCAAAGGAGTAAGGAAATTGAAGGCTGGGTGAATTTTGGTAAATACACAAGAGACAAGACTAGCATTATGTTGTGAATTGTTAAACACCCCAGCGCTGGGCCCGTATATTGTCGTTACTTGTCAATACATAAACTGAAAGGAGTGGCGTATAACACTGAAGATGTCTATAGTTCAATGATTGAGATTTAGGTGGTTCTTCAATGAATTTGGTGCAAATAAATCAATCTCAGTGCTAATTTTATTTAAAATCCGTTTTTGTTATAGTATTACATAATAAAACAGGATCAACATTCTAATGGGAATGTCTTTCCAAGTTTCAAACACAGCAGATGTATATTTTTTTCTGTGGTTAACACCTGTAAAGAATTTAGTTCAAATATTACTCGCATTCAGCCCTTAGATGTTCCAATTGTTCTTTCGCCATTACGCGTGTAACTGGCGCGATATCCTGGGCGGCAGCTGTCTGCTTTGTAGAAGCAAGCAATTCCTCGCCGCCACCTTTAGCTGGTATTGGCAGTGCTACAATATAGCAACGGGTAATTCCAGTCATCTCTTCCCTTCTCTACTACGGCCTGCCTCTCCGCCGCTACTGAGTTTTGCTCGAGACGTCCACGAGCACAGCACAGAGAGAACGATTTCAGCCTTTTAGCGCCAAGCTTTTGGACTTCCAGAGAACAAGCGAAAATCACATTACGTACAAACGGAGAATTCTCTGATTACATTACAATCCTCTGATTACCATAGTATGCGTTCTCTACCGAGTGTCTAAATTCTAAACTAATGGAACGTAACGCTGCTAAGTTAATACATAATGACCTAAAAGGTTGAAGAACCAATAATTTTTATTACACAAGTAAGAAGTTAGTTTTGCATTAACTTTGTTGGTTTGGTACCTATGTTATTTGCAAAGTTTTGCAAAGCTTTTGGCAAGGAATTAAATTGCATTATTCATGAAGTTACCCTTTCCATTTATTCTACAGTTATTTATGTTTTTGTGATTTTAAGGTGCTTGATAGTTAAATGACCAATGCATTTACACTTCAGAATTATAGTAGAGTAGAATTATTCAGTCAAATGTACTGTTCATATCTCATGCAATTTATTTTGCGTATACACAAGACAACACAACAAAAGAGAAGAATCTCGCAAGGTATGGAAAGCATTCTGGACCTTTTGGACCGTTTGGTATTTGGACCGTTCCCTAAGCAGACGACTGAGACTTAGAAGCCCTTGAATCCTGTATACATCCAGCCCTAATATATGGTTGTCAAATCTGAGCCCTTACAGGCAAACATAGAAAATCCATACAGGTATGCCATGCTACGGAAAATCTTGAACATATCTCTCAAAACATATCCAATGAGTTCCTTCATATAAGGTCAGCATCAAACGACATTACTAACCAAGTCGACAGGCTTAAAGGAACGGGCAGCAGCCATCTTGCCATGCTTCACGATGACAGATGGACGCAGCACACCAAAATATGGGATCCATACATAGATAGAAGACACAGAGGTAGGCCAAGGCGCAGAAGGGCCGACTTCTTCAAGGCGATATCAATCAGCCACTGGTCCACCACTTCCAAAACCAGCAGTACATGGCGAAAACAAGGAACTCAAGCAGGAACCGTCCAAGTGCAGTGAAAATTGTAGTGTACTGAATGTGTACAATAGACAAATAGTGAATAAAGGATCACAATTCTAGACATGTAACACTAACGTGGCAAATCAACACACTATGTGACATAGCTCACCGCATAAGGGACACTTAATGAGGTCCCCTCTAGTAGGAGGTCCTTGACCTTAATGGGACATCTCAAGCTTATTCATTCATTAATACATTTCCCCTCTATTAAAGATCTTATCATCCTGTATGATTCATTTTAAATAAAAAATTATGATGTCATTACCTGCGAATTAAACTGACAAACTTTAAGCACAAGCTTCTAATAATTCCAGGATATTGGTACCATAATCATCCGTTTGTTTCAAATTCCCCTTCAGAGTGGCAGAAAGAATGTAATATAAAAGAGAAGTAGCCGGCATCGCTACAATTTTTTCAGGAAAATCAGAATTTTATTTAAAAACTAAAACGCTTAAATTCAACCAATAAAGGAAATGTCACTCCGTGTTAGTTTAAGTCTTGTTTTCACAGCGTTGGGAGTTTGTGGTCGATTACAAAGTTAACTTTATTCACTGAAAGGCAAAGAGGTTTTATTAGTCTGCTTTCAGCATCGCCTTTGAGTGCAACTGTTGCTAAGAAACAGCGTCATATATTTGCTACGATTGAAGTTTAACTCTGACGTTTGATTTGCCTAGCACACAACTATAGAGTGATTTATATACGACTGACACATTTCTTTCTTTAATTATTCCGTTAGGAATTCCTTCAATGACCCAATTTTAGCACCAAATCACGCAGAATGTTCTGGAGTTCCGATTCCTTGTCACTAGATGCGCAGATGTTCTTGTTTTATTTCTAATTGCTATTGTTGGCAGCTATTTTCGATATTTTGTTCTAGTCAATCTGAAAATGCAGTCAACATTAAATCAACGAGTCTTCCTTGTGAAGTAATACTGGATTACGAATTCAATTACAGCCACTCAAAGGGCATACCAGAGAATTTGTTGTTCGCAATCCTACCAAAGCAAACACAATAATGGAATTGGAAAACAAATTGGAAAAACCTGGATATCTGGTGAGTGAAAAGGGCAAACATCGTTCATATAGGCTTCCCATGGTTGTTGACGCAAGAACACGACTGGAGCAGTCACCCAAAAAATCATTAAGATGTTTGCCGTAGAATACAGGGTACACTTACTCAATGTGTCAGAGAGCTGCGAAAAGTTCAGGCCTAAAGCCATATAGAAACCAGATAAGGATAAAAGATTCAATTATTGTCGTTAATGTCAGACGTTCATTGTGCAAAATCCTGCCATATTGTCCATTACATGGTTCACAGGTGAAGCATGGTTCCATTTATCCGGTTATGTGAACTCATGGACTCACGCCATTGAGCCATCGAAAATACACATGTCATCCATGAGGCACCTAAGCAACCGGATACAACAGAGTATGGTGCGCAATGTCCGAACAGAGATAGTAGGGCCACTTTTTTAACCAGACTGTGAACACTGCAGAGTACCGGCTGATTTTGATGGAGTTTGTTCAGTATCTGGATAATGTAGAGCTGAGTCAATTATATTTTCAGCAAGATGGCGCTACATGCCATGCACCAAATGAATCCATGGAACTAAATGCAAGTTTCTTTGGCGACTGGATAATTTCCAGGAACCTGTGGCTACCGAGATCTCCGGATTTTACATCGCCGGACTTCTTTCTATGGGGTTACTTAAAAGACAGGGTTTATGCCACATGTCCCCAGTTATTGGACGATCTGAAGCACATCACACAGAAATTTCAAGCTATTGACAACAGAGTCCTCCAACGAATGGCCACTAACATGGAACGACGTATTGAGTTGTGCCTTATGCAGGATGGAGGACATTTTCAGTATTTGCTAAGGAGATATATAATCTCTCAAAATCCCTCTACATTTTATGTATAATAAGTTGTTGCTAGCAGAATTCGTTTTGAAACAATTAATGAAAGAATTTGTGTCAGTTCTACATAAATCACTCTATATAACTGGCGCTTGCATCACATTACTTTATAATTAGAGATGGTACTTAAGGTACACCCATATACTTAGTTTACCTGATTCGATTAAGAGTAATGTACTTTATATTTTAATGAAAAAGTAATTATTCTTTAAAATTACACTTCTGCGAAGTTTTATTGTCCTAGTTCGGATGAGCCTAATTCTTTGGAAGCTATTTCTTAGATCGGTGTCTATTGAGTTATTATGCATAACAAATATATGAGCATTTTTCCTACGTTTAATTTTCACTTTGCTTTTCCGCTTTCAAATTATATTTACTGCCAAAAAAAAAAAAAAATGAGATCGGAGTATTTCATAAATATGCATACAACGTTTATTTAAATATTTATATGCCTTGATTTATTGTTCAAAAAGTAAATAGCACAGACTTATTTTATACTTCATTTTCGGATAACTTCTATAGCAACTTTGGGTTCAAGTCCCTGTTCGGGCGAAAGTTTTTATTAATTATAATAACAAAGGAATTGCATAACTAATAACAGTATTGTACACGGGTTGCTTAAAATTGACATGCTGGCAAAAGAAAAAACACAAAACAAAAGTAAAGAAAAATAATGTTCGCATTAAGTCATTATCCACAGTCATGAATGTATATTGTTGAGTTTTGGAATTTAGTAGAAATATGCAATCCAAGTGTCATTATAGGTACGGAATCATGGCTGAATATTGACATTAATGATTCAGAAGTATTCAGAACAGATTACAGGGTGTTTAGGAGGGACAGGGATGGAAGGGGAGGGGGAATCTTTATTTGCGCTAAATCAGAGCTAAACAGCAAAGCACTATGGGCAGAAGAAGAGGTTGAGATTATGGCAATCGAAATTATTGATCAAGCAAACAAAAGAAATAATTTAACAATAATAGCTTGCTATAGACCACCTGGAGAAACTGATTATGCTACACTTCATAAACTAGTGGAGAAAATCTCTTCCGAAGGGGAAAAAAATGTTATATTAGCAGGGGATCTAAATCTGCCAAATGTAAACTGGGACGGACAGTTAATAGGAGGTGAAACTCAAAAGCTCGTTAACTTTCTGGTTTGGGAGCTGGGGTTATTTCAAGTAGTGAAAACTGTTACTCGACAAACAGCATTACTGGACGTATTTTTATGCAAACCTGAGTCATTGTTTTCTGCATGCGATGTCTTGCCAGGTATAAGTGACCATCAGTGTGTGCAATTAGACATAAATTGGTAAGGGCAGACAAACCGGTTTGAAACGGAACAAGTAATTAGTTGGGATTTCCATAGGGCGAACGGGGAGGCTATCCAAACATTTCTCCAGGAAAAATATGGGATATTTGTAAAATCTGCCACTAGTGTAAATGAAGCATGGGTTAATTTCAAAACACTTATCCTGGAAACAATTAGAGAACACGTACCTTTTAAAGTTATTAAACATAAAGCGGATCCAGAATTTTATACAAAATGTATTAGGAAACTTAAAAGAAAGACTAGGCACGCTTATAATAAAAGGAAGATATCAGAATGGCATCTTAACAAACTTAAAGAATTAGCTAAACAATTACAAGACGAAAAGTTGCAAGCGCAGGAACGATTCTTAGATAACGTTTTTAGCGGGACAAATAATTGTTGGAGATCATTTTACAATTATGTAAAAAGACGCAGGGGAAATAAAGAGAGCATACCAGATTTTAACGTTAATGGGATAGATGTATTAAGTGATAGGGACAAAGCTAATATATTAAATTCGCATTTTGTATCGGTTTTTCTTAAATCCGACGATAGTTCCGAACAGGAAATTGGGGAGAGTGGAGAAACGATTTTTCAAATAATGGCGCCCAAATTACGCAAAAGGATTAAGATGCTGCAAAACCGAAAATCAAGGGGACCAGATAATATACCTACTGAAATATTAAAGCTTGGGGGTGAAGCCATGATTCCCTATCTAATGCTCTTGTTCAACATGTCAATTAACAACTGTGCCTTACCGGAAGACTGGAAAACAGCTATTATAGTTCCGATTTATAAAGGGGGTAATACAACAGAAATAAATAATTATCGGCCAGTTAGTCTAACTTCAGTAGTATGTAAATTAATGTAGCATTTAATTGCAGAATATATACGAGAGGAGTTAGAAAATAAAAAGTGGTTTAATGAAGCGCAACATGGATTTAGACCTGGGTATTCGTGCGAAAGTCAAATTACTTCATTATTTCAAGATTTGGCAGATGAGGTAGATGCAGGGGGAAGAACTGATGCAGTGGTAATTGACTTTTCTAAAGCTTTTGATGTAGTGCCACATAGTTTACTTATTTGTAAGCTAGCTAATACAGGAATTGACAAACGCGTAGTATTATGGGTTAAACATTTTTTGAAAGGGAGAACGCAAAAAGTTAAAGTAGGTAAAGAGCTGTCTGATAGTGGAACTGTTAGTTCGGGTATGCCACAAGGCTCAGTACTAGGGCCTTTACTGTTTCTCATTTTTGTTAATGACATTGCTGTTAATATTAACTGCCAGATAAGGTTGTTTGCAGACGATTGTATCATTTATAATAAAATTCGGAATACAGTGCATGAAACCGCTCTTCAGGATGATTTAAATGAAATCTGTAATTGGGCTGCGGCTAACAAAATGTCAATTAATGCCAAGAAAAGTAAGTCGATTGTTTTTAGTAGAACTAAGGGCAAAATTATTGTTAACTATCACATGGGAGGGGTGCAAATTCCACAGGTGGACAGCTGCAAATACTTGGGAGTGTACCTGGCAAGTAATGCTGGATGGGACGAACAAGTAAATTCCACAACTAGGAATGCGTGGAAGGCATTACATTTCGTAATGAGAATATTGAAAAAGGGGAGCGCTAGATCCAGGGAAATTGCCTACAAGGCCTTAGTGCGGCCGGTTATGGAATATGGAGTAGCATGCTGGGACCCGTATAGAGCTAACCAAATCGATCCATTAGAAAAAATACAGAAGAGGGCAATAAAATTCATAAAAAGAGGCAAGTATTTTGGGCCTATAAAAGGAGATGAGACTAAATGGGAGGAATTAAGAATTAGGCGTAAAAAACATAGGTTGGTAGCGTTATTCAAAGCTAATGCTGGTGTAAAGGCATGGGTGGACGTTAATGTAAGGTTAGATAATCCGGATTATTATGGACGAAACGATCATAGGTATAAAATTAAGGGTAGAAGATATAGAACCGACGTAGGAAAATTTTCTTTTGTTAATAGAACCATTGAAGAATGGAATGAATTGCCTGTAGCAGTCTTTCAGGGCTGTCCCCTGTCGTTGAAGAAATTTAGAAAAAATCTAAATGGTTTATAGTTTAACTTTTGAATTATAATGGTATATAATATGTAAATAGAGAAGTAATTAGATAAGTTTTAAGTGACTAAAGTAAAATAATATCATGTTTGTATTGTTTACTGTATTATTGTTGTAAATCTAGTATATGTAATTTGATCTGTATTCTTAACTCTGCCACCGGGTAGTACCCAATTGCAGTTAATAAATACATACATACATACATATAACATTACTATAATATTGTAATAACATAAACGTTACGGAGGATTAACGAATGCTGTGTGCAATTAATTGTTATTTAAATATAAAACGTGATATATAATTAAAACGCAAGTACGAGGGGCAGTATACCTTGAGCCTTGGCAACCCTGAATGTATCATGTGCTATCTGATGTTTCCATGGAAATTTTGACATTGTTGACCATAATCTACTTGAGACATTTTGTCAATAGCGCGTCATTTGTTTTGTTTACAAAACAACAAAACAAAAACATGAAATTAACTCGTGAAAATGTTCGTGCAATGATTTATTACGACTTTCGACATGGATTATCAAGACAAGAGTTTTATCAAATAACTTCTATATTTGGTGACGAAGCTCCATTCTTTGCCACTGTGAAACGCTGGTATAGCGAATTTAATCGTGGCCGCCGTTCGCTCAATGATGCAGTTGGTGAAGTTCGTCCAAAATCAGTTGTTGTGCCAGAAAGTTGATGCTGTGCAAAAACTAATAGTGCAGGATCGTCATGCGACATGTTGTGAGATTGAGGCAACCCTAGGCATTAGTTCTACCAACATATATAAAATGTTGCAAGATTATTAACCCTAAGAGAGGTTTGCTCTCGTTGGATCCCACATAATTTGACGCAATCTCAAAAAGATGCTCGAGTCGATTGGTATACAAAAATGCTCAAGAAATAAACTGGTGGTGCCTTAAAAGACGTGTATACCATTGTAACAGATAGCTTGAGTCGGAACATAAATACCATCAACTGTATGGGTGTTTCAAGATGAAGGATATCCAACAAAAGATGTTCGCTCTCGAAGCACTTCGAACCAAATGGTCGCGCACGTTTTCAGCAAAACCGGCAATGTGGCAACAGTGCCTTTAGAAGAACCTTAAATGGTCAATTCCGAATGGTACACAATAATTTGTTTGCGGGAAGTCTTCGGTGAAATAAGGAAAACCAACAAGAACGGTAAGATCGCTCTTCAAAACAATGCCAGCGCATACACTTCTGGTTTAACAACAGAGAATTTTAAGGCTCAAAAATGGAATTGATGGATCATCCGACATACAGTCCTGATTTGGCACCCAATAACTTGTTTTCGTTTTCGAACATCAGGAATAAATTGAGTGGACAACGATTTTCGTCGCCAAAAGGAGCCATTGTTGCCTTCAAAAGTCATATTTTGGAGGTGTCTCAAGAAGACTGGAATAAATGCTCTGACAAATGGTTCAAACGGATGCAAAAGTGTATTGATCATAAAGGAGAATATTTTGAAAAACAATAAATCAGTTTTCAATAAGAAATTACTTTGTTTGAATTATTAGACTCAAAATATAAGTAGTGGCCCTCATACATACTGAAGTGGAATATGGTACACACACTTACTTGCTAGTAATGAATGGTTAAAGCTTAAGTCTAGTTTTAATTCACTAGAAAATCACTTATGTCACTTCGACTGTCTCCAGTATTGAGGCATTCAGAGTGAATCTAAGTAGGTAGGACTATGTCTTGCAGTACGGTTAATACTACAACATGCACTTTGTGGTGGTAGAAAGTAGAAATTATTTTTCTGCCACCAGGTCGTGTATAAGGCGTTACTCACGCGTCGACGCTCTGATCTTCGAATGATTACATCAGGAATTACTATCCTTTCAGGGACATGTGCAGGTAACACACTTCAAATTGTTGACATTTTCTTGTCAATGCAAATTATCTGTCGTTTCGATGTAAGTAATTATTATAACACTTGATTCTGAAGTGTAAAAACATCTACCTCTCTAATTATAAAGAATTTCAGCCTTATCACACCCTGGTCTTCAAATATATTATTTTGCAAAATATATTAAATAGTTTCACTGAATTACATTGACTAGAAAAACTAGGAAAACATACAATCGCACAATATATAAAAGGTTGTGTAGTTTTTTCCGTGCAGTTCTTTTATGAATAACATCACAAAACTCCATAAATTCCTCTGCACCTAAAGTGATTTTCAATGTAATTTAAGTACCAAATTATTAATTATATTTACCATGTTTTCAGATGTCAAACATTTTGTTTCACTAAGCGTGAATTACATTACGATAACAGTGTGTAGCTGAAGTCTATCCCCAAAGGTGTAGGGAAACAAGTTGAACTGACGCCGAAAAAGCAGTGAGTAATGTTGTTAGTCCGTTGTGAAGGCAGTATCTTTCCCCCACTGTCAGAGCAACGGTCCTCACACGGGTCAATACATCTGAATAATGCAAAAGTGCGTACCTTTGTTGGCTCTGCAAAAGCTTAACAGGCACTTACATGGGCGGCAATGATCGTGGAACTGTAGGATCACTGTAAAGCAACGTGTAGTGTCCCTAAAGCATGGTTAGAGGACCAAAGCGTACTCAAATACCTAACACTATAAAAACCTGCAGTTTTTGTTTGCTATTCTCCCATTTCTGTAGTAACTTTATTATATATCTACGTATCTATCCATATAACACAGGTTTTGGTTACTGCTTTAGTGTTGGTGGAAATGAGGTTACTAAAGTGTGAATATACGAGGGCCATCCAGAAAGTAGATTACGTTTTCGTCTGTTTCCGCTAGGGGCGGGGCTAGCGCGGCCATCTTGGGGTCAGAGCGTTGCGCAGCTCAGTCGGCATCTAGCCGTGCTAGTGAGAGGTTCGTGCTGTGCGCCGTTCAGATACTGTGACGGTTTGAAATGTCTGCGTTATTTGAAAATCCCGCGAGCTGCGAGGTGCGTGCAGTAATAAGGTTTCTGACTGCAAAAAACTGTAAACCGATAGAAATTTATCGGCAGCTTTGTGAAGTGTATGGGGACAACATTATCACTGAAGGTGGAGTGCGTCAGTGGGTCATCAGATTTAAAAATGGCCGAACCAATGTTCACGACGAAGATCGAAGTGGGAGACCCAGCATAGTGACTGCCGAACTTGTTGAAAAAGTCGATGCTAAAGTCCGTGAAAATCGAAGGTTCACAATAACGGAACTTTCTTTGAGTTTTCCACAAATTTCGCGAAGTTTGTTGCACGAAATCATCAGCGAAAAGCTTGGTTACCACAAGTTTTGTGCAAGATGGATTCCAAAAATCTTGACAGAGGACCACAAAAATCAGCGAATGGCTGCAGCGTTGAACTTTTTGGACGTTTACCATAAGGATGGTGACTCTTTACTCGATTGCATCGTTACTGGTGACGAAACATGGGTGAAACACGTGAACTGTGAAACGAAATTGCAATCAATGCAGTGGGGGCACACAAGTTCTCCCCAAAAACCCAAGAAATGCATGCAAACAATGTCGGCAAGGAAGATGATGGCGACTGTTTTTTGGGACAGTAAAGGTGTGATTTGGGTGGACTTCCTGGAAAGAGGCACTACAATAAACTCTCAAAGGTATTGCCAAACTCTCCAAAAACTCAGAAGAGCCATTCAAAACAAGCGCAGAGGAATGTTGAGCTCTAAGATTTTGTTGATTCACGACAACGCCCGGCCCCACACGGCAAATGTCACTCGTGAAGTTCTTGAATCTTTTAAGTGGGAGTTGTTTCCTCATCCGCCGTACAGTCCCGACCTGGCACCGAGCGACTTCCACCTATTCCCAGCAATGAAGAAGTGGCTGGCTATGCAGCGTTTTGATGACGACGCACAGCTGCAAGAAGAGGTAACGAAGTGGTTGAAGGCGCAGGCGGCCGAATTTTTCGACGAAGGAATTTCCAAGCTCGTACATCGCTACGATAAATGCCTTAATTTGAATGGTGACTATGTCGAAAAGTAGTATTTGAGTGTGGCTTTCATCTGTATATAATAAAATTTGTTTCCTATACTTTGTTTACTTTTTATTCCAAAACGTAATCTACTTTCTGGATAGCCCTCGTATAAGAAACAATGAATTGTGAGACAACTTAAGGCATTTTTCATCTGGAATTAAGCAGTTACTTTTTGCCTTGTGGTTCAATGTACGTTATGCAGTTAGTGTCTGGCGCTCCAACATCGACCGACCACTGGTGATTTGTAGCTTAATTATTTTGTCATGTATTAACCTTAAAGTGAATTAAGACACAATACGTTCCTACTACACAGCGTGTAGATTCTTACGCGCTAACCTACCACTGAACTCAACATGAACCCATATACAGAAAAATATACACGGTGTTCACTCTTATGTGTGATTTTACCGCGCAAAATGTGACGTCATCAATAGCATCGTTGATGGGAGTGAGTTTATATAGATTCCCCTAGCGACTTGCGATCGTATTTGATGTACTGACGGCAGCTATGAGACCTCCTTCTACCGGTATTTAACTATTCTATTTTAGAGGTGGGTCTGCCCGCGTAATATAAAGGTGCGTAAATTCGCCTGGTGCGTAGATACGATATGTGTTTCTAAAAAAAACTATATACTACAATGCAATACACTGCAAAGCTAATAATGCAGTCATAAAAGTATACCATGAAGAATATCAGAAATGATAAGTCACTGAAAACTTATTTCATAATGAAAATGAGAGTATGTCCACCTTGGCTGCGGGGAATATCCTACATAGACCTGGGCATGACGTGCTACGCGAAATCTTCAATGGCTCCCAGCAGTATCCGTACTTGTTTTTTAGAATATTTATCTGGTTTTACTGATCGGGTTTTAATCTACACTGATGGCTCCAAGAGCTCGAGTGGGGTTGGATGTGCTTTCGTCTATGGAACCGAACCCTATACATTCGGTTTCCATAGCAGCACCTCTATTTTTAGTGCTGAACTTTATGCGATTTACCGAGCCATTTTATATGTACGTCAACGCAACTTAGGTGACAGCCTGATTTTAAGTGACTCCCTTAGTGCACTTCAGAGCCTACAGCAGCTGTACAGTTACCATCCTGTTGTGCAGCTTATCCAGGACGCCCTCCACGTCTTACACGCCTCTGGCGTTAGCGTGGTGTGTGCTTGGGTTCCTGGACATGTAGGCCTGGCAGGAAACGAACTGGCGGATTCGGCAGCGAAGATGGCAACCATACTGCCGAGGGTAACTATTCATCATGCTACTGCGGAAGATATCAAGTTATACTTGCGAAGTGCTGTGCTGTCCTCTTGGCACAACGCGTGGTCCGCTTTGCGAAGCAACAAGTTGCGGACAGTGAAAGATCTTCCGATTCCCTGGGCCACTTCCTGCCGTCGATCCCGCCGTGAGGAGGTCACTTTGGCTCGGTTGCGCATTGGCCACTGCTTTTTTACACATAGCTTTTTGCTGAACAAGAGCCGTGCTCCAGTCTGCCCGCTCTGCGATGCAGCTGTCTCAGTCCGCCACGTTCTTTTAGAGTGTTCCGGAACAGCGCGTCTCCGCAGATCTCTCCAGCTGCCGGACAGTTTGGCCGAGGTGCTGGGGAACGACGAGAAAGTGGTGGCCAAAGTTTTAACATTCTTTTTAACTGCTAATTTTAGAATTTAGTACCAATCGTTTTATTGATTTTAACGCTTTTATGGTTTTAAGTTCTTTTTATCTATTTTAATATATGTGAGCGTCCAATCACGATCTTGCTACAGCTGAATATCTGTTAGATCCTTTTTATTGATATTTAACCTCCTTACTTTTTCAGGGCGCTGATGACCTCGTTGTTGAGCGCCCTTAACCACAATCAATCAATCAATCATAATGAAAATCTGTTTTTATGTTATAGTAGACACATATGCTAATCGTAAACCTGTCACATAAGACAGAAATATTTCAATTTGATCTCAAATCTTCTCTATCACCCACAGTTTCTTCACAATGTATCTTCATTACAAACCACAAAATTAGCAGAACATGAACTAGGAAAGCAAAATAAACTAGTGTTGTAATATGTACAAGGCTTTTATCCAAGTCTAAACAAGAAAATATCTGTAGTACATAGTCTTATGTGTCCATTTTCTTATAATTCATTTTCGTCTTCCGCTTAAACACTGTCTGCATTGCGAGAAGATATGCTTGAGGCCTTTCTGTCATAACATTATTTACTGGTTCTAGATTGGAACCAGTTACTTTATAGAGTCCATTGTCTTTCTTTCTGCGAGTAACTGATCCTGTATCTTGGAAGTATTTGATGCACCTATTGTTTTTAAAAGGCATAAGGATACCAACATTAATAGACATTTTAATTAAGCGCTAGAATGACAAAACGTTTATATCGTATACTGATATGACGTAAGACGTTTATGTTACAAACAAAAGTATGTCCATTTGACGGTACCTGGACGCTTTTGACAACATTACGCCCCGAGGGACTTGTCTGAATGCTGGATAGCGTGGCATCAACTCCTCTATGCACCGGTTTAAATTATATTTGTATGTCGCACCAATTTTAATGCCGGTACGTGAAACAGTTATTTTCAATTAATGTTGCTTATTTAAACGAAGTTTGAATAGTAAAATTGTTTAAAATAAAAGTACGAGATTAAATATTGTTTGGTTGTCATGAAGTAACCAAGGAAAATAAACAAGTTTAGCAAACATCCACCATTACACACGGATGTGCATCAGTGGTTTATCCTCGTGATTATGTTGTAAAATATTATTGTATGTGTGGAATCTGTGTATTTTGATGAATCTAACACAAGGAGTTCATAAATCATTAAATTCGACAAGATTTTAAAATATTACCAGCATAATTATTTAAAACTCCTGACCATCTCCCAAAACTTCTTCATCCGTGACTACAACCTGAAGTGAGTTTAATGCTTCTACCGACTAGCCGTGGTCAAATATATAGGTATATCTACAGGGAGAGTAGTCATCATCAAAACGCAAGGATATTATCATAAAATAGAATTATTCAGTAAACGGCATAGCAACGAGGTGCTATAGCAACGAGGTCCTAACCTGTCCGGTTACAGTTTCATAAACTCCTCTATGCAGCGCTTTAAATTATATTTATATGTCGCACTAATTTTAATGCTGGTACGAAAGTACCATTTAACTATGAAGACGCAGTGATCTGTGTTCACATCTAGGGTAAGCTGATTGTATTAGTTTTCAGAACAATCACCTCATAGCGCTGTAATTTACTTACTGTACCGCAAAACTTACCGCTTCTTCTCCGTAGAGGGCACTATGTTGTCAAGATAGACGCACCAGTCAACTATGACGTCATTCTTACTCAATCGGAGGGCGGGAAATAACGAATAAAATGAACACCGTGTCCAAGTTCAAAAGTTCTAGGCCATATAAAATATATAATATTTATAAGAAAATAACACCAGAGGTGGTGTTCAACCTAAGAAAGTTTTTATTGCAGAAAGAACATTAGAGAACATCCACCATTATTAGGAGAATTTCTTCCAACATCACATAAGCATCTTTAACAAAGAAATCTCATGAATTGCACTCATGACTTTCTCTTCTCTTGAATTATTTTTTGCAAAAGTTCATTCTTCTGTCTACTTCATGTTGATGGTGGTACAGATTTTTCATAAATTGTCTTACTGCATATGTCCTTGTAGGTAAAATGGGGATAAGGATATATAGTAAGCCTAAAAGAACTGAAATTTGATAGCCAGCGGTGTTATCAAAATAAGGACATTCAATAAGTTTTATCGTGTATGACTTTACCTCTTAGAAGCAATTTAACTCTTATTTTTAGTAAATTATATTTTTTTTTTACAAAGTTATCTTTCACTTCATTATCAAATGTTTAATGTTTGTTGAACATTTAAAGCTGTCGGCGAGGAAGATTATTTATCAAAATCACTAAGTTGGACATAAAAACATTCTTCTATTATAAATCACCCTTACAGTGACATTTCCATGGACTTAAACATTAGAATTCTAATGGCACGATTTTTTCACATCTGTTCTGCTTCACATTAATCTTCACAGAATTCAGAGCAGTCAGACTTGCAGATTACGAAAACTTGCCCACCCATCGCGCAGTCCTGAAATAGAACGAATTATTTTTTCTCTCCTTCGTCCATTAAAAGTGGAGTTTGAAAAGACAAGACGTTTTTAATTTAGATGAGCAGACGTTGAAATGGCAAAGCAGGGCGTATTAAAAAGGGAAAATCTCTCTCATGAAGACAGAAGCTTATTAAAGCGGTGGATTAAATGCATTGACGTAAAGAAAACAATAGAACGCAATTAAAGAAAAATAAAAGTAGCACACTTTTCTCAGACATTTGCATCTCCAGTTGCTTATATTTGACATTAGTTCTCTCAACATTTCTTACAATATGAAAAACTATATTTCAATTACCAGTACAATCTTTGAGATTTTCTGAATCCAAATGACATATTCTTCATAAAAGACATATGTGTGTGATTGATAGGTAGAGGGAGAAAGAGAGCGAGAGAAGGGGTGAGAGAGAAGGGGAGAAAGGGGCAGACAACTAAACTTCAAAATAAAAGTAAACTGAATCACCAACTTCATGTCTGTAAGACTAGATTTTAAAAAGGTTTAAGAAATATTTATTGTCTCCAAAGCGACTATCGGCTTTATTGTTTTTGAGTTTGTCATAACAACCACAACTTACTTCTTATGCAGATACGTTATTTGGGAAATTCTGTTCATTATCATTATTTCTTTAAGAAGTGACGAACCACATAAGATAGAATCTTTATGTAGATAAACATAAAAAAAATTTGGTATACACAATGGAATGGGTACTCACAAAATTAAAGATATGGACTGACCAATAGAGAAAGTTCAATCTTATAACATGTAATTAAACAAGTGTTCCAGAGATTCCAGCACACTTTGCAACAAAATGGCAGTACCACCTACTTATATACCAGGTCCTCCTGTTTTAAGTGAGTCTGAATGTGTTTTAACAAAAGACAACGTGAAAAAAGATTACAAAGAACATAAGATGACAAATTTTCTATCTCATAAGAAAGCTTAAGGTGTGCCTAAGAGTATACTCGTATATTGCTCTTAAAACAAATAAATCATGAAATTTGTTTTTATAAAAGCGGTTTGTAGAATAGTGAGTATGTAGAGAAAGTTATGCACGTGCAAAATATCGAACTTTATTCTTATTAAGCCTAAAAAAAAGTGTCTTGTATAATAACCAGGTCCTGCGCCGTGGCGTAGCGGGCTAAGGCAGCATGCCTTGGTCCCTGGCCACGGAAAGCGGCCCGGGTTCGATCCCACCCATGTGGTGGGGATTTTAGGTCCCGGGTATAGGACTGGTGCCCACTCAGCATCGTGAGGAAAGTGAGGAGCTTACGCTAGGTAAGCGGCCCTGGTCACGGAAACCAACATTCCGGCTGGGGGATGCCGAGATGCTGACCACATCTGCTCCCCGTATCGGTTGGAAGATCGTCCACCTCTGCCATGCGTAAGTGGGCATGAGGCCGGCTGTCGGGTTGGTAGGCCTTGGCCCTTTAAGGGCTGTTGCGCCATGGGTTATTACTATATAATAACCAGCTGGTCATTTCTTTAGCGTTGTGTCAGTGCAGCTGCTTACCAAAAGAGAGGCCTAGGTTCAATTCCCGGAAATAACCTGGGCATTTTCTCTATCTGGAAGGCCTAGTCCGGGATGCCCTCAGTTTCCTGAGGTCCGTGGGCTTCAATTGAAGAGGCTACCAGCAGAAGAGTCAAGCCGTCCAGGTTTACCCAGACGGGATGTTTTCTGCCCAGCACCTAGCCGCTTAGTGCGGCTTTATCTCGGCAGTATATCTAAGGCAGTATATATATCAGCGATTGAGCTAGGCAGTACTATATCTAGCCATTTGCGGACGCAACTGCCCATGCCTGCCTGTGAGGCATCTGGGCACAGTCCGCTTGACAGGCTAGAGGGAAAGGAACCAGGGTAAACGTATTGGTTTTATCAGGCCCTTTTCTGGACTTAGGGTACTGGTATGAAAGGAAAATGGCTCTGTTCAGGCTAGGTTGCCCAAAGCGTCTTTGGGTAGCGAGGGGCCCTGTGGTAGTGACGGCCAAGGGAGTTCACTACTTCATTAGGGTGGGAGTCTAGTTTCTTGTAGCGGCCATGGGACTCCGAAATAGGTGTGAAGGATATGGGACGGGAATCTACGCCCACTATCTAGATCATTCGTAGCGCCCTGTTCTGCACGCGCTGCAGTCTGCGAATAGTGGTCGGAGCCGCTGATATCCAGACCTCGCAGCCGTACAGGACCAGAGGCGGGATAATCGCCCGATACAGACATAGTTTGAGGTGTACGGGCATATGGGATTTTAGTACAGGGTACAACTGCCTAAGTGCTGCATGCTTTGGCCCGGACGTGAGGCGCACAGGTGAGACCACGATCGAGAGGGACACCGAGGTATATGGTAGAGGGAACCCAGGGGATTTGCCTCCGCCGCAGCCTCAGTGACCAATCCAGTCCCCTGGCTCGGACTTTAGCTAGCAGCAGAGCGGAGCTCTTTCCGGGGCTAATGGCCACTCTCCACCTCTCACTCTAATGGCCGATGGTTCGGAACTACTTGAGGGAAGTATTTTTATTTTCCACTTTAACACTATCACCTACACCACTCTCTTTTCTCTTCGTTAGCAAAATATTTATATAAAAAAGTTACTAGGGAATTGAACATAATAAATTCAAAAGAGCACATTATAATTGACTATTTGTGCGCAATTTTCACCGATCAGTGCGCTTAAAGCGATTATTTGTGGAGAATTCCTTCTGGTACTTCAGAAATAAATAAATAAAAACTTTACTAAAGCACCAAAGTAGCACATTGCATGTAATGGTTAGGAAAAATATTTGATTCAGATAGTTTTCTAAGCAATAAAGAAAACTGGATAAATACTGTCACCCGAACGTCAGAACTCCCTATAGAACCGGCCGGCGGTAGCAGGAGACGGTAGGCGTTCGCCACGCCCCCTCATTTGTCTTATAGCGGTAACGAGGGTTGGCTGGAAAAACATCACTGTGCCGTCTCTTTCCGTTCCATTTGAGTTCTCGAACTTACGGGATATTTCATCTAATCCAGAACCTTCTAGATTGGCCAGCTGACCCTACATAAGCAACACATCGAGGTGGAGGAAAGTCAGTTCTTGGCGAGCAGCGAAGCAGCGTCGTACTAGTGTAGGGACGAGAAGACTGTGTACGTGCGTCGGAGGAGTTTACGTGATTGCGAGTGCAAGTGGAACTGTAACGGATGAACTGGTGAATCGTAATTGTGTGCATTACGTAATTCTGTGTAATTGGCAAGTGTTCAACTGTAAGTCGGTGGAAATAAAGAACATTTTTTGAGTGGTGCAATTGGACTTTTCATTTCACGAACCCACAAAGTCACAATACATATTACTGAGGTTACAATATTTTTAACAATGATTATGATTTTCAAAACCACACAGGTATTCTTATTGGCTACCTCACTAAATATTTTTCTTTATATATTTCTATATCGAAAAATCTGTTTGCAGTCATTTTTCAAAAATTATTCACATTACTTTCTCTAAATCATATATCTCCGAACGCATTATTTTCCAAGTTTTACCTAAGCATGTTTACCTATTGATTGATCATTATAGATTATCTCCTTTCTACACACTGTTTTAACAGATTTCTTTCTTCTGCTACGCTTATTAACGAACTGCAGGATTTTGCTAGCCTGACAGTGGACGTATTTGAAATATTATGTATGTAGGTTACGGAACATAATGAAACAAATATCTAATTTTTGTAAATGTTTTCATAAAGTCTGATTCTGGGCGCTCAGCATGTCTGTGTAGCATATCAATTTCATGTTTGTGATATTTACAGATCAACCCCCTTATTTACCTATCGTGTCTTTCATCGTTCCTTTTTACCTACATTGGGGTTAGTGGTTGTTTAGCATTCCAGTTTTACCTAATTTTAGGGCAAAGGCTATGCAGCAAATTCAAGAGGTAACTCAGTATTCAGCTGAGTAGCTATGAAAATATGATTACCGCCCTTGTTGCACTGTAAGATTACAATTCAAAATTACAAGGCTACAGCGGAAGCTGTGATTAAGCGAAATAGCCCAACAGCACCATGTCAAACGGCACAGCTTGGCGGAAGGAAGTGTTTGTCTTATGTCTACAGAGCGCAGCATAATTGGATTTGTAGCCGACAGTACACAGGATAACCCTTTAGGGTACTGCTTTCATATCTACAGTGTTACAAACAATTCGGGGATTGGAGGTGGATAGGACGGAAAGGAAAGCCGCTTATATGTATAAAGTAGTATTCTTATATGCCATGATTATTCGTAAGAGCAAATTTTAGTTTTGCATCTTACATTTTGTATTAATGTATGCCAGAATGTCTCCATTCTGTGAAGAAATGGCTATAAAACATTGTGTTAAGGGAATGCAGCACCGAAATTGGCTAAAAATATGGGGATTTTTTTTTTTTTTTGCTTTTTTTTTTTTTTTTTTTGCTTTTGAGCTAATAAAATACTTTAAAACTTATAGTATCATAATCCAACTAACTTTATGAGTTTGAAGCATTTAAATACCCTCACCTGACAATTTAAATACCCGTGCGCTTGTGCAATCCGGCCCTTGGATTCACAGAATTCTGTCATTTGAGTTCGATTGAATGTACTAAAGTAATACATTTAAAATTAGCTCTCAAAATTTCTGGTGGAATTTTATGTGTTGGTATGATGGTTGTTTCTTACAATTTGTTGCACCATGGAAACAAAACACTGGCTGCAAACACTGAAAGCAAATGGTAATGTTTATATTTTGCTTTTTTGTGAGTTTCTAACTTGGTCGTGATTTTCTTGTGTTTCTCGTTAAACTACATACTGGTTATATATAATTGATGAGTGTCTTTTAACATTTATAAATGTATTTTATACCTCAAAACGTGTATATAACTGTTATATAGGTTATACGTAAAATATTCTTTTAAAAAACTGACCTTCTGTTGACTGTGTACATAGTTAGGATAATGAATACATGGGAAGAAACACCCAACATAATAACACAACAATGGGAACATACTTGAGGCCTGATGTGGTAAGAAAACTAATATACCTGTGTACCAAAGGCTGCCATCAGATGAAATCCTAAGTAGTTGTACATTGGGTAAGACACAAAATGCAAATGAAAGTTTACATAACATGATATGGCATAACTGCCCAAAAGAAATATTTGTTTCAAAGAAGAGACTTCAGGTTTCTCTGACATCAACCATCAGTGAATTAAATTTTGGTTGCTCTGCCTCACTCAAGCTGCAGTCAGACATAATGCACACAGATTTCATCAGCATCTCTAAAAATTAGCCAATGGAAGGACCAATTACGCTTACTTCATTCAGCAATTTCTGCGAAGGTAACTTTTAAAACATCCAGAAGTAAACTGAAATTGAAAAAAACTGCTGCAGAAGAGAGAAGGATGATGCAAGAGGGTCCAAATTATTTATCTGGAGGGTTTTAGTTTACTTCAAGGCATGTATCTGAGAAGGAAAGTGTTTTGGATTTTAAAATTTGATTTACTCAGTTACAGTTTTTTCAACTTTTTTTGTCATTCAAAATGTTCCACACGATGCAGTTTTGATTCAGTCCCTCTAAAATTTTAAACACCTGTCCATAGAAAGCATACAAATGTTTCTGTCATATGAATTTTTAATATTCATTATATTTTTAAAGTTATTGATATAAAAAGTCAAACGTTTAATCATGTTTTGGCTTCTTTGTTTGCTCCATACCTAATTTTCATTTTCCTCTGGAACTAAAGGCAGTATAAGAAATTCGTATGAGAGATATTTTCTTCATAACTATCTGCATATAATTTTAGAAATAGAAACATAAAAATTTTGAAAGTTTTTATCACGTGGAGTGGTTTGAATTTTGTCCAAATTTTGAATTTCACAAATTAATTACTCAAAAACTATTGAAGATATTATAACCAAATTTTGAATTCTGTGTCCACTATGCATCGGAGCTAAGTGGTAAAAATTTCAGCAAGATTGGTTGAAAATTGATGGATTTGGGGTTTACGGTGCTGCATCCGCTTTGTCCCAAAAGTTATTTGCTAAAACAAAATTGACATTCGAGGTCTAAAAAGTCCTTTAAATATCTGTATCACGGTGGGGTTATAGTGTATGGCTATTATACTATTTTGGACGAAAAAAAGAAAGTTTGTGGACATTTCCTAACCTCCATCGTTCTTGGCATACCATTCTATACTGGAGTGAAAGGCCGCTTAAATTTAGTGTATGAAGTGGGAGAACTGGGTTTACTTCCCTCCAAAAAAATGAGTAATGATTATAACTTTTGCCCTCTCAAATATGTCATCGTTCTCTGCCCGGTTTATACCCAGGACTTCCGGACCACATGCTGACCACATCTCCTACCCGTATCGTTTGGATGATCGCCCGCCTCTGCCTTGAGTATGTGGGCGTGAGGCCGGCAGACGGGTTGGCAGGCTCTGGCACGCTATGACGCTATGGGTTACGTTTTTATATATACTTATCAAGTTTTGGTGAGCTTGATGGTATAACAAATTGCTTAAGACGATACACAGCGGCCCACTGCAAAATAAATAGTGCAAAGAAGGTAGAGAGTCGAAGACGATAGCAAACCCTTCCAAATTAGAATTTTGTATTATAAATTAAAACGAAATTTAAGTTAAATATGAATTTAAATGACTGCATGTATTAAGTTTTCTTACTTTAAATAAATAGCTGCAAACTTATGGGACTTTTGCCCTTATTCAGTACTTCAGTATATTCAGCTGACTGCCACATTTTTTCCAGTATAGTTTTACACTTTTGTTAAAAACAATACAATTTTTGAAGCGTTGACATTCTGTAACGTATGTATATTATGAGAATTGTAGTTCATTCAAATACTTCTTTTTAAATATATTAAGGATTGATGAGCTACATTTAAGAATAATACATACATTAACTGCCCCTCTAACTTACCAGTAGAATAAGTCATATGTAAAGGTATGCAGTATACATTATACAATGGTCATTCAATAATTAGTGGCAACATTTAAATTAACAACAAATAAAACATTTTTTGAGCAGTCATATCATTGCAGTGCTTAGAAGTAATCTCTTCCAACATGAGGGACTCGCCTACACACATCAGGGAGTCGACGGATGCCATTCACAGCGTCTTGTTGTCCTAATACTCGAACAGACCCTCTACTTCTGATATAATTACCTGTCTGGTTCTAAAGTGAGCTCCTCTAAGTGGTAATTTTATTTTCGTATAAACGTCGAAATCACTTGGGCACATATATGGGGAGTATGGAAGGTGCTCCAAATGTCCCAGTTCCATCTGCGAAGTAAATTAACAACATGGCAGACGTGTGAGAGAAACCATCATGTAACACAATGGGATGAGAATCCAGGATATTTGGACGTTTACGACGCACAGCTGGTCGTAAATGGTGTTTCATAAAGTGATATAATGTGCACCATTTACGCGATTTCCTTGAGGAACTGAATGAGTGATAAGAAAACCGTCAAATCATAAGCAACAATGAACATGACTTTAAGTGGGTTCTGATCTTCTCGATACCTTTTTGGCCATGGTGAATCAATGTGCCCCCACTCATTTGATTGTCTCTTTAATTTTGGTTGGTAGCATCGAACCTAGGTTTCATCTAATTTTTAAGATACGTCGAAGAAAAGCTCGCCTTCACGTTCATAGCATCCTCGCTGTTTCCATCCTCTGCCACATTGTTTCCTCTGGAACGAGTCTGCCTCACGTTCAAGAGTTCCCGAGTTTGAATCTCGGTCAGGGTGAGTTACCTGGATAAGGTTTTTCCGGGGTTTTCCCTTATCCTTAAAGGCGAATGTCGGGTAACTCTAAGCTCCATAGACCCTGGACACAGTTGAGCATCATCTCACCCATTTCATTCACCGTCCGATATGACTTAACGTTGGAGGACGTAAATTACAACAACAACAACAACAAAATTTGTCTGGAACCCATCGAGAGCAGATTTTCCTCAACATTAACTTCTTAAGTATGAGGAAATCCTACCAGGAGCAACTCCAACTTCCCTTGTTAGTTCAATACAAGTACAACAATGATGTCATTCCAGCAGTACTCTAACAGCATTCACATGTACATCATCACGTGCTGATTGTGATCTGCCAACTCCACGTTTATGATGAACGTCTTCCCTTCCTCTACGAAATACATTAGCCCACATAGCCACGGTACGATATGCTAAAGTCTGTCTACCACAAGCTTCCAATAATTCTGTATGGCATTGTCTACACTGATACCTCTTGCTATCTAAATTTTAATGAAGCATCTTGTTCCTATTTAATAATCATATTTACAATTAAGCTTACTAATAACGTCTTATTAAATAAAATTATCGTCTTCAAACTCACAGCCAACAAACATTAGATGCTGTTATTTTTCATTGTTATCAGCTTATATAATTTACCGCTGATAGCGTCAAATGTAGGCAGTGTTGCCACTAATTTTTTAATGACCCAAGTAAAATACTGCACTGTAGAAAATTTCCATGTCGGTGTGTAAGTTTGAATTACCATGTGTTTTTCTATGGTTCATTAAAACTTTATGTCTTCTGTATACATTGAAATTTTAAGTTTAAACTTTGGCTACGAATACAAACAAGTTGTCAACTTATAATGATCATAAAAGGAATCCAGTTTGTTTACTTCGTAATGAAGTCTGAAAAACATCCAGATTGCAATAGAACAGCGAACCGTTGGTACACGCACCTACGCAAGCAAACATACGCTTACTGTTTAACTTTTACTTTCATATCGAGGCCAGTTTGGAAACAGCTGAAGGAGTTTAATTCGTTGAGCAGAACGTATTCTTAGTTATGTTAGGCACATTAACAGAATATTTTAAGACTTTGTGGAGGTTAGGAAGTCATTCTAACTAAACAAAAACATTTTCTGATGCAACTGGAAACAGAACCCGGGACCGTCTGCCCATGAAGCAGTGTGAGTATTGTTATAATCTCTTAGAAGCAAACAAGACGGTTATAGATATATTTCTTAGTTTAAGATTCGAAGAAATGATAAATTGAGGATAGGTAAATAGCACCTAGCGGAACGTAATTAAACATTTTTGTGTGCTCTATAAGCCTATTTTGTGTTATTATTTAAAATATGACATTTTTTTGCTTTATCACGCAAACGTTTTCTGAACTGAAATGGAATTTTATGTTTTAGACACACTTGGCTAAGCACCCAAAAATGGAATGCACAGACTTATGTACAAATTGGTTATATTGTTTCATAAGTAACAAAAATAATGGACATCTTCAAGTTTTTACTGAAGAGGGAAATTGAAAATAATCAGGTAACATATGTCGAAGCACCTAAAATTATGCTGCAGGTGCGCCGCGATATACTAATCATGTATAATTACAGTCTCAATGGTTCAACAACATTTTCAAACGACACTCAACCTTCCAATTAAAGTCTACACTTCCATAAACGTAACACTGAAGTTGTTTCGTTGAATCACTTAAACGTAAGCTTCTCTGTGGCTACAAGTCTCATTAATTAATGTATCAACATTTCTGGGATCACATTAGTGTCTGTGTACGCTTCTTATTTTAGTGTTAACACGTACAAAGTTATTCGAATTAAAAACCCCATATATTTACAGATTTTGAAAAACATGATATAAATAAAAACAGAGTAATTTCTTAAATAGTGCAGAGAAAAATTAATTTAAAAATACTGGTTGTACATGGATATGTATTAACAACAGTTTTAGCAAAGTAAAACTAATGAATACGACATTCTTAGTCAATATGGAAGAGGGGATGTGACACCAAAATTTCAAACATAATCTGAAAAGTAGAAAGAAACAGATAGGTACCATTATTTTCTGAAAATCTCTGTGATCTAGCTCTCAATCCAGCATTGATGGTTCGCTCGTTTGTAAATTCAGCATAAGGGCAGGTTGTTTCCGTTGTAAAATGTAAATATCGTGACGTCTATGTTATCCTCAAAATGAGGAATAAAGCATTTTAATAGAAATGTCCGTGTTTCCATGAGTATCATAATTCAAAACCAAAAATTCGGTAAAATAACACACTTGTTATTTAAGTTCAATATTTTCGACTATAAAGGAAAAACATTTCAACATAATCACTTATTCCCAGACTGCCCTTTATATGTGAAGTTTTTCGAAAATGTTGACTTCCCCAATTCTATGGAATTTGATTAAAATACTTAGTGCCTAAGAGAACGTGAGTGAGTATGTGAGTGTGTGAGTGTGTATGTAAGAGAGAGGGAGAGTGAGAGAGAAAGGGAGAGAGAGGCCCAAGAACCCGATGACAGCTAAATCATTTGGGTCCGTTATGTGCTTAAGATATATTCATTAGATAACAAATGCCTAACGGATTTTCTGGGAATGCCTTCAGAAATCCGCTTCATTCTGGATGACGTTTTCATACTTTCTAAACTGTAGGAGGTAGACAAAATCTTAATACCAAAAAAAGGCAAAGGTCCGTCAACACACTACGCCAAGTTGGTTTTATTGTGGATGAATCACTTGCCAGGTATTTCTTGTTATTTGTTGGAAGTAGTATAGAATTGAGAGAATCAGCACAGTGTAGATAAGATGCTGAACTCTCCTCTGTGTTAATATATGAGTGATGTAGAATGCTCATTGATTTAGAACTCTCCTATATGAAAATCAAGGTGCAAAAGAAGGGGAGTGTTGGCGTAGTGCCGTTCTCCCCTGTGCAGTGAGATGTGTTTGAGGGTGGGGTGATGATGATGATGATGATGATTGTGTGTGTGTGTGTGTGTGTGTGTGTGTGTGTGTGATGGGTGGGTGGGTAACGGGGTTCCGGGGGTGTTTGAATTAAATGTGAATTCTTTTCGATGTGTGTGCTTAAACTCTCATGTATGAATATCGAGTCTAGGGTTCGATATTGTGATGGGTGGGTGGGTAACGGTGTTCCGGGGGTGTTTGAATTAAATGTGAATTCTTTTCGATGTGTGTGCTTAAACTCTCATGTATGAATATCGAGTCTAGGGTTCGATATGGGGTTCGGGGAGGGGCGATGTTTGAATTAAATGTGTTGATAGTAATTCTTCGATGTCTGTGCTTAAACTCTCATGTATGAATATCGAGTGTAGGGTTTGATATCTATTACGTTTAGTGTATGATATATGATGCAGTATCGTTAATCTTTAGATAAAAGAATATCGAGAGAATGATTAGGTATGTGTACTGGGAGAGATTTATGAAAATAAATGTAATAAGACATTCTGGTAAGGGGTTTTCCCTATCCAGAATCTAACCTTGAGCTACGTATCCAAGAGCGATGTAAAGGTTAAGAAAAGGTTAAATTCCATTCCCACATCGAGGTACGAGAAAATATAAATCTGTTCCACATTGAGTATAAGAATGGAAATGTAAATCTATGTGAGAGGGTCTCATGACAAAGAAATGTTCCCTCTAAGCATGATAAAAGTGGTACATAGCAAATGCAAATAAAAATAAAAGCACTATCCATCTCTTTAAGAATGATAAAAAAATATTGAGAGAAAAGTATAAGAATGCAAATGTAAATCTGTTTGAAAGGGTTTTCATGATAAAGGAACGCACCCTCTAAGCACGATAACCTAAAAAGAATATTCCCTCTAAGCATGATAAAAGTGGAACATAACATCGAAAATAAAATAAAAGCACTAACCATCTATTTAAAAATGATTAAGTTAACGAGAGAAAAGTATCTCATCTTTAAGTATATATGAGTAATACAAAACTGATCAATCAATATGATAATATATATACGCAAGTAGGGATCTATTGTGTAGATATCCTAACTATCCATGGTAAGATATCACCCTCCATATAAAAAATTGTCTAGAAAATCTCCCCTCAGTATTACGAATACTCCACTGAACTTCATCCCTCTTGGTATGTGGGTCAGAGAAAAAAAGAGTTAATCTCTCCAGACTGGTGACAGGGGTGGTCAAAACATTCTTATTGCTGTAGCGAAGTCTAACTTTGTCAAATAACGTTAGGAAAAAAAGAATATATTTTAAAATTAAACGAATGAATCTATATATTTGTATGAATGATGAAATAATACTATGAATGTGTTAGTATACCAAATGTACAAAAAATCAAATGTTCAGAAAAATATATTTTGTACAAGTATGTGTGTGTAAAGAAATGTGTAACTATATCCCCCCCTCCAAGATGTAGGGAACGAATCACAGTTAGTGTGCGCACGCAACATGGTGTTTGGGAAGGAGAGATACGGTGGAGGGGGTGTAAAAAATGCTGGATCTATATAAAGTTTAAACTATGATAATAAAGTTACTAGTAATATGTTTTAACTCATAACGTAGTCACAACAACTTTAAACTCATAGCGTAATATGTAGACAGTAACACCTCTCCCGGACGGAGGGGGGCGGAGCATCTGTTAATAAATACCGCGGTACGGATGAGTGAGGAGGCAGTCGATTCTCTGGAAATATGGATCCTACAGGTAAGATAGAAAAGTTGTATTCTGTAATTCATTTTGTATCTCTGTTTACGAAGAATGTTGAAGTAATACTTATTCGTTTGTGCTTATATGTTTGTTTCAGATGATGAGATGCTCCAGCTAAATCAACTAGCTGAAGGTGGAACACATCTTCCCACAAAGAAACTACGAGAATTAGATCAGTCCGTTCAACACATCATTCGATCCGTCAAAACCATGAAGACCAGATATGATGAACGGGTTGTCGTCGAAACATCAGAATTCCAAGTCTTCCTCCCGGAGGGATTCAAACACATGACCGCAGGGCAGAAAGATCTACTAAACCGTGGTGACTGCATACTCAAATACCATGGCGAGGAAACTCTAGAAAGTGGTTTCAAACGACATAAATTGTCTTTTTTAAGCAGCCCGTAATGTCGTCAAAAGGTGAGCATAATTATTGAATAAAATTTCATAAAAAAGTGATAATGTAGTTACTTGCATGTAAATGTGAAATCGTACATGTTGTATTAAAACTTAAAGTGTTAATTATCGCACGTCATGTAGTATTAGTAATTGAATGTAGTTACTTGCATGTACGTACATGTTGTATTAGAACTTAAAGTGTTAATTATCGCACGTCATGTAGTAGTAGTAATTGAGAGTGAACGTTGTAGGGTTAATTTTCATGTGTAATAATTACGTACATGTGAATATCGTAGTTCAGTTACGTTATTTCACATGCATGTTAGTTACGTTTGTTTGTTACACGTAAAAGTAACGTTGTAGGTGAAAAAAGAACGTTAATTTATATGTGTAAAACGTACATGTGAATATCGTAGTTCAGTTACGGTATTTTACATCTATATGGTTTACGTTGTGTGTTTTTATCATTTATGTAAGGGAGAGAGCATTACGTAAAACAGTTACATACTATCTGAATATTGTAGTTACGTGATGATAGCAATAATTGTAAAAATACATAATCATTATGTAACTATTTTCATATGTAAAAGTTACATGCATGTTACGTTCTACGTAAAGTATAGAGTTTACGT